>ML779492.1:0-16619 GCA_009831015.1 Picea engelmannii | reverse complement strand
GGGGGTTTAACAACAAGGGAATTAATAATGAAAATGGAAAGGGAGAATAAAAGAAAATTTTTAAAAATGAAATAAAAATAAGGAAACTTGGATTATGGAAACTTAGAAATTGGAAAGTAGGAGACATAGGGTAAAAAGCTAAAGAGAATCTGCATTAAAGAAATTACTAAATTCCAGAAGCATCATTTTAGGAAAGAGAATAAAAGCAAGAGGGGATCTAGGAACCCTAGGAGAGATTTAAGGAGTGATTTTGGGGGTGTGAGGGAATTCAGATTTTTAATTAATAAACATAAATTAATTATTGGAGAACCCTAGGGATGAGCGACACTTGGACGACGGAGATTGTTCAAGAGGATTTGTCATTTAAAAATTAATTAATTACAAATAAAGAAAGTAGGTGAGTCTCATTTTGGCTATAAAAGAAAGGGAAAGGAAGGATGAAGGGATGGACGGTTAGCGTAACGTTACGCTGCCGAATTGTGGTTGACGGATTTTCTTGTGTGGAGTTGGGTGTAACTCAGCTGTGATTTTGAGTGGTAGCTCAGCCGTTGAGGCGAGCTGAGACGCTAGCGATTTTTCTGGTTCTCGGGTGGCCCCTTTGCGGCTCGGGGGGCGACGGGGGAAGCAGAGTACCCCACGCGTTGGCTGGGAGGTACCGGTGAGCATTCGGTGGTCGGCAAGCAGGACGCGGCACGGAGCGCGGGATGCGGCACGAGGCGCGGGACTTCAATCCGAAGGAAGGGGCGAACAGGCACAGGTATGCCTTTTTATTAAAATGGTAGAGGAAATGGTTATCCTGTTGTTGAAACTTTCTGATATTGACATTATAGTACTCTGGTTTAGAATTTATAGTATGCTTTATCATGAGGTTCTGAAATTTCTGGTATTGGAAATTATTGTACACCGTGAAAATTGCTTGCATGGGTCGTTGATCTTACGGGGGGGCGTTGTTACTGTTCTTGTGCATTTGCAATTTGATTGTCGGTGTTTTTGCCTCTGTTGTATTATGAGTTTTGGCAAACTGTTGTTGGGCTTTTGGACCTGGGATTTATTGTCAAATGAATTGCGTTACTCCTCTAGATCGATATCAATTGACTCGATTGCAACTGTTCCATTCGCTTCACCACTGTTACATTCGTTGCACTGATGCCCGGTGTTTATTTTTTTATATACCCTGTATTTTGTGAGCGTTGCACTGAGTGTGTTGAGCGTTTGCCACTGTATGAGGTCTGTGTTTTGTGTCATTGCAAGTTCCAGCTGTGTGAATGCGAGTTCTGAGTCCCTTCCTCTTTGTTTTTCCTTCCTGGCATTTCGTGGTGCCCTCTGGCAGTCCGTTCGACCCTGGTAGCGCATTTTACTGGGCTTTTAGTTGAACCCCTGATTAATGGCATCCTGGAATGCGTGGCCTGTGTCTGGTCCGTGTATTATCCTTAAATTACTGGCATCCTTGACTGCGTGGTCCGTGACAGTGTGCGTTTTCCCTTTATTCATTACAATGCGTGATTTTCGCCTTGAAGTGAGCGTTTTCACCTTCGGTTGATGTACTATCGTTCTCTGTGCATTTACTTCTCGCTAGGAGGGCGTTTTTATCATGGCTATTATCCATCCTTCTTAGCACAGCGTAGAGCGCATGGTTAACCATGCGAGCGTTTGTCCTGACAGTCCTGTCAACCTGGCAGACGAATTTATCTATTTCATACAATTTCCAGGCACATACACCCGCGAACTTTGACAATGAATTAACCTGTTATTATGTAACGTTTAGACCTGCGTCTAATCTTTAGTTGAATGGTTCAGGGTAGTATTGGTCCGTTTGTGTAATATTGAATAATTCAGAGGCGAGGGGAACTCTTTTAATTTACCTTTATCCATCTCGGATGGCTCGCGCGTACAGTATATTTCTCATCCTTTGAAGATCATAATATTGTGAAATGAATAACTGGGAATGAACCTGTCTTAGCGATTCAAATTATTTTTATATGTACAAGGTAATTACATGAGGTAACTAGGTGAGATCCTGTCATTAATAATTTAAAAAAAAATAAAAAGGGGTTATTAGATCTATTCCTGTTGTTGGATGACATTTTTTTTGACTGTCATCGAACCTCCTTTTGCCAGATTATTGACTGATATTTATAAAATTATCTACTGATCTGTATTTCTCTCAAAGAGTTCACGTACACGTATGACACAAGCTGTATTTGTGGTTAGTTTTTATACAGCGTTGTACCTCTCAAAAGGATCATTGTATGAACAGACCCTCTTGAACATGGCTGTATGCCTCTTGACAAGCTGTCGTCGCTGTACACAGTTTTATACGCTTTATAAAATTTGAGAAAAACTTATTTCTGGGAAAAAAGTAAGAAGACAAACTGTGTCTGCACTTAGGTTAAATATTACTGACATTTTGGGTATCCACGATTCATTTATTTAGGTTATTTATATAACTGTAAATGCCTGTCAAATCCGTGGGAGTAGGTGAACGCCACCGTTGGTAGGTCTCTTGGTTGCTGTAGGCATTTAGTTAGCATAGAAAGCAATTTCCTTAGTGTTCTTTGATTGAATTGATGCGGTCATGACAATAAGAGGGGGCTACTTTAGTTTCCTTGAAACGCGTCGGCCCAGTCCTGCCATTCGACTTTATTCATATTATGGTTCCCGTCCTTTCGATTAGGGTTAGTCTGATAGCATTCTGTTTACACAGGGCCATTTTCATATCGCTGCCTTTATTTGTCTAAGTTTCTTTTATCGCTGTCAGTATTGTCTAATTTATTTTTAAGCTGTCAGTATTGTCTAATTTATTTTTATCGCTGCATTCTTGTCTAAATTATCGCGCCTTATATATCTGTCAGTTAAAAGGATTTTGTTTTTAAATATTGGTATTCTTCAATTCGGATGTAGTTTAGATATAACACGTAATATAACAATTAATTACATATCACAGTGTAGAAATTTTGATCCTTTTAAAGAATCACCCCGAATGTAATATAACCAAACTTATATGGATATAATTTAAATGGACATCGAATGTTTGATATTAAAATTTCGTTAATTTTTATTTTATTCAAAATGGACTTTTATAATGATGCTTTTTAAATTATAACGGATATTACCTTATCATAAGTTTCCCTTTGAAATTATGGTGTATAATATGGGGTATATTACGGTGTAAAATGATGTTTTAAATTATGGTGTATAATTCCTACGATACAATGGTGTAGATGTCCTATGATGCCCCTTTTTCATCTAGCAATTTTTAAATTAGTTGACATTTCATTTATTGCTATTTAAAATTGATAGTTGCCACTTTTTACTTGTCATGAAATATTATTAAATTAGAATGCCATTCTAATTTAGGGTGTATGATGTCGTTTCCAATTGAGGTCTCGCCATTGCCAATTACGAGGTTATAATGTATTTTAAGGTATGAGGATATGCTGATTAATTTCACTTAAGAAGCTATTTATAAGATGACACATTTATATACTGACTTGTTATTTATTGCTGGTTATAGGTTGGGTCTCCCAATAATTGTTACCTTTGTTATCTACAATACCGTTTTGTCATCTCGGATTATTCAAGAATGTGGCATTAAATAGGGTCGTTTTATGTATTGCCCTTTTCTAATTAGGATGTCTATTCAAGCATGATGTATATTGCTAGTGTTGTGTAAATGAAATGTTAATGATGACGTTCAAAGCGCAAATGGTAATAATGTTAACGACAATGATAATACCGGTTAGTTAATGATGTTAATTTCATTTGTCATAATGTGTCTTATGCTATTGGATTTGCTTGTGAATTATGTAAATCAATATTCTACACGTGATTCTCATATCACTAATAATTGTAGTAATAGTGCATAGGCCCTTTATAATTACTTCATGGTACTGGTTGAAATGGCGAGTATGGTTATGTTAAACTTGTATTCTTGTTATGGTCACTCGCCTTCCATGAAGGGGTGCATTTGTTCTTCTTAATTATGATGTACTTGATTGTGGTCAGTTGGTTGCCTGGTCTATTGCGCCGGGTGGGATGTAGACACCTCCATGTTCCTCAGAACAGTCGCCAGCCCTGAGACCTTAAATGGTTAAAGACGATGGGAAACCAGGCTTGAGCGTTGATTATGTGTCTTGGAGGTCCTAACCTTGCAGGGTAGGACGGGAGGGAGGTCAGTCGTGTTTAGTGGTCAGTTTACTTTTGTTATGGTTGCGTCTTGTTGGCCGTCAGTTGGTGACGTAGAGTTAAGTATGTTGTTACTTCCACACGTGCGCACACACCTTAAAAAAAAAAAAAAAAAAAAAAATTGCACCTGTTACCAGAATGGTTGTCGTAACGAGGCGGCTCGTTACATATGGTATCAGAGCGGGTTCGACCCGCGACTTGGGATTTAATTCTATATGTGTTCTTAATTCATTCATACCAAGTTCCTAGTTTTTAACAACATTTGTAATCCTCCTTTTAGTTCCTGTAGGTAACTGTACTAACTAGGATTTTTCAAACTTTTCCTTATGTAACTTACATATTTCTACAACTCTTGGTGAAATATAACTTAAACTAGCACCTAGATCAATTAAAACAATAACTGGTTGATTATGTATCATACCTTCAATTTCTACCATTGAAGTTTGATGATTTGTCTGTTGATTTTTGGTGTAGACCTTGTTAGCTCACCAACTGTATTTGCTTCATGTACTGTTTGCACAATGTTATTTCCCTTCTTCTTGAGAGGATAGTCTTTATACTAATGTGCACCATTGCATTCCCAACATTTCACTGTCTCTTTTTGGGTCATTTCTTTATTGAAGAGGGTTGGTGGTTTGGTACCCTTAATTTTAGGTATATTGAAAGGTTTACTTGTTCTGAACTTATTACCTTCTTGAAATATCTTATCGACATTTCTATTAGAGTAATATCCCCCTTTATTCTTAGGGTCAAACCTCTCAAACTTTTTCCCATTCCAATTCTTAGAATTCTCATTTCTATTTTTATACTTCTCAAAATGGGGTTTAATTTTCCTCATGGTTTTTTCCAATGTTTTTGGGTTATCAAACTCAATTTGTTCTTTATAAGTACTAGGTAGAAAACTCAAGAATCGTTGAATATTTGTTTTTTCATCCATAATGTAAGGCACATAATGCAACAAACTCAGAAACATACTACATAAATCTTTCATTGTAATATTTCTCAGTTTTAGTTCATAGAACTCCTTGGCTTTACCCTCATAATATTGTTCAGATAAGTATTGTTTATTAAAATATCTCTTAAATGTTTTCCATGTGATTTTCCTTTCCTTAATACTTTTTACTCTTTTTATATCCTGCCACCATATGTCTACTTTTTATGTCATATTGTAGATAGTCATCCGGGATTTAAGCTCACTTGAGTAATTGTAGACTTGAAAATATTTTTGCATACAAGAGAGCCATGCCTCTGCTTCCTCACCAGTCTCCACTTCTCCATTGAAGGTTGATAGTTTAATCTTCTTAAATTCTCCCATGACTTCATCATGTTGTTTAGTTTTATTTTTGGTTCTTTCTTTAGAATTAGACCTACTTTCAATAGATGTTTCAGTGTCTTTTGTATCCTTGTAAAATGACTCTGTCACAGATTCCGAATACTCCAATTTTCTTTCTTTCCTCTTTGGTTGGGATATCTTAGAGTTGTTGGAATTTTTTCCTTTATTTTTATTAGTATTTTGATTGCAAATTTTTTTAGCAGAATTGCATTTAGTTCCTCCTGAGTCTTTAAAATTCTTTCGTTATCTACTCTCATAGTTTTTAGTTCTTCTCTAATATATGTTATTGTATTTCTAATTTATGAATGCTTATCATTATTCAAATCCAACCAGATTTGTCCATAACCTACATTCTCTTGTTCAGGATTCTCTTTATGAGGTTCTTCTCCCTGAGTCTCATGTACTTATGTCATTTTCCTGCAAAATCAAATTATTTTTCTTCCTAGAGGTAAGAAGAAAATCAAGAAAATTTACATGTTAGATTTTTCTCTGATAAAGCCCATAAAAAGGCCAAGTGTTGTAACCTACAACTCCGATACCATTATGCCACAGACCTAAATTTCCATTCCAATTATATATATATATATATATATATATATATATATATATATATATATATATATATATATATATATATATATATATATATATATATATTCAACCATAATAATCTATTTACTTCTTGTCACCTATTATAGTATCATGTACTATAACTAGTGGAACAACTCGATACTTAACAATTTAGTTCTAAAAGATTATCCTAAGTCTTATTCTACTAAGACTAGATACTTGATAATCCTATATATGTTTGTTTTTACTAAGTTTCATAATTCTAATTTTTATATCTATAGTCATTTACAATTTAAGGACATGATCGACCCCATGTATAAGGGTCTCTTCGAGAGTTATTTGTTTTTTTTAGCACCCTTATGGCTATATGTTCCCACTCGACTCTATTTAATTGTTATTGTAACTTTTAAACACATCGCACCTTATATGTGTCCATGTGATTTGGCGTATAAAGTTTGGAATTATATTAACCTTGTTAAAGTGTTCCAAATATAAACTGACTTAATTAATAGTCAACCAATCTACATAATATTTTTTCGGCATATTGTTCAATGTATAACATGTATTAACGAGTTTCAATGTACAATGTGTACTAACAGGTTTCAATGTACAACACCTGGTTATGAAGGACGACTCATACGTAAGTGGATTTATTGTATAGTTTTATTAGGAGTTAAACTCCTATTAATATTGTTTCTTCATTTAATTTCTCACCAACTTTCCTTCATTTAAACTGTGTATCATATGGTTTATTTATCATGCAATGACCCTACATGCGCCACCTATGGGGGTTACTATCTCGAGGAGATTTACTCGACACTTGTCTCGAGGAAGTATACGTGTAGAGTCATATCATTTATAGGTGTTTGGGTTTTTCCTATTGGAACCTTAACCCTTTTGACCCCTTCCTATCTTGGCTCATTTCACATTTCTCCGTTTTGTTTCCTCTATGTTGTGATCATCCTGAGAGATTTTAAGGCTTTACAAGACCCTCTCGTATCCTTCGAGAGTTCCTTGAGTTACAATATGGAAGTTTGATTGTTTAGAACCTTATTTCATTTTACGGTGGAATTATTTGTGCGAGAGCCAGGGCATGTTGGCTTGCAATTGGTTGGTCGATATCTTCCCTTACTGGTAAGAGATTATAACCTTCTTTACTCGTTATGGTTTCATGTGTGATTCATAGGTTTATGCCTCTAGCTTACTATTCGATCCATTCAAATTGTTAGTTCAAAGTTGTGTTATTTCGTTAGCTTTGGTTAAAAAATGTCTCAGTAATAATTATCTTGATGAACTTCTTATCTCTCTATCTACTATATAAAGTTGTGCTTGTAACAAGATGTAATTTCAGATGCGATGAGTCTCACTTCTAGTTATCCTGTGGTCTGAAGGGTTTTCCCCTTGGACCTCAGGGACTTTTCGTTCGAACTTAGTTATTCTATGAAATCTGGGGTCTGAGTTACAGTAACATGTTTTACTATAGGTATTATAATTCCTTTGTTTTATTGTTCCCATTCTGGTCTATGATTAAAACATTTTCCAATCGTTTATTTGTCTTGAACTTAGTTAGGACTCATGTTAAAACGAATGTGGTGTTCGCACAAAGTAGCAATGTTCTTTTTGTTTTAATATTTTGTAATTGTGTCGTGAATTACATTCTTAATCTTGGGTATTTAAATAATGATGGGCCCTTTTTATTGCTGCAAGGGGTACCCATCAGCTATTCGACAACCCTATCCACTCAGGTGCAGTTCAAAAGTGACGGAAAGGGATACCAGGGAGTTTTGTAATACCATGGTAAGTTCCTCTCTTTTTGCAAGTATAGATTTTATTGTTTAAGTAAATTTGTACAACATTATAGCTTGCTTGTTGTGATGTTGTAGGTATCGAGGAGGTTGGTACCAAGGAAGTTGGTACCATGGAGACTCAGAAATAACCTTGCTTGGAAATGTATCAAGGTTCCATTTCTTAACTATTTTAAGGTTTGTCATCACAACGTGTGACTGCTCTCTTATTACATTCAATGGATCTAGTCGTCTGAAATAATTTTGTATAATTATTCAAGAAAGTTTGTGACTTAGGACTATTTCATTTCACAATGCTATAATATTGTGTACTCTATTTACGAATCCTTTTTTGTTATAAACAGTTTTTATTTATCTCTTTGTTAAACTTGGTTTATTTGCAATTGTTTCCCTGTTAGACATAAGTAGTTATTACTTGTTAAACTCTATTCAATATATAATGATTCCCTTTTGAATATATATACAATGTATCTTGTTGGGCATTGTTTAATATATAATGATTCCCTTTTGAAATATATACAGTGTATCTGGTTGGACTTTGTTTAATCTATAACGATTCCCATTTGAAATATATGTAGTGTATTTGGTTGGATTCTATTTAATCCATAACGATTTCCTTTTGATTTTATACATTGTATCTTATTGAAACTTTGTCTCTTCAATACAATTTTCCTATCCAATAATATGTGTTTTAGTACTAGGTTTTACCTATTAGTTTTATTGATTTGCTAATGGGAAAACAATTTTGTTTGTAAATCTAAAATCAGAATAACTTTTGTTTTTCTTTCACATTTTTTCTACATGAAACTTATGATATGAATCTATCATCTCATAACAAGCATTTAAATCTAATACTTTTATTTATGCTTTATAACCAATGATTTTGGCCACAATAACAGACATTAAAATATAGTAAACATTTAGATAAACATATTCATGACAAAGAAGTAAAACCTGGAACTTGTGGAAACCACACGTTGAAGACCTTGTTCCTCCCAACCTTAGACTAGACTCTTTTTAAACATATGTCACCCTCGAGCTAAGTTTGGAATCCAAGGGGCTTCCTATGTGGCCTCTTGGAGATTTCTGAGTTCCGGCTTGTTGTGTGTAATCTTTGAAAATCACTGTGTCAAGTCATTTTTGTGAGTAGCCTTCTCAAGCTATCAATTCACATCTTAGAAATGGCATCACATTCCCTTGTCATGAATTATTTTTGTTTTCCTAAGACTTGTGACACTTGTCTTGAGCCTCCTTCTCACTAACCACGTGTCAGATTCAATTTTACACATCTTCACATATTCTCCTATAAATATAGAATGTGTCTTTTTGAAGTTGAGTTAACTCCACATCTTGCCTTAGTCTGTTGCCACTTAGACAACCACTTTGGATTCCTAACTCCATCTTCAACATTTGCTTCAATGTGTGCCCCTTTATCCACATGTTTTTATTTTCATAAAATAATAAGGTTTTACAATTCGGTTTTGGTCAATAGACCAATTTGTCTTTTGGAAAAATAATAAAAATAAAAATAATAGAAATAATAATTAACAATTCAAGTCATGGGGTATCATACACACACCCCCTCTAAACTTATCATTGTCCTAGGTAATAACTAGTTTCCATCAATACCATTCTGGAATAGAAATGGATATGCTTCCTGCATATTACTTTCCATTTCCCAAGTAGCCTCTTCTGGACTAAGGTGCTTCCATTGAACCTTTACTTGTCCTACGGTTCAATTCTGGAGTGTAAGTTACCTCTTGTCGAGAATACGATCTCGATCTAATGGGGACTCACCCACGGGTTCCACCTGTATCATTCTCCAATAAACAACGCGAGTAGGGTCATGCATATAATTTTTCAGAGATGAAACATGAAACACATCATGTACTTTTACCGTAGCTAGAAGTTCAAGTTTATAAGCTATAAGTCCTATTCGAGAAAGTATATCGAATGGGCCACAATATCTAGGTGCTAATTTAGTATACCTGCCCAGCCATAAAGAACTCTTTTTAGGTTTAACTCTAATATACACATGATCTCCAATATTGAACTCTCTTGGAGTCCTTTTTGCATCAACATAACGTTTTTTCCTGTCCTGAGCTACTTTCAGGTTCTGTTGTACCTGTTTCACTATTAGTTCCATGTATTTTGACATATCTGGTCCTATAATCAATCTATTAACAAGATTACTCAATGAAACAGGTGTATTACATTTTCTTCCATATAAAATTGAAAAAGGACTAAGCTTTGTTGACTCTTGATAATGATTATTATAAGCAAACTCAACTAAGTAGATATATTCTTTTTATTTAATAGGTTTGTCCATAACATACATTCTAAGCATGTCTTCAAGAATATAATTATTTCTTTAAGTTTGCCCATCCATTTGCGAATGATAAGCAATTTTGAAGTTTAATCGGGTATCTAACCCTTTAAATAAATCCTTCCAAAAATTTCTAGTGAACTTAACATCTCTATCAGATATTATAACTTTAGGGATTCCATGTAACCTGAATATTTCCTTCATGAATATTTTTTCTATATTAATAGCTTTGTAGGTTGATTTCACGGGTATGAAATGTGGTGCCTTACTTAATTTATCAACTACAACCATAATTGAGTAGTTTTGTTTACTACTTCTAGGCAATTCGGTAATAAAATGCATACTTATCACTTCTCATTTCCATTCTAGAACGGATAAGGGTTGTAGTAGTCTGGTTGGATGTTGGTGTTCAACCTTAATTTGTTGACACTATAAGCATCTAGCAAGATATTTTGTTGTTTCACCTTTCATATTTGGCCAATAGAATTCATTTCATAGCATAGTAAGTAATTTTTGGTAACCTAGGTGTCTCGAATATGGTTTCTTATGCATCTCATCTAAAATTAATATCTTAATTTCATTATATTATGGTACATATAATATTTTTGTATACATTAACAATCCACTTTTTGAGAATCTAAAATCTTATTCTTCTATTCCTGCAGAATTATCAACAATATTTAACTTAATATTTTGATATTTTGGGTCTTTTTCAGCTGCTAACCTTACCCTTTCTTCTACATATGTTTTGTAGTTACTCCTAGTAACTGTATAGATTAGGTTTTCATGTCTACTTAATGCAACTGCCACTTTATTTTATTTTCCCTTATTGTGTTTTATCTCAAAATCATACTCGCTTAAGAAGACTAACCACCTTGCTTGGCGAGCATTTAAATTTTGTTTATCAAACATATATTTTAGGGTGATGTTATCTGTCAACAGTAAGAATTTTCGGCCTACCAGATAATGCCTCCACATATTTAATGCATGTATTATTGCGGCCAATTCTCAGTCATGTGTTACGTAATTTTCTTCATGTTTCTTTAATTTCCAAGATTCATAATCTATTACATGTTTTTTGTGCACTAACACTCCTCCAAGCCCTTCGCGGCATGCATCTGTACATACTACAAAGTCTCTATCTAGGTCTTCCAATTTTAATATTGGATTTGTAGTTAAGAGTTGTTTTAATTTGTTAAAAATTTCTTGACATTTCTCAGACCATATGATCTTAGTTCCTTTCTTTTGTAACAATATTATAGGATATGCAATCTTAGAAAACCCTTCTATAAACTTATGGTAATAGCTAGTTATACCCATAAAGTATCTTATATCTGAAACATCCTTAGGTTCAAGCCAATTAATTATAGCCTTTATTTTTTTCGGGTCAACAATTATACCTTTTTTGGAAATTACATGTCTGAGATATTGAATTTGGTCTTTAGAAAACTCACACTTACTTAATTTTGCATATAATTTATGTTCTCTTAGTATCTGTAATACCATTCTTAAATGTTATTCATGCTCCTTTTCATCCTTTGAATAGATGAGTATATTGTCTATAAAGACGATCACAAATTTATCTAGACATTTAATGAAAATATTGTTCATCAAGCACATGAATGAGGTCGGTGCATTAGTCATCCCAAAAGGTATTATGAAAAATTTGTAATGTCTGTATGTTGTTCTAAATGTTGTTTTAGAAATATCCTCATCCTTTATCCTAACTTGATGATAACCAACACATGAATCAATCTTAGAAGAGATTGTGGCTCCCCTTACTTGATCAAACAGATCATCGATACGAGGTAATGGATTTCCATTTTTAATAGTCATCTTATTAAATTGTCTATAATCAATACAGAGACGTAATGTCCCATATTTATTTCTAACAAAAAGTATTGGTTCCCCCCTTGGAGACACACTTGGTCGGATATATTCTTCATCTATCAATTCTTGCAATTTCCATTTTAGTTCATTTAACTCTAGGATATCAGGTCTATGGAGAAGTATATTTCTCTTCTAGGAGGTAGTCCAAGAACATCCTGGAATACATCCTGAAATTACTGCAATACTAGAAAGTTATCTAACTCATTATTACTTTCCTCTTTTTCATTATAATTTATGTGTACAACAAGTAGTTTACACCCTTTTCGAATGCATATTTTTACTTGTAAGGTTGTTATTTATCTAATACTAACATGTCTTGATACTCCTTTAATGTTTATAATGTTACCGCTCTCATCTACATAGGTAAATGTTTTATTGTAACAATCTAAGACCACTTTAAACTTTTCCAACCAATCCATACCGATTAGCACATCATAAGATCCTAAAGGTAATATGTTTAAGTCTATCTGTGTTCTTAATTCATTCATACCAAGTTCGTAGTTTTTAACAACATTTGTAATCCTCGTTTTAGTTCATGTAGGTAACTATACTAACTAGGATTTTTCAAACTTTTCCTTATGTAACTTATAGATTTCTACAACTCTTGGGGTGAAATCACAGAGGTGGGTAACACTTTCGTGACAATCTGATCTTCAAAAATCTGAGAAACATTGTTTCGGTTGAACTAATTTACTTTTTCGGTTGAAAAGTGTTTTTTTTGGCCGAACTATTATTTGGTCGAACATTGGAACGTCAAATCGAACGATACGATGATGACACCCTCGCTTTTCGTGTAGAAATTTAGTCGGATGAATTTTTTCCATCCGACAATATGTTTTTGGTCGAAAGATATTCAGGCCGAAAACTTCTTTTGGCCAAAAGATGTTTTCGGCTTAAAAGTTCTTTCGACTGAAAAAATGTTTATATATTACCCGCACAACGTTATTGTAACATTTTTCCCACCACTTCCCGAGTGACTGATTGTGAGTGATTGTGAGTGGTCTTTGTGTTGGCGGGCTCAGTCATTGTGTTGGTGGGCTCGTTCGTTGTGTTGGCGGGTGCAGTCGTTGTGTTGGCAGGTGGTCAGGCTGTTTTCTTGGAGGGTCGAGCTACAGGTAAACTGTTTAATTTAGTTATGATTATGTTATGTTATGATTATGTTTTGTTGTTTAGATTATGATTATGTTACAGTGTTTAGATTATGTTATGTTGTTTAGATTTCTGTAATTTTGTGTTTTTATAATGCTGTTTCTTAATTGTAATTATGTTGCTTTTATAATTCTACAATGTTGTTTCTTAATTTAGTACCTGAGTCTAGCCAAGTCCCCGTGGAAAAAAGTCACCCCTAGAGACTCTTCAGTCATACTCTTCATTCAACGGACTCCTCTGAAACTCGCTATATCATTCACAGAGTATTTTTTTCTCTTTGGCAGAGTCTTCCCGGTTTACAGGCCAAACTAGTCTTAAAAGAGTCTGAGTCTTCCAACATTAATTTGTAGTATAAGAAGACAAAAATATTAAAATTAGTGTTAAAATAAAAAATGAAGAAACAAGAACCAAGCCCACTATATGAATCCATAATATTCAACTATAAGGAAAAACCTGTGTATTTAAGCCTGCATTCAACTATAAGCAAAAACCTGTTAACCATTAGGAAAGCAGTCTATTTAAGAAAGAACCACTTAACCTGTTAACCATTAGGAAAGAAGTCTATTTAACATATTAACCATTAGGAAAGCAGTCTATTTATGAAAAAATCTGTTAAGCAGTCTATTTAACATGTTAACCATTAGGAAAGCAGTCTATTTAACCTGTTAAGCGGTCTATTTAACCTATTAACCATTAGGAAATCAATCTATTTAAGAAAAAACCTGTTAAGTAGTCTATTTAACCTGTTAACCATTAGGAAAGCAGTCTATTTAACATGTTAAGCAATCTATTTAACCTGTTAACCATTAGGAAAGTAGTCTATTAGGAAAGCAGTCTATTTAACCTGTTAACCATTAGGAAAGCAGACTATTTAAGAAAAAACATGTTGACCATTAGGAAAGCAGTCTGTTAACCTGTGTATAGAAGGAAAAAGTAGTCTATTTAAGCCTGCATTATTGTACAATTAGGAAAGCACATAACAGAGTTTTAGATGATGTTCTACTTCTATGTTAATCTGTTCATTTTGTGTGATACTGCTTGGCCACAGGGTTGGGGCCTCGCGGTCGCGAGGGCCAGCCCTGTGGCCAAGCAGTGGGCACGCCAAGGCTGAATAGTGTGCCCAAAACCTTTAAATTTCATTTTTATTTATTATTCATTTTTAATTGTAATTTTTAAATTTTAAATTTAATTTATATGTAGTTTGTAATTTTAATTGTAATTTTATAATTTCAATTGTAATTTTTAATTTCAATTGTAATTTTTTATTTTTTATTTTCATTTTCATTTTAATTTTTAATTTAAATTTTAAATTATATGGCTAGCCAAGCCATGGGCACGCCAAGGCTGAATAGTGTGTTGTTGTACACCCTAGTAAACCGATTTAACAACAAAATTATTCAAATGTCATTTGGGTTGTGTGTTGTCCTAAAACTAGGCAGAAATGATAGGTGACCAAGGCCATTTTGTGTCTAGTTTATTTTGAAATGTCATAAATGTTTTCAAATCTTGATATCACCTGTCCAAATTAATTGTGCCTTGTATATTAGCAATTTTCCACTTAATCTGACTAATTTGAAATGTTTCAACTAATTTCTTAATTTATTATTAATTTGCAGTTAGTTGAACTAAATCAGCTAAAAATAGATATAGATATGAATAACCGTTTGATTAGTTTTCGAACTGTTTGATGAACTTGTGATTAGTTTGTGTAATTGTTCAAAAGATTACATTCTGATTATAAAAAAGCTATAAAATTCTGTGCATAAATGTGTTATACAGTTTGGTACAGGTAGAAGAAATATTTATGTTTATTTAAAATTTGTTAATATTTGTACATTCTGATTATAAGTGTTATAAAATTATGTGCATAAATGTGTTATATAGTTTGGTACAGGTAGAAGAAATCTTTATGTTTATATTTATGTTTATTTTCAATTTGTTAAAATTAGTATTCAGATTTTAGATTTGATATGTGCACATTTGTTTTTGTCGAGTTTAGATTTAAAGACAATATTTTATTCACTGATAATAGTTATGGTCTATTAATTGACCACATAATTTATTAAGTGGTTTAATTCAAATAAATTTATGCATAGAAATATCTATCGTTCTTTCGGTTATATTCAAATATTATCCGTCGAACATCATTTTAATCTTTTTAATAAATTATATTTCTTGTAAATATAAATTTGTTATTCTATTTCTTAAAATATAAATTTGTTCTTATATATATATATATATATATATAATGGCAAATTTTTAAGACATATATTTTTAAATTTATTTTGAATAAAATTAAAAATAAACTAGGAAGAGAATTTAAAATTTACATGTTTATATGATCAAATTATACGTGCACAAACAATAAAATTATAAACAATATGGAATTACTTGAAAATGGGAATTTGATATAGACAATAATAAATAATTTATAAACAATATGGATTTAGTTAATTTGATGTAGACATTTCACAATCAAATATTAAGTTTTTAAATTTCATATACACATTTAACAATCAAATATAGAGTAAGCATTTAAGTGATTATTTTGTCCCTGAGCAGTCGGCCAGGAGCCGAATCTACTGTATTTCACTCTGGTGTTAAAGACTTAGATTCAAATGCCCTTCTTTTCTGTGCATAGATAATCTCTTATTAAAATTGGTTGTGACTTGGCCATGGGGGCGAGCCCTGTGGCGAAGCCATGGGTACGCCCATGGCTTGGCCGCATGGTTGGCCCCTCGCAACCAAGTCACAATATGGATTTAGTTAATTTGATATATACATTTAACAATCAAATATTAAGTTTTTAAATTTGATATATACATTTAACAATCAAAAGAATATAATAAGCATTCAAGTGATTAGTCTGTGCCTGAGCAGTTGGCCAGGAGCCGAATCTATTGTCTTTCACTCCAGTGTTAAAGACTTAGATTCAAATGCCCTACTTTTCTATGCATAGATAATGTCTTATTAAAATTAGCTATGATTTGGTTGTGGGGGGCCAACCCTGTGGCCAAGTCGTGGGCATGCCCACGGCTTGGCCACATGGCTAGCTCCCCGCAGCCAACTCATAGCCAATTTCATAAAAAATTCAAACTGTGGACAACTTTTTATTTCAAATGTTTTGTATTTTATAAAAAATTCAAATCTTTAGGAATTCAATTTATAAATCCATTTTTACATATGTAATATTAGAGTATCATAAGTTTCTTACAATTCCGGGTGAAATCATGAAGGTGGGTTACACTTTTGCTTGTTTTATGAGAAAAAAAACTGTATTTTCACAAGTTATTCAACTTCCGACATATAAAAGTATTTTTTTTATTTAGAATTTCACTTTACAGTAAAAACAAAACTTGTG
>ML779491.1:718980-729435 GCA_009831015.1 Picea engelmannii | reverse complement strand
ATTTTCATTTTTTTAGTAGTCGGAATAGAGATTAACCAAGACTCGGGGGAGTCCCATAGGTAACGGTCAGAATTCTTGTGAGTAAGAAAATGGGGTTCAAATGCAAAGTCATATCGGGACTATAAGGAACTCCTAGTCCTATGGAATAACTTATGCATGGGCACAAAATGACACAAAGGTTATAACTAGGGAACCCACGTTTGGTAAGCCTCTACCATTCAATAACGACACTTCTAATAGTGGTGAGAAGGTTCTGTGTCGCTAATAAATGGGTTCGAAACTACGTTGTTCGTTTAATATGGATGACTTCTCTCTACTACTTGCATCGTAGACCCAGGGTTCATATCTTTAAAGGTACCAACAAATCCTGAAACTATCATCCCTTCTGGTAAACCAGAAGGAAACACAATACACAGAATTCACTGCGCAGTCTCACCAGAGATAGATTTCAATGGGTGGTTGTAATACTTAGGTGTTTACAGCCTAGGATTGAGCGAGAGATATGGGATATGCATTTTGATCCATTAATTATGATTTGTATTACAAACTACTATTATCCTCTTTTATATTTTACCCTTCGTGGTATCTTTTCGTTATATTCCCAGAGCAATTAACCAAGCAATATTATAACTCAATTATTCATTGCACACAACATTTAACTAATAAAAGTATGACAAAGATATGCATGCATTCATCACATTACATAGGTATTACCGTGGTTCACCCCCTCCTAGGCTACGTCCACAAAGATTTGGCTATTGGCTCTCTTATTATGGCAATTCTGCAATTCTCGCACCATGCACTTACAACTCCCCTCAAATGGGTAAGATCTATGTGAGGAGAACTAGATCGCACTAGGATCCATGGCCTACGATCTAATCCTCAAGATCTACCTCTTCTCTCCCTCTTTAGCTCAATTTCTTTACAAAGCAATCCATCTATTCATAAACATTCCCTACCATATCAGTCTCTATAAAAGTAGCAAAATTGAACCTAACCGAACCTCTCTATGATACTTGTGTATCTATATTTATATATATCAGGCTCTTCAACCATTTACACAAAAACCTTGCAAAAACCCTAACCCTACTGTCGTTAGGTCTTCCTTCTCTACATGCATGATTTTCTCCCTTCAATTTTTCGCCTCCTTGCATGCGTGTGTGTTGTGCTTCTTGTCAGTTGTTGCTTTCCTCTTGCACTCTTTATTTCCCATGATTTCTCTTCCAGTTGTCATTCTTCTTTGTGCACACTTTCTTTCCCACTTCAGCCTGCTGCCAACAGGCCTCCAACACTGACATGTGACTTGTCCTGAGTCACCTAATATTTCTGAGCTGCCTCGATCTCTTCGGTGATCATCTGGAATTTTTCCCTCAGTTTGTTGTTTTTGTCAACGCCTGTGCATTCTTCTCCTTGATGGTATCCATTACCTGAACTACCACTTCATCGCTCAGTAATCATGCACATTCTTCCTGTGTCTGTGCCATCTATGTTCTATCTTTTTTTGCCTGGTGAGTACTTCTGTTACCCATTCCTGTAGTGGTTCTATTTGAGCCTGACGTTCCTCTTTTTGTGTCTACGCAGTGATAAGTTCTACCTACATCTTCTTCAACTCTTGCGTCCCCTTGATGTGTTCTGGGATTGGTATAGTATTTTGCCTCTGTTTGAGTTCTTGGATACCTGCATTGATCCTTTTCTCTTCCTTGTCCCAATGTTGAACATATGGATCCTCCTCTAGTATTGTCCAAAGTTGTGCTGCTTTGTTGAGCAAGTCAACTGTCATGCTAACCTGCTTCTCCATATCCTATAGTTGTGTTGTTACTTCCTGCCTCATTTTCTCCTTTACTGTCGATTGAGTTGTTGGTGTTAGTTGTTCTCAGAGATCCCCGATCTCCTTCTGGTATATAGAAATTGCTTACGTAATCAGGTCGATATTTTCTGTGGTTGGGAGTTCGCTTCCTTGCACAGTGTTTGGAAGTTTCCAAAAAATATCTCCCACTCTGCATTCCAATTCATTCCTGCATTCTGTCTCCTTCTGAGTTTCGGATTTGGCCTGCTCATACTCTTTTTCTAGTGTTGCCCGCTGCTTTGTTTCTTTTTGTAGCTTGACTAAGCTTTTATGTGCCCGAGACTGCATCTTGTGGTCGACGCTAACCTACAATTTGTGTAGTGCCCTTGATGGCATCCATGTCAGGACCAATTGTATGTGGTCCAAATCCTTCAATGGTGTTTGTCCCACTATTTCATCCATTCATAGCCTGCTCAGTTTTATGTGGACCATTGTGTTTGCGTGTGGCATTGGGAGGGTTGGGTCTCTTTCTTTGACCTCCACTCTCTCGTTGGGTTGTGTTGTCGATGACTGTATGCCTCTACTGCTACTCAATCCTTGAGCCTCTCCGAGTGTCCTGAGGAGTTGTCCCATCTCTACCATCTCTTTTTGCAGATTATCCCTGTGATGCTCTCCGTGATCGAAGTCTTCTGCTAGACAATCCTGGACCATTCTGGTGATCATTTCTCCATCATCCTCCATGATCGTATAGTCTAGTGATGTTCATTCCGCCTTTGATTTCTTGCACGTGCCTACGATTTGTATAGCCGGTCTCTTAGCTTCCCCTGGCTCCTGTGTGATGGGGTTTGGGGCGGTCTCATGCGCTCCCTTAGCTTGTTTCGGTTGTTCATTGGTCTCTTTCTACCCCTTCTGAGTTCTTGTCTTCTTTGACCCTTCATTTTCCCGAGTTGGTTTGTTTTGGCCCATCCTTGGTTTCTTGGGCACTGGGATTTGTGGAGGTTGTGTTTCCACCTACACTACTTCTCTTTCTATGGGTCCTTCTGGTACTTCCCAGGGAATGGATGGGATCCTCCATTCATCAGGACATTCGTTGATGACCATATCTATATCGCCTTCTCTGATCCAGTAGCACATCGGTAGCCAATGTTTATCTGGATCATGTCTTGGTTGTATCCACATGGCTTGATGTGTAGCCCAGAAGTTAACGATGTCCCCATATCGCATGTTAGGGTCCTAACCCGCACATAGGTAGAACAATATATTCGGATGTAATAAAGGTCAATATTAATAATGCCTTTCAATAAAATAGAATAAGGCGGATGTAAGAAGACCTAATAGAAGATTCCGCTTCTAGAAGGATCTTCCTCTAGATGCTTCTTTTTAGTATAAATAGGAGTCGAGGGTATGAGAACCCTAGCTTGGATATTATTGTAATAGAGCTCTGCTCAACTAGAGGTTTCCCCCTTAAAGAGGCCCGTGAACATTGCTTTCAGATTCAAAGTGTTATTTATGTTATTATTCTCTTATCATTTCAGTGCTATTATGGTGAATGTTTTGGTTATATTGTTGTTATTCTGCCATTTCTAGCATTTTATTTTTGTTCTGCATACATTTTATATCTGGTATATTACAAGTGGTATCAGAGCACTTTCCTCAGCAGAAAGTGTGGGTTAATTTTTTTTTCAAGGTAGAGACGTATTCTGGTGTCTTTAAGCCACAGAGATCTATTGTTGCGTGCATAAACCCGTGGTTGAGGGATTCATACATGCAGGAAATACAAGTGGTACTTAAGCGCACATATGTTGGCCACCCTTGTAACCCCTGTTGGTACCCCTTCGAATGGTAGCGCATCAAACAAAACATGTGTACGGATCGGCCTAGATTACCTAAAGCCCTCTTTAGATAAACCGATTGGTCATCTGACTGCTATGGTGTCACCAAGAACAAAACTCAGGAAGATACTCTATAGTACCTAGGTAGTCGGTTAGTATGGCTAATGGTATGGTCTATCCTCCTTAGTTAGTGCCCTAAGATATTAGGTCGAGTACTACTATTGGACCCCGCACGTATATCAGAGAGCTATAGCACAAGGAAAACCCTTGTCTGTAGAACCCTTAAATACCTAACCCTTGGGGATAGAAACATAAACAAATTAAAACAGACAAGATCTATTGCCGCGCAACTGTGTTCAGGTTGCCAAGTAAATACACATTTCTTTCTAGTTAAGTATTTGGGCATTTTCTCTCTGCAGTATTCTTCAGACCAAAGTATAACTTCCCAGGTGTAAAAAAAAATAAAATTGGATTCATCTCTTCGCCCTTATCACATTCATCCATATCATTTTTAGACAAAATTTTTTACCCCGCCCGCTCCTTTTCAGTTCCCCCATCCTCATGGCCCATACCCATAGCCAAGACTTGGAATCTCGCTTCAACACCTTGTAATCTAGTCTCATCGAAACCCAACAAGAAGTGAAACAACTCAGTGCCAATGTTGCATCCATCAATACAACTATACAGTCCTCAATGGAGAAAATCAAACAAGACCTCACCACCTAGCTTGAATCAGTCTTTTTGACACTCTGCACCAAATTGCATATCCCTATAGATAACCCTTTGTCTTCCTCACCTCCACATCCTGAAGGTGACCATTCCTCTCATTCCAATAACTTTCAGAACCATCATTTTCAATGTGACCTACGACTTCCATGGGTGGATGTGACAAACTTTGATGGCTCAGAGCCCACTGGTTGGATAACCCAAATGGAACATTATTTCTCTTTATACGTCATTATAAATGACTTGGCCAAACTCCGATATGGTGTTCTCCATATAGATCAAGAATGGTGGCAATGGTGGAAATGGAGAAAAACTTCTCGTCAAGGGTATAATGCTTGGACACACTTTGTGGCAGAGATTTATGAACGCTTTGACACTGACATGAACCATTTGGGCCATTTGACAAAGTTGAAATAATTAGGAATAGTGGAAGACTTTATAGCTACCTTTGAGCACCTGGATTTTAGAACAGAGGGCATGTCTGATGCCTTTTTCCTAGAGTGTTTTATTAGCGGCCTCACAGATAAGATTCGGGCCCATGTCCTCATTGCTTGACCTCAGAGTTGGGTGGAGGCTACTAAAAGAGATGAAGAAGCACAACAGGTTGTATCTTCTCAAAACCGAAAACCCTCCTTTATCCCTCGCACTAAACCAATAAATCCCACTACTCTCTCTGCTCCACTAAAGATCCAAAAATTGACCAGGGCTGAAATGGATGAACGCCAACTCAAAGGCCTTTGTTATAACTGTGATGAAAAATATTTCTCGGGCCACAAGTGTAAAGAACAAAAGCTTTTTATGGCCATTTCCGAGGATATTTCGGAAGAGGATGTAGAAACTCCCCTTGTTTTTGAGTCACCTGAATCCACTGACATAAACCCTCCCTCAGACCCTCCCGAAGTAGAACCAGTCATTTCCCTCAATTCTCTCACTGGCTCCTTCGCTCCCCAAACCCTCAAGCTAATTAGTTACATCAAGCATCGGAAGGTCATTATTCTGGTTGATAGTGGCAACACCCATAATTTTATTCATCGCCACATTGCCCAAGAAACTCATTTCTACATCCATGTCATCAATAATTTCCAAAGCATGATTGCCAATGGTGGTTCCATGAAATGTGGAAAGCGTTGTGAAAATGTGCATCTCCAAATTGGTGACTACCACCTAAAATCCCATATGTTTGCTATCGACATGGGAGGTTGTGACATTGTGTTGGGTGCAAACTGGCTAAGGACTTTGGGTCCCATTCTCATGGATTTTAAAGACTTAACCATGTAATTCAACCAGGAGGGCCACCAATATAAGTTCCAAGGCATCACCACCGGTTCACCTAAGATCATTAGTTCCCATCACATGGAAAAGATGCTCAAAAAAGGTCATTCTGGTGTTATCACCCAACTCCATGCCATACAAGCAATAGAGACACCCTCGGTCCCGCAAGACCTCCAAGCCATCCTTTCTAAACGTCAATTTGTCTTTTCCACTCCCCAAGGACTCCCTCCTTCCCGTGGTGTTCATGATCATTTCGTTCCCTTTGTAACCAGAAGCCTTCCTCCCAATATCCATCTGTATCGTCACCCCTTTTCCCCAAAAAATAAAATTGAGAAAATGGTCCAGGAACTCCTTAATGCAGGCGTTATCCTCCCTAGTATGAGCCCCTACTCTTCTCTTGTGGTGATGGTCCTAAATAAAGAAGGTTCTTGGCAAATGTGTCCTGACTTCCGTGCCTTCAACAAACTTACCATCAAAGACAAATTCCCCATTCCTGTCATTGATGACCTTCTGGATGAATTGAGTGGCGCCCAATTCTTCACTAAACTGGATCTTCTTTCAGGCTATCACCAGATACATATGAAAGAGGCAGAGATTCCCAAGACTGCCTTTAGAACTCATGAGGGCCACTATGAGTTTTTGATCATGCCCTTTGGCTTGTGTAATGCCCCCTCCACCTTCCAAAGCCTCATGAATCATGTCTTCCGTCCTTTTCTCCGCCATTTTGTCTTAGTTTTATTTGATGATATCCTCATCTATAGCAAAACGTGGACATACCATATTTCTCATGTGGATCGAGTTCTCCATCTACTCTCTCAGCACCAACTTTTCCTGAAACAGTCTAAATGTACTCTTGGTGCCTCAGAAGTAGAATACTTGGGTCATCTGATTGGAAAGGATTGTATCAGGGTGGATCCTAAAAAGATTGAAGCTATGCAAGACTGGCCTCACCCAAAGACTCTTAATATATTGCATGGATTTCTGGGCTTAACAGGGTATTATCGCAAGTTTGTTAAGAATTATGGGAAGATTGCAGCACCTCTCACTGCTCTCCTCAAAAAGAACTCTTTCACTTGGACTCCAACCGCTAATCAACCTTTTCAAACCTTGAAGATGGCCATGTGCACCACTCCATTCCTCGCCCTTTCCGATTTCAAAAAGACCTTTGTGTTGGAATGTGATGCCTCAAGGAAAGAAATTGGTGTTGTCCTTATGCAAGAGGGTCGACCTTTGGCCTTTACCAGCAAGCAATTATCTGAAAAAAAATCTAGGCAAATCCATCTATGAAAAGGAAATGTTGGCTATTCTACATGTCGTTGATCTGTGGTGCCCTTATCTATTGGGGAAACATTTCCAAATTAAGACAGACCATCAAAGCCTCAAGTATTTTCTGGAACAATGCATTTCCTCCCCAGAAAAAAAAATGGGTGACTAAGCTCTTTGGATATGATTATGAGATCATTTATAAGAAAGGAAAAGCCAATGTGGTTGCAGATGCACTTTCCCGCAAATATGAAGATGAAGGATCCCTTTTTTCTCTTTCATTCATTGTCCCAAGTTGGCTCCAATCTGTTCGCCAGGAATGGCTACAAGATCCCAAAAGTTCGCAACTGATCCAACAATTGTAGTCCAATGCTCAAGCTTCCCCAGGGTACTCTTGGATCCATGATGAACTTCGATACAAAGGTCGTTTGTATTTAAGTAAACAATCAAATCTTAAATCCATGGTACTTTCTAAGCTTCATGCTACACCCACCATAAGGCACTCCGAGTTCACCAAAACCTATGACAGGGTCAAACGTTCCTTTTTCTGGGATGGTATGAAACAGGACATTCGTAATTTTTTCACTAAATATGATGTATGTCAATGCAAGAATGGAGAAACAGTCAAATCTCCGGGCACACTACAACTGCTCCCGATTCCACACGTTATTTGGAAGGATATCTCTATGAATTTTATTACTGGCTTACCCAAATCAGGAAATAAATCAGTCATCATGGTGGTTGTTGATCGCATTTCCAAGTATGCTCATTTTTGCGCCCTTCAACACCCGTTTACAACATCCACGGTGGCTCAAATTTGCATGGATCGAGTCTTCAAGCTTCATGGCATTCTGCACTCTATTGTTTCTCACCGTGACCCAACTTTCACAAGCAAATTTTGGCAAGAACTGTTCAAGATACAAGGCACCGAATTTCATCTCAGCAAAACTTATCATCCCCAGACTGATGGCCAAATGGAAGTTGTCAACAAGTGTTTGGAAACATATTTGAGGTGTTTTTCCTCGGAAAAGAAAAATCAGTGGGCTCAATGGTTACTCTTAGCTGAATGGTGGTACAACACTTCATACCATACAACTACACACATGACTCCTTTTGAAGCAGTATATGAACAAAAGCCACCTTCAGTTCTCTCATACTTACCAAGTAGCTTGAAGGTCCAGGCGGTTGACCTAACACTTATAGCTCGAGAGGCTATTCTCCGTACACTCAAAGAGAATTTGGTCATGGCACAGAATCGCATGAAGAAACAAGCAGATCAAGGTCACTTTGAACGTCAATTTGCAAAAGGGGATCAGGTGTTTCTTTGACTACAACCTTACAAGCAAACTTCCCTCAAGGTCAAGGATTGTCAGAAGCTAGAGCCCAAATTTTATGGTCCTTATACCATTCTCAAGCGTGTGGGACAAGTAGCCTATCAATTAGCTTTTCCCATCCATTCGAAGCTACATCTTGTTTTTCATGTTTCATGCTTAAAGAAGGTGATTGGAGCTAAGTGCCAAATTCAAACCAACCTTCCAGAGTTAGCTGAAGAAGAATCCATTTGGCTATAGTCAGAAGCAGTTTTGGACCAGCGTGAACGTCACCTATGTCAAAGAACCATCAAGGAAGTGCTAGTCCAGTGGAAAGATACAACTCCAGTAGATGCCACTTGGGAACTAGCTACCATTCTGCAACAATTTCCTCATCTCAAGCCTTGAGGACAAGGATGTTTTTAAGGGGGCGGACATGTTAGGGTCCTAACCCACACATAGGTAGAACACTATATTCGGATGTAATAAAGGTCAATATTAATAAGTCCTTTCAATAAAATAGAATAAGTTAGATGTAGAAAGACCTAATAGAAGCTTCCGCTTCTAGAAGGATCTTCCTCTAGATGCTTCTTTTTAGTATAAATAGGAGTCGAGGGTATGAGAACCCTAGCTTGGATATTATTGTAATAGAGCTCCGCTCAACTAGAGGTTTCCCCCTCAAAGAGGCCTGCGAACATTGATTCAAAGTGTTATTTCTGTTATTATTCTCTTATCATTTCAGTGCTATTGTGGTGAATGTTTTGGTTATATTGTTGTTATTCTGTCATTTCTAGCATTTTATTTCTGTTCTGCATACATTTTATATTAGGTATATTACATCGCGCGACAGCTTCTGGTGTTATTATCCATGACTGGCTAATAGCTTCCTATATGTCACGTAGGTATGCTTCAAAGATGATTCCATTGTCCCTCTTCTATCTGGCCTGTGGCCCAGATCTCAATACGAGATATCTCGCTCCCGCTAGTTGTAGTCTAGTAGCAAAAACTACATACTCTGGTTCCCGCCATCCCATGAAGGCTAAGAGGGTGAGTAGCCATGAGTAATGGAATTATGTGCCAAGTTCCTGCGCATCCTTGCATTCCACTTGGAACAAGTTTAACAAATAAGGAACCCAACTCATGAAGGTGCCTTCTGCGCATTGAGCTACAACTGTGATGACTCCTGCCAGCACTTCATCTTTGCGGCATTTTCTTAGCAGTTTACAGGCTAAGATCTTTGCGCCCAATTGTATTGCTGCATTGTTGATCCGTTTGATTATAATGCCTCATGTCCCCCTCGCAGTACCATATTTATTCTTCATTTCCTCGGCTAATGCTTTCTCCTTGGATTTATCATCCAAAATCAGCGCAGGATCCATACCCCAGCTCAACAGTTATGGGGACAGGTTTGCCCAGCCATATATCCCCTCCATGCATGACTACTAACAACTGCTTAACACATGCTGCCGCGTACTGGCCTCTACCAAAATGTGGGAGTTTCAACAACCCTAACATGCCCGTTCAATCCAGTCCAACTGCCCACTGATGTGGATGGTTGATCGTTTATGTTGGTTATGGAGCCTGATTATGTTCCTGATCTAGAGGTCCTTGCTTTCAGTTGTGTTTATACCCCATGAAGACTTTACACTCCAAAAGTATGTACACTCTTCCACGCGGGGGAGTGCAGAGGGGGGGTACCCCCTCTACGGGGTCCGAGGGGGCCTATCCCCCCGGCTGGGGGGTTCAGGGAAAAGTGGGCCCCTAACGGGGGTTCAGGGGCAGCGTCCCCTGATGGGGGTCGGGGGTGAATCCCACGAAGGAAAAATTTCCTTGTAAATGTATATTGTAATTTCATTGTAAATCTGGAACGTTCATTATAAGATCCCAGATCTAATGATATAAATTATGTTAGGGTTTTTTTCCCTAGAAGGAAACCCTCTATTATGATGGAAATGAATTGTGGCTATGCATTATGGAGAGTATTGTATTCTGAGAGAGGAGACTATGAGAGAAAGAAGAGGAAGTTGCAGCAGGTTTTGTTATAGGTTGTATCCCTTCATTTGTTGGATAATAATAAAGGAAGGACCTGGCAATTTCTCTGGTGGACATAACCCACACTGGGTGAACCATATAAATCTATGTCTCTCTTGTATTGTGTATATTTTGTGTTTTCTTTCCGCATTTGTTTTATTTTATTGCTCCACGGTCCTGTTTTTCTAACAACTGGTATCAGAGCGAAAGGTAACTCACAGGAAAAGAGGGTTCC
>ML779491.1:684698-695451 GCA_009831015.1 Picea engelmannii | reverse complement strand
GTTGTTTGTGGTGACTTTAGTGGCCTATCTCTCTAGGTTCTTACCCAAGGTGACTGTGGAGGGGAAAGTCTTCACGGTACCTGGAATCGACGTTGATCAAACTCACTCGGGCTTCTTGGAGGGTATACCCACGATTATGTGTGGGAGCTTGCACCAGGGTGTAAGTCTGTTAAGAAGGTCGTCAACGTAACTTTTCCACCTAAGCCCCGCCCCTTCTCGTCTCGTTGTTGCGACGTTGGATTTCATCACCAACTAGTGCCTCAAAAATTAGAAGGTATTGTTTGCTTGGTGATTGCCTCTTAGTTTTTGTTTACTAGTGTGTGCTATTTGTTTCTCGAAGTTGACCATAGGATTTTCGTTGGGGAGTTTATTACTTGTTTACAATTGCTCCCCCACGACGTTCACGTAGGATGCAAGGTTTGTCCCCAGAACATCCGGAAGCTTCACAACCTTTGCACATAGCTACACCTGAGGGTACCCCTGAGGACTCTCCTCGTCCGGGTGAAATTCCCCTCGTTACTCTACCACACGTGGACATAAGTGACGTCCCAGAAGTTTTTACACCACCTCCACAAGTAGAATCCACTGATCCTCTTGCTGAATTCCGTATTACCAATACTATAGAGGAATACCGCATTCGTCGTGGTGAACGACCTGTTGGACAATTAAATCCTTCTGAAGAGACTCTTGTTACATCCTCTGAATCAACTGCTGGGCCTTCTCACGGTGTAGTAGGCCAAGATCCTTTTTGGTCGGGTGATTTCCGACGAGTTCTTTTTGGCACTGAGTCATCACCTGTCTACGAAATCAACCCTCCTGTGTCTCCTGAACCAGAGACTGCACCAGAGACTACCACTTATCGTTTTGTTCTTCCTCCCGATATGGCCCATCTCGCAAATACTATGAGTGTCCAAACCGAGATTCCTGCAACTACTCTTGCCCCTATCAATACCCAGAGACCTCCTGAGGTAAACCCAAATTTAACCCCTGGTTACCAGGTGTTAAATCCTTTGTTGAATGTTCCTCATCCAACACCTCCACAAACCCCAGCTGGTTCTCCAGGTGGTCCTCAGTTTCCTGGGCATCCTATTCCTGGTTTCATCCCGACACTCCCTCAGTTTCCTACTAGAAATCCTAATACTAGTAGCACTATCGCAACTGTTGCACCAAAATTGCACATTCCTGTTGGGGGACAGAGTGGTATGGTTACTTTTCCTCTTCCCGGACACCATGCGGTTACTGCACAACCTATGGTTGGCACACAAGTTCTGGGTGGAACTATACCTACAACAAGGGGTCCAACCTCACCCTTTGGACATAATATACCTCCTGAATTGGCCCAGTTTTGGACTCAACTTTTACAAAATCTTCCTCAGAGTACTGGGGGGCAGCAACCTGTCCCTACAGTTGGCCAACCTTATCCAGGGGTAACTAATCCTATCTAGGATTCTAGTCAGACTACTCAACCCCAAATCCCTGCTCAGACCCAAGGTTATAATCCTTGGGGTTACTACCTTATCCGCCCACCACCGAATCAACCAGGGGCTTCCCTCTACGGGCAATCTTCTTATGCCCCTACTGGTTTGCCGACAGGGCTTCCACCCCAAAGCCACCAGTACCCGCAAGTAAATCGAAAGTTGTCATTTCTTGCTACCTTGGACCTGCCAGATTTGTCTAGGATCCTAAATGATCCTATTCGTCACTCTCCTCAATGGCCTGCTATCCCTGCCAAACTTCCCTCGGATATTCCGAAGTTCGATGGCAAGCCGGGAGAGGACCCTAATAATCATGTCATGACTTTCCACTTATGGTGTTCGTCCAACTCTCTGATGGATGACTCCATTCGTCTTCGTCTTTTTCAACGAACCCTGACCGGTTCGGCTGCGAAGTGGTATATTGAACTGCCACGAGGTTTCTTTTCTAACTTCAACACCTTGGCCATGGCCTTTCTCATGCATTACCAGTTACCGATCCATTACGATACTGGGACTGAGATCCTAACATCTTTCAAACAAACGAAAGGTACTCACATCTCATATCATATACATGAGTGGAGACGTAGACGACGTCTCATCAAACTTGAACTCCCTGATCAGTTACTGGCAGAATGGTTCACGAAATCCTTCATGAACGAGATTGGAAAAGACATTTCTATGGGCGATGTTGTTACAGAAGAGAAGGCTATAAGTCGAGCTCAGTATCTTGATCTCATTTATTCGCAAATGGGAACACTCTACGATTCACTGCCCGAGCTACCTCGTCCTGGTACTTCCAGCGCTTCTACTGCTCCAGTTGCCTCGCATGCAGCTGATGGTGTGATTCGGACTGCTCATACCCACTCACATTTCATTTAGACCACAACCCCTAAACCCACCTCTTCTAATGTTCAGAATGCCCCGTCTCCTGCTCCTCCCGCCGGTAAAACCTCAGAAGTGAACACTGTTCAATCTACACCGACCGGTAAGAATAAGTCAAAGAAAGGGAGAAGCAAGAATAAGGGGGGTAAAAATAATAATCCCACCAAACCAACTACGAATGCTCCTGTTGAAGAGCAGGATAAATGTAAACCGCGGTACCCTTTCCTTATCTGCGGTGACGATCACTACACCAAGGATTGTCCTCGACGTGCCGAAGTTTCTAAGTTCCTTCAGGGAACACCAAAACCACCTACCCCGGCAGTCTTGTCTCAATCTTTCCCATCTCTGCAACAGGCCTCGCTGGTCATCCATGACCAACCTTCTACTTCTAACACATCATATGTTTTGATGTGCACCGGTGATTCTAAGAAGAATGACATTGCAATTGCAACTAGAGCTAAAGACTATACTCCTGCTAAGGAGAAGGTTGACAACTTACCTCCTGATCTGGTACAAGCTTCTCCACCGAATCCACCTACCAACGGTCCTCTTCATCTCAAAAGACTGAGCCTTGATACAGTCCTACGACCCCCTAAAGGTGTTGTTCGTAAGTCGACGTTCAATCCTCACTCTGGTGCGGCTCAGAACTACAGTATTGTAGAAGATCTGGCCCAAGAACCTTCAGCGATGTCCGCCCTTGAGGTCCTTCAGTCTTGTCCTGCGCAATGAAGGGCCCTGTTGAAAGCTATAGGTGGTATTGACCCTACGGATTTGAACTCGATAGTCTTTGACTTGGACGAGCATGTTCCAAGGTTGCCCCCCCAACTTGCTTTTCAGATACAAGTTATTGTCGCTGACAAGAGCATTTGTCAAATAGTAGTTGATGAGGGGGCCTCTACGTGTGTAATGTCTCTTACTTGTTGGAAAGCCATTGGCTCTCCTCCGTTAACGGAATCACAAAATACTCTATAAGCCTTTAATGGCTCTAGTTTTAAGCCTTACGACGTTATTTCCTCGTTGCCTGTCACTCTCGAAGGTAAGACCGTCCAAATTGAAGTGGAGGTTTTCGATTCTCACTTAGATTATAATCTTCTTCTTGGACGTAGCTGGGTAGATTCCATGTGCGCTGTTGTGTCAACACTTTTCCGTGTCTTACGATTTCTTCACCAGGGAAGAGTGGTTACTGTTGATCAACTTGCCTTCTTTAATTCTGATACTCGCACGGGGAATGTACCGTTCATAGCTAAAACCCCACCGGGTTACGAGAATGTTGGGGTCGGTCTTTTGAAAGACTCTTCGTTAATGGGTACTTTTCCCATACCACCACCACCCGATATTCTACGCCCGTCAGTTGCTTCGATTAATATGATCTCCGCTATTCCTTATGAACTTCCTGCGTCTTTTGACCCTTGGATAGTCCCTGATCCAGGAGATCATGCTCATTTCGGCAACGTTATGCCGTTAAGTCCGATTGAGTCTGCTTATCAAGCGATTCAATCGGCAACCTCTTCTACATCTTCTGCGGAGGAGTTGTCTCCTGATCCTTTCGGTGTCGTTTTTCCCACTGACGAGATGATCATGTCCGTCATGGCCGATACGCCTTGGGATGATGGGCATCATCGTTCCATTATGTTTCTGGAACAACACACTCTCGAGAATTATCAGGGGATTTCAACTCCGTCGACCGTTGTTGTCACAATGACCGTTCCTGGATCTACACGCGATGTGTTTGCAGAAGGGAACCTAAGTAATATTTCTCCTACAATTCCCATTGATATTTCAGTGAAACCTGGAATAGTTGAAAATGTTCACATTGGAGCTTCGTGTTCTCTAGAGGAAATTGTCACTTATACTGCGTTATTCAAGGAATTTCGTGATGTCTTTGCCTGGAGTTACGAAGAGATGTCAGGTATCGACCCATCTATCATTGTGCATGAGATAAAAATGTACCCTGGAGCCAAACTAGTACGGCAATGCCTCCGTCCTTTCCATCCACGTAAAGCGGCAGCCATTAAACTCGAAGTTGAAAAACTTCTTAAAGCCGATTTTATTTACCCCGTGGCTTTGACAGAATGGGTTTCCAACCCTGTACCGATCGATAAGAAAGGTGGGAGTATACGTGTTTGCATCGATTATCGGGACATTAACAAATCTTGTCCGAAAGACAACTTTCCGACCCCTTTTGTTGACCAGATCGTCGATGACTGTGCCGGTAGTGAGATCTTTTCCCTCATGGATGGATTTTTCGGCTATAATCAGATTAATATCGCTCCTGAGGACCAACATAAAACCGCTTTTATTTGTCCTTGGGGTACTTTCGCCTACAGAAAACTTCCGTTCGGTCTGAAGAACGCAAGTGCCACGTTTCAACGTGCAATGTCTTATGCATTTCACGATATAAAGCATATCGTTCAACCTTATTTGGACGATTTGCCGGCTCATTCCTTACGCCGGGTCGATCACCCTAATCATCTTCAAGCAATTTTCGTTTGTTGTCGGTTCTATCACATTCATCTAAACCCACATAAATGTGTCTTTTGCGTAGAGTCCGGCCGTCTTCTCGGTTTCATTGTGTCACGTCAGGGGATCCAGGTAGATCCGATTAAGGTTGAGGCAATTCTCAATCTTCCTCCTCCTTCTTCACTACGCCAGTTACAATGTTTGCAGGGGAAAGCAAACTTTCTTCACCGTTTCATTCCGAACTACGCCGAGATTACTCGTGGTTTCACACGTCTTTTAAAGAAAGGTTCAGAGTTTGTTTGGGATAAAGTTGCCAACAACGCTTTCGAAGCTCTCAAGTTGTCCCTTACAAAAAATCCTCTTCTTTTTCCTCCGGATTGTAGTAGGGATTACTTTCTTTATTTAGCAGCATCCGAGTATACCATCGGTATGGTCCTTGTTCAAGAGGATGATAACCAAGATGAACATGTTATATATTACTTGAGTAGAAGTCTATCATCGACGGAGGTCAAGTACCAACATGTTGAGAAACTGGCTTTGGCTGCCGTTCAAGCAGTCCAACGATTTCGTCATTATATTCTCTCCATAAAAACTACTGTGATTTCACATTGTAACCCCATGCAACATATCTTGACACGTCAATTGCTGGGGGGCAAGTACTCCAAGTGGATAGTCATTCTCCAGGAGTTCGACTTGGAATTCGATCGCGCCACGTCGAAGAAATCCCTAGTTTTTGCTGAGCTCATTTGTGATTTCCCCCACTCTGCCACGAAAAGTGTAGCAGTTGGTTCGTTACCTGACGAATCACTTTTCCTTATAAATACCGATGATATTTGGTACAGAGATATCATTATATATCTCCAAACTCAAACTTTCCGGCCTGCTTTGTCCAGTAATGAACAACGTCACATACGTTATCAGGCTCGCCAATACATCATCCTCGGCGACACTCTTTATCGTCGAGGCATTGACTCTATCTTTCGACGTTGTTTGACCTTTGACAAAGCTTAGAAAGCTTTGAATGACTGCCACTCAGGAGCATGTGGTGGTCATATGTCTGGGTATGGTACTGCCCAGAAAATCTTACGTGAAGGATACTTTTGGCCTTATCTGTTCCATGACTGCATTACTGCTGTCCAGAAGTGTCATGCCTGCCAGACCTATCAACAGAAGATTTGGTCGCATCCTTCTCCCCTTCATCCTGTAGTCTCAGTAGGTCCTTTTGCTAAATGGGGCATTGATTTCATGACATGTCACCCTCACTCGGCCGGGGGGCATGGCTATATTATTGTAGTTGTTGATTATTTCACAAAGTGGGCCGAGGCAACGCCGACATTTGATAATACTGGGAAGACTGCAACATTATTTCTGTTTAACCATGTCATCACTCGTTTCGGTGTCCCTCAGGCTATCGTTACCGATCACGGTAGTCACTTTAGGAATTACATGATGTCAGAACTTATAGAAAAGTTGGGCCTTCGTCATGACAACTCAACACCTTATTATCCACAGGCTAATGGCCAGTTCGAAGCTATTAATAAGGTTCTCATAACTATGATTCGACGGATGATAGGAATACATAAGACTAGCTGGCACACGATGTTGTTTTCAACATTATGGGTGTATCGAACATCTGTTAAAACTGCCAAGGGATTTACACCCTTTCGTTTAGTTTATGGCATGGAAGCCATTCTACCGATAGAATGCGAAATACCTTCTTTGAAGCTAGCCGTAGAGCTCTTACCTAATACTTCTGCAGAAGAGGATTGTCTGTTGTTTTTTATGCGATTAGACGAGACCCGACGTGATGCCACTTTAGTAATTGAAGCCCAAAAGAAACGCGTTAAGGCACAATATGACAAGCATGTCAAGCCTCGTGTTTTCTCTGAAGGTGATCTTGTTCTTCTATATGAACAAGACAGAGATGTCCTCGGATCCGGGAAATTTGAACCTATGTGGCGTGGTCCCTATATTGTCAGTAAAGTTTTGGAAAAAGGAGCGTATGAACTAGTCGATTATGATGGTGTACCTTTGAGTGAACCCAGGAATGGGTTGTACTTAAAGAAGTACTATGCATAAGTTATTTGTGCATGAGTACATGTATTTTATGTATCATACTGCGTGTGTGTGTTACATTAGTTTTGTTTTTGACGTTATCTGGTCTCTGCCCTTACGTGACGTTGTGTTTGATTGTCAGATGTTGGAGTATTCACTACCTTATATTGGCTTCGCTGATGGAGCTAGCCGTAGTACTCGGAACCTAGCTTCCGCTGCATGGGAAATCTACGCCCCGACAAACGAACTCATATCTCTACAAGGTATATGTCTTGGACGAGCAACCAATAACATCGCAGAGTATAGCGTCGTTGTTGAACTATTGGTTGATGCTATTTCTCTTGGGATTCGTCATTTGGTTGTCTGACTGGACTCGCAGTTGGTAGTACTACAGATCAGTAATGTATATTCTATTCGAAGCCCTACTTTATTAAGGATATATTTGCGAATTCGTCTCTTGGAATGATATTTTAACCACATTGAATATCAACACATTCCTAGAAGTCTTAATACATTGACAGATGCTTTAGCTAATTATGTATTGAACAGGAATTTGAACAATTTATAAAATCGACCACATTAAAATGTACACAATGTAAAGTAAGCCGGTAGAAGCCGTGTATATATATATATATAACGATCAAATTTTGTTTTTACAAAATGGTTGTCCGAAGACCAAAATATCAAAAATGGAAGCTCATGGCTTCTACAAAATGACATCACTAATGATGTTCATGATAACAGACTAAGGTCCTAGCCACTCTGCGGAGCAAGCGACCCATGGAGGCAGAGACTCACACAGTGTGACGTTGGTTGCGTCGAGGAATCTCCTCTAGGGGCATGTCTGGAACATCGGCCATAAGGCCCTCTAAATTCTGCTCCACTGTCAAATAGTCCTCGGCGTACTGTGGAACTGCCACCGCTGCCTCTCCTTGACGCTGGACAGGAGAACTACCAGCAGGTCTATATGCTCCAACGTCTGTGTTATCAACAAAATTTTGGTGTTAGTCTTCAAATTAATCTATAAACAAAAAACATTTAAATATATAAAAAATACAAAAACATTTAAAAAATTAAAATTGGTGTACTTCTTACCGAGGTCTCCCCACTATGCATCCTCGGGCAATGCCAGATCAGGATCACGACGGAAATCTAAGCCAGCATATGCGTAATCCTCGATCATCAGCACCTGGCCTTGAAGCCAGTCGAAGAAACGATCGTCATACCTGACGATAGGTCTTGCCACATGACGGGCCATGAGTTGGTACCATCGTAACATCCTTGGGTCCCTGGGACCTGGAAACTGCCAATCAGCCAATCAGCCTAAACACTGGGACCCTATCGCAAAAGAAAGATACCAAAAGAGATCCATACCGGAACTGTTTTAAATTTCCACGCCTGCATTTGGTCAGTTGTTTCTTGAGACTGCGTAGAACTGCATCAACCCAGTTGAAAACCCGGGGCTCCATACACTCGATGGCATACTGAAAGTAGCTCTGCAGAGCCATGTGTGGAGCAGCACTTCCTGCCATCTGAGATATGGTAAAGAGAATGGTATGGAGAGTTATATCAGTCACTCCCCAAATGGCCACCTTCCCTTCCGGACGTTCAGCCTCAGGTACGCAATACTGCCTGCAATACTCGCTCATTTTCAAACCACCCCTTCGGCTACCGGTCAAACTGACATAAGATCCCCTTCTTGACAACCTAGTCAAGAAATAGATGTCCTCGATATCTATAGTCAAGGTATGAGCTCCCACGTTGAATAATTGTTGATTCGGGTCCCACATTCAGACCAAGTACTCTAGCAATCGCACTTGGGCTCTCATGCCCGGGATTCGGAAATACTTCAGGAGACCGCAATCTCTTAAAGCAGCAATGGTTTGAGGGTGATTTTTGGCATTAGCATTGTCGTCCTCATGTTCCCGTTCTCTCCATTCGAGCACCATAATGATAGTTATTAACCTGCATGGCAACCATGTGAAGATAGTTAATCATCTAAAAACATGAAAAAATTGGTTTTATTGGCTAAATATTAAAAAAAAATTGGACTCTGCGTTGTTCGCAGGTGGATCATAATGCACAGTGCAGACTTCCCGCACTCTACTTTAAGCCCACCTGCGAGAATGAGGACTTCTCGCAGGCCCCGTATGGGTAGCCTGCGAGAATCCTTTCACGCGCATAGGGCTTCAAAACCCAATCAAAAACTTAACTTTTAACCATTAAAATCATGAAATTAAACCATGCAAAGGTAGAGAATGGAGTACTTACCAATCTGATCCAGACGACTCGTGGAATGATGCCCCGAAGCTCCCAAAAATCGACGATGAAGGTAGAGGGTAAAATGGAAGTTTTTGCACCCAAATGGTAAAATGGTAAAAAGGCATGGTAAAATATGTTATAAATTCATTTTATTACTTTTACTATGTCAAAAAGTGGGTTTTTCATATTTATTCATTAATTAACCCTAATTGCTAATGAGAAAATGAGTAAAATTCTTTGCAGGTATGGAACATGAAGGGTTATGGACGATTTTTATATGGTGTGGTATATTTTTTTTGAATGTTTTATATGGTTTTGATATAAAACCTCGAGCGCCTTTTATCCATTCTTGCGCTTGTCAAAAACATAAGAATGTGATCGAGCGTTGTTTTATCCCTTTTCCAGGCTCACTGTGGTCACACGAAAAAGGAACCCCCCCTGGAGTTATCTTTAAGATCTTTTCAGACTCTCTAAACAGGAAAAGATTGTTGAGCGACCTTGCTATTTTCACGCTCGATAAAGTATTTGAAGTATGCATCCTCCGAGCGATAGTTTAACCCTTTTTCAGTCTCGTTGGACTACTGTATGAAAAAGGAACTGAGAGAGTTCTCTTTTGAGTGTTTTTCCAAACTCTATAATCTTGAAAAACCTTTGAGTTTTCTTTCTTTGGACTCATAAAACAAACATTGAAGGGACCATATGGGATATGAGTTTTCTTTACGTGTTTTTCAGACTCTCGAAACATGAAAAACCTCCGAGTTTACTATCTCTGGACTCGTTAAACAAACATTGACAGACCCGTAATGGGACCGAACCACTCCTTCCTAGGGTTCGTTAAAAATACTCCGAGGGACTCATCCGAAGGATGAGCTTATATCAACAAGCATATGTGATCCTCTTCAAGCTTGCGTAAAAATAAAGAGGTACTTGCTAGAAATGTTGGGGAAAAATTTGGGAAAGGGATATGTTTCATCTTTACATTAATTGGCAGTAAGAGTCGCTCTTGAACATGACACTCCCTATTCATCATCTGAAGCCGGTTTGGGTAATCCATTTGTCTCTCATTCGATTTGATAACAATGTTCCATATGTTGTCTTTGAGTCAATGCTGCCAAATCATTGGTTGTGTCATTCATATGTTCAAGAGAAGTTTGTTTGAAACCTCTATTTGACTCGGCCATCTGCATTTATCCATTCATTTCGTGTCGGCCTTCCCTGTGTCCAAAGTCTAATTGTTCCATGCTTTGTTTCACTTTCAAACTCTGTTACTCATTTCGTGTCATTGATGGGGGATACACCAAGGCCCTCCTGTGATGAGTCTTGTTCCGTCGACATCAACACATTATCCGGGATTGAGACTTAGAAATCATTCAGTACCTTGGAGCTTGCATACCTCAATGGAAAGTTTCCTCGCTTTCAACAGTGGGTTTACATTATTGACCCTTGATCGAAAGATTCTGTCGATTGTTCGACATAAACTCATTTATTCACAGTCGATGGATTGTACTTTAGTACCTTGGGAGTCATTGACATTAATGGTGATTTCCCTCGCACTTGTTAATGGTTGCATCAATGACCGGTAATCAAGTGGTTTCTGCCATGTTCGACTTCGACACATG
>ML779491.1:646678-683386 GCA_009831015.1 Picea engelmannii | reverse complement strand
CTTTCAATTAATTCAATACAGTAATATGTCCCTTTCCCATAAAGATGATATCACTTTATTACATGATTCCTTGATCACATGTATAGACTAGCTATTGAATGTATTAATCTGCCTTTACTTTGATTGGTTTGTTCTGTTGTGATATGAATGGAGCAAGAGCATCGGAGCAAAGATTGGAACAATAAAGACCTAGGAAAGCGTTCATAAGGTATGTCCACAATCCTTATCTCTTAGTTCACTCAATAGGCTAGATCTAGGGAAAGAGTAGTATTCTGTCATTTTTTGTTCCAGATCCAGGTGGATATAGGGAGATCAGTTCGTGTCCGTACTTACGGATTAATCCTTAAGCACTCGGTTATCATGAATCTATTCCATGGGAAAGGGAGGAGTCTGCCTGAAAAGAAAGAATGTCGTTGTGAGAGGAGAGTCGCTATTTGTAATACCCCAAGGACTTGCCCCGATTCCATTATGAATTGTAATTATGATTTATAGCCTAGTGAGCTAAGTTTATATAAGATGATGGGGTTATGAGTTATTAGGCCAGGGAGCCTAAGTGTTGAAGGCCAAGAGCCTGATTTTGTACATGTAACTATGCACATTATTAATAAAGATAAACATCTCTGTGTGTGGACCGACCATGATGAATGAGTGATGGGGGACTAAGCTTCCACAAAGCCTGGGTAAGGGATTGGGGGCTATAAGGTTGGAAAGAGAGGCTAAGTGTTGAGCCTAGGGGCTTAAGTCCTTGGGAATAATATTTTAATATTATTCCAAAAGCCATGTGAAATCTATGTTTTGTCCTAAGTTCTTGGGGAGGAACGCATGTAGCTTCATGGGCGACGTGTGTCGACCTAGGCGCATGCAATTTAAACTAGGAAATGAGCCGTGTTGGGGGTTCACTTTCCATTCTGTCGACTGTTGCATGGGAGTTGGGTGGGCATTCCTCCAAACATCACCTGAATCCGGGGTTCGACCTTCCAATTCCTCCATCCATCACCTGAGTTGGGGAGTCCATTCTCTATCTTCTGTTTGAATGGGCGAGCGTTCTCGGTCAACCTTTGTTGGGTGTTTTATGCTGGAGTCTTTGCATGGAATCCTTTACCTGAACCGTGGGAATCTCTGTGTGGAATCTCTATACACCTTACGCATCTCTGAAACCAGAGCCGTGAGTCTGTCCTTTATTGTTGGTTGGGGAAACCCAAAGTGTCTCGTAATTGCTGATCCTTGTTACGCTAAAGCATCTATCTGTCATCTTTTTGGGAAACCCGTGTTTGTTGTCTCAGTTGACTGTAGCAGCCACACAGTTCTTCGCTGGGTGTGGTTTGTTGTTGTTGTATGTTCATTGTTGAGCCTTGTTGTTTTTCTGCTTTGTATGGGAACGAGATTAAGGAAACTGGTTGTATGACCTATGTGTAACCTCTCTCTAGGTGAGGGAGGTGATTGTTATTGAAGAGGCAGGTTTTACCAAGCCTGTGAGTGACTCTCTCCAGGTGAGAGAGTGCGCGGAGGAAGGAGAAAGCTCCTAGAAGGAACCCTGTAGCTGCCATGGAGCTCGAAGATTTCCGGTCCGGTCTGTTGCTGAAGCCCAAGGAAAGGGAGGTTAGCAGCCGAAGGACTGTCTAGGTGATAGAGAAGGTGTATACCTCTGGGGTGGGACAAGAATGTGGGGAAGGAGAGTCTGTGGACAGTGGGCATAAGTGGTTCCTGGGAGAGAATCCTCCTTCTTTTACGTGTATTCTTCCTATAAACCTTACCTAGCCTAGGATTCCTTACCTAGTGGAGCTTAGTCCCAGCTCAGGGGTGACCTACTGCTGAGAGTGATGAGAAGCGTGGTCTAAGGCTGGGAGGTTCATGGAAGGTCTACACGCAGTTGGTGGAATTACCATGGTTTCAAAGATAAGTATCAACTTATGCTTAATATTATGTTTTACATGCCTATGATGCTTATATGTATCATGTATTCTATTGTGCATATGAATTATTGTTAATGCCAGGGATTATTTATGTTAGCAGTAATCTTGTGCTTACTCTGAGTTAAATGTGTTTAATTTGATTTAAATGCATGTTATTAATTAAGTATGAGAATGATGTTGTTCCACACAGTAGCGTTGCCCGACTAGTGGGTTGACGACCAGGGAACGTTACAATATGGTATCAAAGCATAGTTTCAATGCTGTGCCTGGATGGGCCGGATAAGTGGTCTTTGGACCGAGGTTTTGAGAAGAAATTGTGTATGGAGGACTAGACAACAGATGACTATATTGAAGGAGATAGATATTGATTCGACGATATGGAAGATATTGAAGACTATAGCATAGATATTTTTTAGACCTCAGAATGTTTCTGAGTGTCAACGGGCTACTTGATCATGTTACAAAGATCTGGAGGTGTAGCGGTATTATAAAAATACAGCCGGTGTGGTATATGGCCATAGGGAGAGAGAGAACTCCACACCAGAAGTGTTGGAGCCATAGGATATGTTCGGGAGGAAAGGAGAACTCTGAAGACCATCATATCTAGAGAACGTGCACAAGGCTTAAAACCCTTTGGAGTTGCATAGGAGTGTGGAAATCGCAATATGTGAAATCTTGAATTCGTTAGGATCATCTATCGAAAAGGACACGTGGAGAGAGATCAACCTTTCACTGACTCATAACTTGAAATGGTCAAAGGGTGAGTTCCTGAGAATTCACGATTGGATCACAATCGTCGATCTAAGAGAGATACGAATCGTTAATTGTATAGGAAGAAATCGACATTTTGAGAATAGGGAGGATGAAGGTGGAAAATATTTTGACCTCGTGACACACGAAATCCTGATACATGAAATGCCGACGAGATCTGAGTTGTCAGATCGTGGGGAATCAGGACCATTGGATCAAGTAGATTAATAGACCGTAATTTCGTAATTTCGGCAAACGAAAGTTCGAGATGTGTAGATGAACGAACTCATGATGCCCAAAACTCCGAAACGAAAAGTGAAAGTAGTGGGGCCCTATGATGTCATTGGGAGTGAGGTGGACCTTCTTAAGTGATCCGAAAACGGATCCAGAAGCCTGATAGGGCTTGAAAAAATGCTCAAAAACGAAAGTGCTCGGAATGCGACGAAACCTGTGCCATTGCATCCGTCTCGTCTTCCTGATTCTGGCATTATATTTACTTCGTCAAACGGAGTCCGTATGAAGAAGATATCGCGTTCTGTCCGAAAAGTCAAACAGGCAAAAAAGGGGGATAACTGTACAGTCCGTACAGTCCACGTGGCATGTCCGTACAACTGACGTGGGCCAACTAGGAGGTGACACGTGGCAGACCGTACGGAGGACACGTGGCATCACCAGGACGCGACACGTGTCACACGGATTTGGCCTTTTCGGCGTACGTTTCGACCAGTACGGAGGTGACACGTGTCACCACTCACAGGGTGACACATGGCACGCTGACGTCATCGGGTGATGTGGCACGCTGACGGGGCAGACACGTGGTAGATGACTGGGCAGTACGGAAGGGACACGTGGCAGCATGGCAGAGTGATAGGTGGCCTATGGTGGTTGACGTGGCACACATGTGGGTCAATCAGTAGACGACGCGTGTCATCACATGGTTGGTTGGTAAGGGTGCCACGTGGCCCAATCCTGGGCTGCCACGTGGCACCCCATCATTGGTTGTTATGTTTAATGTAAAAGTTTTGGCTTGATCGTCATCAGGCAGGGTCGAACCCGCGACCTCCGGGAAGACAAACGTCTTAACGGAATCAGGCTAGCCAGGGCGCCGGCCGGTGGAATTTGTTATTCAAACGGTATAAAAAATATATGAATTGCAACATGGGTTCGGTCGGGGGAATAAGGGCTAGGGCTTAGCCCCAGCCCTCGCTAACGCATATGACCAGACCACACTTGACCGTAGCACAGGACCACCGGATGGCGCAGGGTATTGTTATAACAAAATTGGCTGTGGCCCTATTGGGGCGCCATAGGACCAGCCTACCGCATAGCACGGGGGCTAAACAACAAACGACCACTGGATTAACGTAGCATAAGGACCTATTAAAACGCCACGTGACTGAGAATGGAGGCCCGCGCTATGGCGCGTGGCCATATGGCGTGCCACATGACCGAACCAAGGGGGTCGCACGCGCCAATTGGGGGCTGCGGCCCAGAACTATAACAAAATGGGTTTTTTGTTATTAAAATTTGGTTTTTTGTTAATTAATAATGCCTATTATTAGCAGTTTGACCCCATTTTGGGGGATATTGGGCATTTTTGGAGGCCAGATTTTTGGAGGAAGTTGGGGATGTGAAACCAACTCCATTGCTATATAAACCAGGCCTGTTTGAGGCCAAGGGACAGTCATTCAGAGCAGAGTTATGCTGAAGGAAGGCCAAGCCAAAGTCAGTTTATTGCAGGGAAGCCTTCGAGGTGGAAACGTTGTCGAATCGTTTCTGGGAGCTTGGAGCATCAGTTTTGCATGCCGTTTCTTTTACAGGGTTCTTGAGATCTGGGACAACAAGACCAGATTAGTCTTGTAGCCTTTGGGCATTGCTGAGATGTAATTTTGAGCACTTGAGCAGAAATAAAGAAGCCTCCCCCACAGGAAAAAGGCCCGGAGACGTAGGCAAACATTGTGTCGAACTCCGTTATCAACCTGCGTTCTTATGGTTTGTTGTTTATGATTCTTTTCAGATCTGCATATGTGTTTTGAATTTCATAATCCTCTTCTTTCCTCATTCATTCACTAAATTCTCAAATGGTTAAAATATTCATGCAAGTTTAAAACTCAACCATAATCATTGAAAAGATCCTGCCCGGATCATTAAGGACACCATGTGTCACTACCTTGGTGGGTGACATTTGTGCTGTGGGCCCAAGGCGAGAGAGGTCGGAGGTTTGGGGGTCAGGAGTTGGAGAGGGAAGCAAGTGCGAGAACCTTTAGGACCAAAACCCGAAACCCCGAAAGTTCCAAAACGATGTACACCATAGATTGGGAGTATAAGGCTTGACCATTAGATCAAGCAGAAGGTAAGTTGCGATTACACGATTTTGGCTGTCGGGGAAAAACAGAGTGAGCTTAGGCATGGAACCTGAAACCTCGAAACCCCGAAACGTCGAAAGGATCTGCACCGTAGATCTGAGAGAGGTCTAGCCGTTGGATTTCACTTGGAATGGATGTGGACACATGGGTGTGTACCACGTGCCAGTGGGTCGAAAAGAAATGTGAGCATGGTGGGACCTAATGACGTCGTTGAAGGTGACGTGGACCCTCCTGAACGTGCCACGTGCCACCATGGTTGTGGGCGACAACTATGCTATGTGGGCCTGGAGGGTAAAGTAAATCGGGATTTTGGAAGTCGGTGGTTGGAAAGGAAAGCAAGTATGAAAGCCTCAAGGACCTAAACCTGAAGTCCCGAAGTCCCAAAATCTTCGAAGATGGAAGAACCACAACGGAGTTTAACCATTGGATATTGGGTAAATGTAGACCGTCGATCCACTCAATTTATGGGAATTCGATAAATCAGAACTCTGGGAGATAGTTGTCTGTGCCTTAAACTCTTCAAAGGCCAAAGGCCCTAGTAGCACCTAGTAGTCTAGCACTTGGTCATGACCCTTGGTCACGTGGGTAGGGACTAAGAAAGAGGGAGCTATTACCCAAAAGTACAGAGCCGAGCAAAGCTTGAAAAATTCATGAAATTGAAACATTTTCTTAAATTAGATTGTTTATGAATGATGAATGAATTGTCAAGAAACAAAGGCCTGAAAAATTCTAGTCGTTTGCGCATTGTATTGCAAAAGGTTGACGAGTGCCAGAACTGATTTGAATTTCCACAAAGTGCAAAGAAATGGAAGAGACACATAATGCTTCCAGTTTAGAAAACAAAGCTCAAAAGAGATAGCGTAGAACTTTTTTATGTAGAGTATGCATATCAAGCACAAGGAGTGCTTATAGAGGGAACTTGTTTTAAGTTTGAAAGACTCCAGGAGACGAGCATAGAGGGTGCCAGGAGGGCACCAGAAAATCTTTTGGAAAACACAGAAGGGTCGAGTCCCTTTGAGATTGAGTAAGTTAAAAGCTCAGGGAGAAATAGTGCAAGTTCGCACGCAAAGCGCAAGTGTGTAGCAAGGTGAAGTTAAATTTTCAATAACCAAAGCTCGGGAGGGAAAACACCGTTGAAGCCTTCGAAATATTCGAAATCCTTCAAGTTAGGGAGAAAGTCAAGTCCAGAAGAATTGACGACAAGATATTTGGAAAGAATTCATTGAGAACCTGAACAGACGATATGAATCCTTGGAGGGAGAAGCGTCAATAGTCGTGCGTCGTTAGATCAAAAGAAACTGCAAGGAGGATGACACTAAGAGTCATTCAGCACTCGAAATATCAGGGGAGGTATTGAACCATTGATCTCAAGGAAGATCGAACCATTGATTCCTTTCATCGGGAAATCGGAAAATCGAAAGTTGGGAGAACAGAGGAAGTTTTTCTCGAAAATCCTGAAACGCGAACTTTCGATTCACAAGGAGAGATCTAGACCATTGAATCACGGTGAGTGTCATCCGTTGATCTGATGCACTTGAATTTCATGAAGATGGAAGTTGAAAAAGGGAAGAGAAATGTTTTCTAATTTTGCGAACCGCGAAGTACAGATTCACGAGAAAGGATCCACACCGTTGGATTATGAGGAGCTTTGAGTCACTGGATCTGACTCACGTGGATTTCGAAAAACTAGAGATCAGAATAAAAGAGGGGAAACTGTTTTTCGAAACCCCGAAACGCGAATTGTCGATTCACGAGGAATTGATCTAGACCGTCGAACCTGGAAAGCTGTGGACCTTTGATCTGAGGCAAATGGGGTTCCGGAGTTCAGACCTCGGGAGAAAGGAGGAGAGCTAATCCTTGAAGTTCGCAAAGGGTAAAATCCCGTAGTGCTCCGAAGTTGGGGCCCCAGGTCATAGCTAGAGGTCACACCGGTGGAAGTTAAGGGAAGAGATAGCACGTGCTAGACTCTTGTTTCAGATTTCGAGGATAGAGAGAGTCGAGGGTGACTCATATCGAAACATCCGGTACACGAAATCTCGAAATGCCTTGTGGATAGGCGCGTGGTCATAGTCGGTGGCCACGTAGGAGAGACTTGTGCTACCGCTATTTCTCGTGGGTGAGTTTTCACACAAGGCTTGTGGATTTGTTCCATGGAGGTTCTAGTAGGGACTCGAAGAGCTACTCCATCTCTGAGAGTTGAAGATCCATTGACTGGGATGTCAGCAGACCTTGCTGAGGTGGGGGAACTGCATCGAAAGTGATCAGGGAAGGAATAATCATGCACAGTTATTACAGTGGAGAGCACAAGAAGATTTAGGAATCTGGGAAGAATTGAATACTTCTGGGATCAATAAAAAAAAAAAACATTTTATAAGGAGAAAGAAGTTGCTGCAATTTTGAGGCAGCAAGTATGTTATGGCTTGTTTGGTCAGCCCAAGGAAAGAATGCTTGCATGTTTCAAGTATTGTTGGTGATGTTGTTGCATAAGGAAGGAAGCAATAGAGAGCTGAAGTGTTGGATATAAGTTTGATAAAAGAAGCATGAAAGCTTCTACTACTATCAAACATTCAGGTAGTATAAAAAAAAATAAAAAAAATTATTAAATGCAGTCATGCAGGTATGAGTTTTTTTTTTTTTTTTTATCACTCTTTTTGCATAATTGCTGAAAGGAAATTTTGGTAAGAATTTCCTCAGCCAGAGCTATTTTATAAAATCACATAATTATATTATTTGAATGCATACCACTAGAGGTGGTAAAGGCTGGAGGCCTGTATTAATTCAAATCTTTTCATCTTCTGAATGCACAAACTGACATAGTAAAATGTCATGTTAATTTGGTTATGGGGTAATAAACAAAGAATTAAAGATAAAAACTGGTTATAGGAATAAATGCCAGTAAGCTAGTCATGTATAAGACCAGGACCTGGTTGGATATGACAAGGTATGGATATGGAAAGGTTATGAGCCACACAGGTACTAAAAGCTTCCTACCTTTAAATAAAACTTGGGCTGCAACCTTTTTGCTAACACTAATGAACACCATAGAATTATATTTTTGGTGTAATGTTCGTGTCGAAAAGGAAGGCATCCAATTAATTGGGAAGATAATAGGAAGTGTATGGAGAAGGTGGCAACACATTGGCCAGAATTCCAACTCATGAATGGTGAGATACATCTCTGAGCTAGAGAGCATTATGTAATTCAATGCAAGGTGCACTGAATAAGAATGCATTGAGAATTGCACTCATGCATAATAAGTGATAAAATTGTATACTAAATACAATGGTTGAATATGTTTTGTAAGTACATGCATATATATTATTGCATGAAAATAACTATACTAATGGATGAAATGTTGCTAACTCATGAAGTTGAGAACATTTCAGGAACTGTTAAACATTGCAACAGAAAAGTTACAAGCCAGGTAGTCACAGGAATAGAGACTACATAAAATTTTATGTTCAGAAAATTGAAATAATAAACTTACTATTGTTAATTATGAACATGCATATGCATAGAATGACGAGTCATTCTATTTGGTCAAGTTGTTTGGTAATTGTGATTGAATTGCTAGGTGTAGGAAATTCTAAGATCATTGCATAATATGTTGTACATGTTGAATTATGATGTACAGAAAATACTGACAATTTGTTGGCAGTATGCAAGATGAAGTCTTGCAGGAAAATTGTATGCAGTTTGGTGCCTATGGAAAATCACAAGGATGGTTGCATTCATAATATTGAAACAACCAAGATGAATCATGAAATAGAATGTCATGTTTTGGGGATAAAAGTTGAATTTCATTTCGAACTAATTGGAGTTCCTAAATGAATTATTTTATGTTCTCTCATGATAACTGCATGTGGTTGATGCAGATGAGATGATGTTGATAAAAGTTAAAATGTTGACTACAAAGAGTATCTCGGTAAGATGTTGCTTGGAAACCTTTGAGGGCAGTTGGAACTCCTCAAACCACGGTGCTCTAAGACTTCCGGTCCGGCCTATTGCTGAAGCCCAAGGAAAGGGAGGTGTAGCACCGATGGACTGTTCTTGTGAAGGTGTATACTCCCGGGTGGGACAGGCATGTGGGGAATGAGAGACTGTTGGTTGGAGTTCTATTGAGGTTTGAATGGTTGGAGTGCTGCTGAGGTCTGGTACCTTGGCCTAGACCATGTGGATAAGGATTGTGGACCATGGATATCTTGGGAGGCCATTGCCCCGATGGAGTCATAGCCCTGCTCAGGGGTGGAAGGTCTTCTCAATCAAAAGATAAGTATAATTCTCTATTTATTGTATGTTGTGTATGTTGTATACAATTATAATATTATTAAAATTGTCTGTATATACATATATATACATTGCATATATGCTTGCATTACTGCATCCATGACTGTACATAATCTGTCTCATATTTCGTTACTTAAGAAATATATATACCTGATGCTAATCATGTAATCAATTGGAATGTGATTCAGGTGGAGCAACAAGGTGTCCTACAAGTGCATCCTATGCACATATTGGACAGGAAAATAAAACATCTCTGGAATCAAGCTATTGAGCTTGTAAAGGTCCAGTGGACCCGGTACGGTCCTGAGGACGTGACATGGGAGCATGAGGACGCTATGCGGGCATAATACCCGCATATTTTTGAAGATTTTGGAAATCTTGTTGATGTTGTGTGAAAGTTGCGCTAAGGACAGTGCAAAAATAAGGGGAGGGGATTGTAATACCCCAAGAACTTGCCTCGATTCCATTATGAATTGTAATTATGATTTATAGGTTGGTGAGCGAAGTTTATATAAGATGATGGGGTTATGAGTTATTAGGCTAGGGAGCCTAAGTGTTGAAGGCCAAGATCCTGATTTTGTACATGTAACTATGCACATTATTAATAAAGATAAACATCTCTATGTGTGGACCGACCACGATGAATGAGTGATGGGGGACTAAGCTTCCACAAAGCCTGGGTAAGGGATTGGGGGCTGGAAGGTTGGAAAGAGAGGCTAAGTGTTGAGCCTAGGGGCTTAAGTCCTTGGGAATAATATTTTAATATTATTCCAAAAGCCATGTGAAATCTATGTTTTGTCCTAAGTTCCTTGGGAGGAACACATGATGATGGAACACATGCAACTTCATGGGCGACATGTGTTGACCTAGGCGCATGTGATTTAACCCAGGAAATGAGCCATGTTGGGGGTTCACTTTCCATTCTGTCGACTATTGCATGGGAGTTGGGTGGGTATTCCTCCAAACATCACCTAAATCCGGGGTTCGAACTTCCAATTCCTCCATCCATCACCTGAGTCGGGGAGTCCATTCTCCATCTTCCGTCTGAACGGGTGGGCATTCCTGATCGATCTCTGTTGGGTGTTTTATGCTGAATCCTTTACCTGAACCGTGGGAGTCTCTGCATGGAATCTCTGTACACCTTATGAATCTCTGAAACCAGAGCCATGAGTCTATCCTTTATTGTTGGTTGGGGAAACCCAAAGTGTCTCGTAATTGCCGAGCTTTGTTACATTGAAGCGTCTATCTGTCATCTGTTTGGGAAACCCGTGTTTGTTGTCCCAGTTGACTGTAGCGGCCACGTAGTTCTTGGCTGGGTGTGGTTTGCTACTATTGTATGTTCGTTGCTGAGCCTTGTTGTTTTCCTTCTTTGTACGTGAATGAGATTAAGGAAACTAGTTGTATGACCTGTGTGTAACCTCTCTCCAGGTGAGGGAGGTGATTGTTGTTGAAGAGACAGGTTTTACCAAGCCTGTGAGTGACTCTCTTCGTGTGAGAGAGTGCGCGGAGAAAGGAGAGAGATCCTGGAAGGAACCCTGTAGCTGCCATAAAGCTCAGAGATTTCTGGTTTGGTCTATTGCTGAAGCCCAAGGTAAGGGAGGTTAGCAGCCGAAGGACTGTCTAGGTGACAGAGATGGTGTATACTCCTGGGGTGGGACAGGCATGTGGGAAAGGAGAGTCTGTGGGCAGTGGGCATAAGTGGTTCCTGGGAGAGAATCCTCCTTCTTTTACGTGTATTCTTCCTGTAAACCTTACCTAGCCTAGGATTCCTTACCCGGTGGAGCTTAGTCCCAGCTCGAGGGTGACCTGCTGCTGAGAGTGATGAGCAACATGGTCTAAGGATGGGAGGTTCATGGAAGGTATACATGCAGTTGGTGGAATTACCACGGTTTCAAAGATAAGTATCAGCTTATGCTTAATATTATGTTTTTCATGCCTATGATGCTTATATGTATCATGTATTCTGTTGTGCATATGAATTATTATTAATGCCAACGATTATTTATGTTAGCGGTAATCTTGTGCTTAATCTAAGTTAAATGTGTTTAATTTGATTTAAATGCATGTTATTAATTAAGTATGAGAATGATGTTGTTCCACACAGTAGCGTTGCCCGACCAGTGGGTTGACGGCTGGGGAACGTTACACTATCAGTCTACCATCGACACATTGGAGCTGTCAGCATCTGAAGGAAGAGCAAAGTCGTGGAGGTTTCTTTCTGGTGGGGTGAGATCTGTGTAAGAAATATTTGCCATTTGTTTGCAGCTAGCTATTAAAAAGAGGTAATATGGATTCATTCATAATGTAGGACAAATTTAATGGCATCAATTTTTATACATGGAAAGTCAAAATACAAATGCACTTGATGAATAAGGGATTGTGGAATTTAGTAAAAGGAATAGAAAAAGAACCTATTGATGGCAAGCTATTAAGTGAATGGGAGAAGAGAGAAGACGGGGCCAAGGCTATTATTGGATTGGGTCTTTCAGACACTCAATTGCATTTAGCTAATTTAGAAAAATCATTTAAAGATATTTGGGAGAAATTAAATAAACTATTTGGAGAAAAGGCTTTAAACGCAAAATTCTCTCTTAAATTGCAACTCTTTAGCCTTAAAATTCAAGATGAGATACCACTATCCAGTCATATAAATGCTTTAATGTCTCTTTTAAGGAAATTAGTTGATGTTGGTACCAAGGTAGAGGTAGAATATTCTAAAGCAATTATGTTAAATAGTCTATTCTCTAAATATAACAATATTGCATTCGCATTAAGTCAAATGTATTTTCAGTCATTAGAAGAAATGGTAGCATCACTTATAGCTGAAGAAAAAAGGATGAATCCAAAGGAAACAAATGTTCATTATGAAATTGCATTATTCTCCAAGGGTAAGACAAGAAAAAATAAGGGGTCAGGTGAATGTTTTTATTGTCACAAGTATGGACATACTGCATGGAATTGCAGAAGTCATGCAAAAGATATTCTAAATGGTAAAGAAACTGTAAACATTGCTCATATAGATGATTCATTTGAATTAGATAGTGATGAAGAACCACCAGAATCTCCATTCAAACTATTCTAAAAAAAAAGGAGGGGATTTCATTTTTTCTAGTGTTTGTATGTGTGGTGTGCTATTTATGTTGTAATTTTTTTAGTATAGTGTTATGATGTAGATCCTCGACTAAGGCTTATATTAATGTGACTCGTTGTGCTCAGGGAGCATTAGATACATGCTATTTTTATGGTCAAGTTGTGAAACTGTCTGCTGAAGATATTTCGTATTTAGATCATTCTCCTAGATAATGTGGATAGTCGAATGCGAAATATTCATAGACGGAATTTTATCCATAGGATAGTTTAGTATCAAGATTGTCCTTCGGGAGGTCAAGAAGCGTTAGTTCTACAAGAACATCAAAGATGGTCAGAAGCATTTATATTTTAAATGAGTCAAATGGTAAGCTCAAAGATGAGGATGAGAAAGAGTGCACTTTGGAGGCATCAGAGTGGGTATAGGCGCTGATCAAGACCATACCAGAAAAAGTTAAAGTGTTGTAACTATTTTTTGTTTTGTAAATGTGATTTCAGATTTGTAAGTTTTGTAATGTAAGCATTAAAGGGGGGTGTTAGAGATAATGCTCACATTAATGCTATGTGCTAAGTTTGAGGATTGGATTGAGGTTTTGTAGGTGACTGTTGAGATATTCTCTCAACCTACATCTCCATGTTTGGAGTTAGTTGGATCTCACTCCAACTATATATATGTGTTATATATTGATGTGTTATGATAATACAAAATATTATTTATGTGTATCTATTTCTTCCTATTTATAATTTTCTTGTAGTTGTGAAGGTATTGGAAGTGGCGTATATAATCCTAGATTTATGTTGCTAGCCTTACTTGTGGCACACATGACACACCCTTTTATATACTTGTAAATTATCTCATTCATTCGAGGCCAATAACAATACCTTTGTAGCTGTGCAACTGTCTTACCAACCCCGAAAGTGTTGATATTATGGTAGTCGTGGGAGGTATTAACCTCTACGTGTAATCTTTGATGAGAATATAATATTTTGGGAAGCAAGAGAAACCCTAGAAGACATGTTGGTTGTAACATCCCCAACATCCAACTGGGCTATGCCACATAAAATTTTATGAACTATCTACCAATTAAAACATATACACATAGAAACTCTTGCAAAACTTTATATATAAAACTTAAAATAGAAAAATGCATTCTGTAAATGCATAGATTCATACAGAAATAATAGTGAACATATACATGCAACAAAGACAGGCAGTATCCATAAATATAAAGACAGGTATAAACCACACACAGGAAAAACCCATAAAAATAAACGCATAAATAATAATGCAGCATGTAATTTAACACACAATTGAAGCTTATCTTGGTAAGAATATCACCAGCTGTGTGCAGACCTTCCACGAATCTCCCAACCTTAGACCACGCTGCTCATCACTCTCAGCAATGGATCACCCTCGAGATGGGACTAAAATCCACCCAGGTAAAGGGATTCCTAACTAGGTTGATATATCTCAGACAACATGAAAGACTCTGTCACAAGTGCCAACTAAAACTAACGGCCTATTGTCCCTCATTCCCCACATGCATGTCCCACCCCAGGAAGTGTGGCCCTTCTCTACTCAACAGTCCTTCGGTTGCCCCACTTCCTTTCTGGTCTTTAGCAAAAAGCCGGATACGAAGTCTTAGAGCCCTGTAGTTGTAGTTTGACACCTTCTAGAAATCAATTCCCAACAATTCTCTCACCTAGAGAGAAATTTCTAATGGGCATGACAACTCACCTCTTCAGTATCCCACGGGCCTGACAACCCGCTTCTTAAGTCTATCTCCCAAGCTAAACAGGTATAGATATAGGTATGGGTATGAATACATGTACAATGACAGGAAGGTATGGAGGACAACTAAATGAGTGAGTGAATGATCATGGAATGAATGAATCCCCCCAAAATGAACTAAGTCCAAGCTATATGTATGCATGTTACCAACTTGACACTTGTCATGTTGAGAGCTACTTTGGTCCACTTGTCCCCATCCTTAGAACTTAGGATAAAATAATTATCCATACTTTATACTTTAAGGAATATTAATATAGTATTCATTTTTGGCTTAAGCTCCCTAGCTTAGCCCCTACTCCTTAACTTTTAGCCCCCCCTTTCCCTAACTAGTGGATTTTAGTCCCCCATACTCTTTTTAATGTGGTCGTTCTACACGCATCGATGTATTATATTAATGATAAGACATATACAAAAATAGGCTCACTGGCCTTTAGCATCTAGGCTCTTTGGCCTAATTCCACACATAAGCATCCTAGCTTATAATAACTGGCTCACCAGCTTATAAAACACAACATATACTCAAAGGCTCCCTGGCATCAAAATTGTGCGCACTTAAGTTTGTTGCACGCGGTATCCTGGAATGTGCACACTTCAACATTTTAGTGCGCAGTACATGTGCGCACTATACCATGGAAGGTGCATACGAAAATGATATCAAACATCTCACCAGCTTAAGTACATTTGCATTTACATTTATAGTTGGGGTTCAGTCTAGGGGTATTACAATCCCCTTCCCTTATTTTTTCATTTTCCTCGGTGCATTATGCACACATATACAATAGAAATTTCAAAAATCCTCAAAAATATGCGGGTATTCTGCCTGCATTCCATACTCATGCTCCCAAGTAGCATCCTCAGGACCGTATCAGGTCCATTGGACCTTTATAAGCCCTATGGCTCGATTCCGGAGTTGTTTGATTTTCCGGTCCAGAATGTGTACCGGATGCACTTGGATAGTGCCTTCTTGCTCCACCTGAATGGCATTCCAATCAATTACATGATTAGCATTAGGCATATATTTCTTGAGCAATGATACATGGAATAAATTATGAACAAACATAGATGCAGGCAATGAAATCATATAGGTTACTGGACCAATCCTTTTAAGGATTTCAAATGGTCCACAATGTCTAGCTTCTGTAACGTTCCCCGGCCATCAACCCACTTGCTGGACAATGCCACTAGACGAAAACATTCTCATACTTATGTAGTATGCATTTAAATGAACTTGAATGGTTTAACAGAGTAAACATATAATTACTGCTAACATACAGAATTAATGGAATCAACATTAAATATCATTGCAACGGAATACATGATAATATTGCAAGCATCACAGACATTCATTTTAATTGAAATTAAATACATGCATATACTTATTTTTGAAACTGTAGTAACTCCACCAACCACGTGTAGACTCTCCATGAACCTCCCAACCTTAGACCTCACTTATCATCATGCTCAACAATGGGTCACCGTCAAGTTGGGACTAAGCTCCACCCAAGGCAAGGTAATCCTAGACTAGGCTGAGGTTACACGAAAAAATGCACAGAGCACTCAGAAGGATTCTTTCTAGGAGCCTTCTTGTGCCCACTACTCACGGACTCTCATTCACAACATGCATGTTCTGCTCGGGAGTATACACCTTCACAAGCATAGTCCATTGGTGTTTCACCTCCCCTCTGGGCCTCGATAGCAGGTCAGATCAGTAATTCTCATAGCTCTGTAGCTGGTGTTGGACTCTCTCTGGAAGAAAACCACTCCCCAATAGACTCTCCCTCTTGGAGAGAGTTGCTCACAGGTCTACCTCTTCTACCATGGGCTTCACAACCATGGATGATTTTAGGGGCTAAATTTTTCTCATGGGCTAATTTTCCATGGTTTTTCCCAAAACGATATTTGTTATTCTAAAAATGATTCGCCTAAATTCTATAGGATAAAGTTATTTTACCTTAAAAATAGCCAAAATTTTATACAAACTATATAAAATCCTTAGAAATTTGAATAGTTTTACAAAAATATCGCCAACATTTTATAGTTAGAATATGAAGGATTAGTAATATTCACCAAGGTTTCTACATTTTAAAATAAATTTCCATCCTTAAAATCATCCTTGTTGACAACCTGGTTCTTCCACCAGTTTTCAATTCAATTCCCACAAGTTCAGGATAACAACAATAGTAACAACATTTGGTTAACTCACAGGTGACAACAACAATAGGAAAATGGTGTGTGGAACCAAGAAACAACAACATGCCACTAAGGCACAACACAGTTCAGGTAACACCGGTTTGCAGGATGCGCGACAAGCAATTCACGCAAAGGTCGAAGACAGACTCAATAGTTCAGACAAAGGGTGTATCAGCTTCTCAAGAAAACATCACAGGCTTCAGATTTTAGAGCTGTGTGAGGCTTACAGAACTCAGACGCAGAGATCCCTTCGGTTTAGACAATGAACGATAGAATGGAGGATGAACCCCCATCACGGCTCAATTTTCAGGTTAAATTGCATGTGCCTGGGCCGACACATGTCTCCCATGAGGCTGCATGCGCTCCATCAACATGCGTTCCCTTTTTTCACGCGTTCCCCCTTTCCAGGAACTTAGGATAAAAACCTACATTTCACATAGCTTTTGGAATGATAATAAATTATTATTCCCAAGGATTTAAGCTCCTAAGATTAGCCTCTCTTTCCAACCTTTCAGCCCCTTTTCCCTTACCCACCTTGTGGAATCTTAGTCCCCCATCACTCTTTATTTGTGGTTGGTCTGCACACAACGATGTTTAATCTTTATTAATGTTCTACATATTACATATACAAAAATAGGCTATTGGCCTTAACACTTAGGCTCTCCGGCCTATAAACACATAATCCCACCATCTTATCCATACTCGTCTCACAAGCCTACAAAACATGATTATAGTTCATAAACCTGATTACAATTCATAATATAACTAGGGCACTGTTGAAAGATATTACAATCCCCTCCCCTTATTTTTGCACTATCCTGAGTGCAACTTTCACACAACATCAACAAGATTTTCAAAATCTGCAAAAAGATGTGGGTATTCTGCTCCCATAGCATCCTCATGCTTCCATGTTGTGTCCTCTGGACCATACCATGTCCATTGGACCTTTACAAGCCCTATGGATCGATTCCAGAGCTGTTTTCTTTTCTGGTCCAATATGCGCACAGGATGCACTTGCAGGACACCTTCTTGTTCCACCTGAATCACATTCCAATCGATTACATGATTAGTATCAGTTATATATTTCTTAAGAAATGAAACATGAAAAATATTATGTACATTCATGGATGTAGGTAATGCAAGCATATATGCAACTGGCCCAATCCTTTTTAGGATTTCAAATGGCCCACAAAATCTGGCTGCCAACTTGTTGCAGTTTCCCAGCTTTAGGTAACTTCTATTGGATTTTACTTTTAGGAAAACGTGATCACCCACTTTAAACTCTCTGTGGGTTCTGTTTTTATCAGCCTAACTTTTCTGCCTGTCTTGGGCAGCCTTTAAATTCTGATTAATTTTTAGCATTTGTTCTTCCATTTCCTTGAGCAAATCTGGCCCAACTACTGCCCTGTCAGTTGGATTATCCCATCTTACTAGAGTATTTCACTTTCTTCTATAAAGTGCTTAAAATGGGCTCATCTTCAAGGATGCTTGATACCCATTATTGTAGGCAAATTCTACCAAGTGCAGGTATTCTTTCCATTTCAATTATTTTTCCATCACATACATCCTTAGCATGTCTTCTATTACTCTATTCACCCTCTATATCTGTCCATCACACTCAGGATGATAAGTTGTGCTAAAGTTCATATTCGTTTTGAATCCTTTGAACAACCCCTTCCATAATTTTGAGGTAAATTTTGGGTCACTGTCAAACACACTTGTCTTGGGAATTCTGTACAATCGTGCCACTTCCTTCATAAAGATGTCAGCAACATCCGCTGCCTTGTGAGTAGTCTTTAATGGAATGAAATGGGAAACTTTTGTAATCTTTTCCACCACCACCATGATTGAATCATGTTGCTTGCCTATTCTGGGCAATCCTGTGATGAAATCCATTGTCACCACTTCCCACTTCCACTCAGGAATGGGTAAAGGTTGCAACAACCCTACTGGGTGCCTATGCTTAGCTTTAACCTTCTAACATTCCATACATATGGAGATGTATTATGCAATGTTTTTCTTCATACCTGGACAAAATTAATGGCTCCTGACTGTTGCCATGGTTTTCTGATATCCAGGGTACCTTGCATAAGGCACATTATGCATTTCATGAAAAATCATACATTTCAAGTCCTGGACATTAGGTACATAAATTATGTTTTTGTACAAAAGTGTTCCATCAGTTTCAAATTTATAATTTTCCACTTTTTGTGGCATCTCACCTTGTTGTAGCTTTACTACCAGCTCCATGTACTGCAAATTTTCATTTGCAGCTTCCAAAATTATTCCCTTTATATCATTTCGCTACATGCTAATGTTTGTAGCATGTAATTCATGTACTCTCCTGCTGATTGCATCAACCACTTTATTTTCCTTCCCTTTGATATGCTTGATATCAAAATCGTACTCACAGAGAAACTCCAACCACCTACTCTACCTAGCATTCAAGGTTGGATAATTGAACAAATACTTCAGACCATTATGGTCTATTCTTAGTTCAAACCTCCTTCCCATGAGGTAATGTCTCCATTTCTTTAGAGCGTGAACTATGGATACCAACTCCAGATCATGAGTGACATAGTTCCTTTCATGCTCTTTCAACTTTCTGGTTTCATAACAAATTAAGAACCCATTCTGACTGAGGACTCCTCCCAGTCCTTCCTTGCATGCATCTGTGCACACCACAAAGTCTTCATTCGGATCTCCAATCCTCAGGATTGGAGCACTGGTTAACAATTACTTAAATTGCTGGAAGGTTCTCTCACAATCTTCTGTCCACTGAAATTTCTTCTCCTTCCTTTGCAAGGAAGTGATAGGATGAGCTATCCTCAAGAACCCTGTGATAAACCTTTTGTAATACCTAGCTAGACCCATAAAGGATCTGAATTCCCTCACATTCTTTGGCCCTGACCATTCTCTGATGGCCTCAATCTTCCCAAGATCTACAACTATCCCATCCTTCGAAATAATATGCCCCAAGTAATGGATATGTTTTTGATAAAACCATCATTTTCTCAAGTTGACATACAATTGGTTCTCTCTTAGCACCTGCAACACCATCCTCAGTTTTTTTTCATGCTCTTCCTCCAACTTGGAATACACCAGAATGTCATCTAGGAATACTATGACAAACTTGTCTAGATAGTCCCTAAATACACCATTCATCAGGCACATAAAAACAATGAGTGCATTGGTCAACCCAAACGGAACCACTGTGAACTCGTAATGACCATACCTTATTCTAAAGGCAGTCTTTCTGATGTATTCATCCTTTATTCTTACTTGGTGATATCATGATCTAAGATCTATCTTCAAAAATATCTTAGCATCCTACAACTGATCAAAGAGATTATCGATCCTTGGCACAGAATACTTGTTCTTAACAGTCACTTTGTTTAACTACCAGAAATCGATACACAATATCAATGTCCCGTCCTTCTTCTTCACGAATAGGACTGGGGCACCCTAAGGTGGCACACTTGGGCGTATGTACCCCTTCTTCAAAAGCTCTTCAAGCTGAAATTGTAGCTCTTTCAACTCTGGTGTACTCATTCTGTAAGGATATTTTGACACTGGAGTTGCTCCAGGCATAAAATTTACAGATAAGTCAATATGTCTTTTCGGGGGTAATCCGGGTACCTCTTGAAATACATGTTCAAAATATTTTAGTACTATATGATCTTCAATATTCAACACCTTATCCTTAGGTGTTTCCTCCACATGGGCTACAAATAATTGACAACCTTTCCTGTAGCACTTATTTAGTTGCATTGCTAAGATTTCTCTAATAGCAACAACTTTGGGACTTCCTTGGACTGTTTTCCGATTTCCTTCATCATCCAGGAAAGTGAATGCCTTGTTACGACAGTCAAAGATGGCATGGTGTTGGCCCAAACAGTCCATCCCAATCAGACAATCACAAGACCCTAAAGGTAGGATATTCAATTCAGCCTTTGTACTCAGTCCCTTAATATCCATTGGATAGGACTTAACTAACTCAATAAATTTTCTCTTGGTTCCTGTAGCCAACTGCACTAACCAAGAACTTTCATGTTTGCTTCTCGACAAATGCAAACTTTCCACCACTCTAGGATCTACATAACTATGGCTATCCCTTGAATCAATTAAAATAGTAAATGGTTTGTTGTTAATCATACCTTCTACTTCAATCATGTGCGATTGAAATTCATCTTGCTTATTGATCAGGTCTGCATAGATCCTTGGCATCCTACTGCCCATGTCCTCCACTGTTTCAGCTTGTTGAACATTATGGACATCTCTCACTTTGCCATTTTTGGGGGGACAATCTCTGTACTTATGGTTTCCCTGACAACCCCAACATGGAATGAGTGTCTGTCTTGGCCTTTGTTTCCTTACGTCAACCATTCTCAGCTCTCTAAATGATGGCTATCCTTGTGGACTGTTTCTGAAAAAGGGAGGTTTGTTTCCCTTCTACCTCCGCTCTTTCTTAAACTTCTTCTGGTCATCCCAAGCCTTCCGAAAGGTAGGCTTTTCCTTTATTGTTCATATAAGCATTTCACTCTTCTTATCGTTTCTTCCATGGTCTTAGGTTCATCATACTAGATCTTGTCCCCAATGTAAGATGACATTCCTCTCAAATATCTTTGAATCTTGAGAGTCTCCTCTTTGATGAACGAAACATACTTTAGCAATTCCAAATACCTACGTTCATACTCATTAATGGTCATGTTGCCTAGCTTGAGTTCAAAGAACTCTTTCATCTTTCTGTCATAATATCTCTTAGTAAAATACTTCTTGAAATACCTCTTAAATTCTTTCCAGGTGATATCTTTCTCTCTAATTTGTTGCACCCGCACAAGTTGATCCGACCACATGGATGTTTTTCCTTTCAGTTGATACATTGCAATTCTTCCTTCTGCATGAGAGAAATAATTCTGTAGTTGGAAGTATTTCCTCATACCAAGCAACCATGTTTCAGCATCTTCCTCCTTTTTGTGTTCTCCATCAAACGTAGGAGGCTTAATCTTGTTCATATCTCCCTTCAATTCATCCACTCCAGATCTCCTGTTCTTTCTAGTAGGATATGGGCTTGAACTACTATGTGCCCTTCTCTTGGAGCGACCTTGGGAGTGATGATAGTGTCTACCCACACTCCTTGACCTTCTTCCCTCAGAAGTCTGGTGACTCCCTGTTCTGCTTGAGTCACTCTCCTTATCCAAATTATTTTCTATTCTCTCCAAACTCTTTAACAACTTTATGTTAAATTCACCTTGTTTTTCTTGAGCTTTTCTGATCTTTCTACTATCTGCTCGGTGACTTTGGGCATATTTTTGCAATCCTTCAATGATATTCCTTATGTTTCCTTCCTTATATATCTCTTCTCCATGGCCATTGGATTTCGATCCTTCAACTCCCAAATGAACATCCATTCCTTTTGCTTCGTCCTCGGAACCAGAAACAGTCTGTGCCCCTTCCATTTCTTTTGCATTTAGTGGCACCTCTATTCGGTTTTGGTACTTGTTGAACTTCTTCATCACAATGTCTAGACAACCAAAATTTGTTAGGTCATTATTCCTTAACAAATCCCACAGCATTAATAAACAACTTGATTCAATAAAACGTTATGTTTACATGAATTTTCCGAGCTCTGCTCGGCTCTATAGTGCACTCAAGCCTTAGCCCTTTTCTCTCAGTTCCCCAACCTACGTGACCATGGTTCATGACCAAGCACTAGATATCAAGGTTCTCTAATTAGTACTTCAGGGTTTCAGGTTTTGAGCTTTTGGGATTTCAATCCTAGAGGCTCTCACACTCTCTTCCCTCTCCAACTCCTGACTTTCAAACTTCCGATATTTCTAGCCACCGGTCACACAACACAGCTGTCACCAACCAGGGTGGTGACACATGGCATATTTAAGAAGGTCCATGTTACCTTAGGTGATTCTCTCTGACCCCACTGAGTTTACTTTTCCTTCTAGGCCCACTGGCATGTGGCACACATCCCATGGGTCCACGTCCATCCAAGTGACGTCAACCTGACCCACTACTTCAACTCTTCGGGATTTCATGATTTCAGGCTTCAGGAGTTTGTGCATCAACACATCCCACTTCTCCCGACAGCCAAAATCCTGAAATCACCCTCTACTCTTCTTTTTGATCCAATAGACGAGATCTTTTTCCCATATCTATGGTGTAGATCTTCTCAGGACTTCAGAGTTTCAAGTTTGGGGGTTTTGTGCCTCAATGTACCCCGCTTCTCTCGATAGTCGAACTCCCGAAAGGCTTCTTAGATATCCTTCTGGCACCTTCTCTGGATCTGATGGTTGTAAAGGTTTTTCCCTATGGCTCCAACACCTTAAGTGTTGAGCACCTTCTCACTCTGGGGTCAAATACCACACCGGTCACAGTTTTATTCTACCACTACTTCTCCTTAGCTTAGTACATGACTAAGTAAACCGTTGGAACTCAGAAACATTCTAAGGTTCGAAGTTAGTCTCCAGAAACAATTTCGTTTCGAAACCTTGGGTCCAAAGGCCACTTATCCAGCCCATCCAGGAGTAACATTGAAACCTTGGGCTCTGATACCATATTGTAATGTTCCCCGACCATCAACCCACTTATCGGACAATGCCACTACGTGGAAACATTCTCATACTTATGTACTATGCATTTAAATGAATTTAAATGGTTTAATAGAGTAAACATATAATTATTGCTAACATACAGAATTAATGGAATCAACAGTAAATATCATTGCAATGGAATACATGATAATATTGCAAGCATCATAGACATGCATTTTAATTGAAATTAAACACATGCATATACTTATCTTTGAAACTGTAGTAACTCCACCAACCACATGCAGACTCTCCACGAACCTCCCAGCATTATACCTCATTGCTCATCATGCTCAACAGTGGGTCACCCCCGAGATGGGACTAAGCTCCACCCAAGGCAAGGCAATCCTAGACTAGGCTGAGGTTACACAAAAAACTACATAGATCACTCATAAGGATTCTCTCCAGGAGCCTTCTTACACCCACTACTCATGGACTCTCATTCCCCACATGCATGTTTCTCCTGGGAGTATACACCTTCACAAGAACAGTCCATCGATGCTTCATCTCCTCTCTGGGCCTCAACAGTAGGTCAGATCAAGAATTCTTAGAGCTCCGTAGCTAGTGATGGACTCTCTCTGGAAGAAAAATAGTCCCCAGTAAACTCTCTCTCTCTTGGAGAGAGTTTCTCACAGGCCTGACAACCTGCCTCTTCTACCACGGTCCTGACAACCCAGTTCTTCCACCATTTTTCAGTTCAATTCCTGCAAGTTCATGATAACAACAACAACAACAACGTTTGGTTAACTCACATGTAACAACAACAACAACAGGAAAAGAGGGTGTGGAACAAAGAAATGACAACATGCCACTAAGGCACAACATGGTTCAGGTAACACCAGTTTGAAGGATGCGTGACAAGCAATTCATGTAGAGGTTGAACACAGACTCAACAGTTAAGACAGAGGGTGTATCAACTTCTCAAGAAAACATCACATGCTTTAGATTTTAGAGTTGTGTGAGGCTTACAGAACTCAGATGCAGGGATCCCTTCAGTTCATACAAAGGACGACATAATGAAGGATGAACCCCCATTATAGCTCAATTTTTGGGTTAAATTGCATGTGCCTGGGCCGACACATGTCGCCAATGAGGCTGCATGCACTCCATCAACATGCGTTCCCTTTTTGCACACGTTCCCCCTTTCCAGGAACTTAGGATAAAAACCTACATTTCACATAGATTTTGGAATAATAATAAATTATTATTCCCAAGGACTTAAGCTCCTAATCTTAGCCCCTGTTTCCAACCTTTCAACCCCTTTTTCCTTACCCACCTTGTGGAATCTTAGTCCCCCATCACTCTTTCTTCGTGGTCAGTCTGCACACAACGATGTTTAATCTTTATTAATGTTCTGCATATTACATATACAAAAACAGGCTACTGGCCTTAACACTTAGGCTCTTTGGGCTATAAACACATAATCCCACCAGCTTATCCATACTCAGCTCACCAACCTACAAAACATGATTATAGTTCATAAACTTGATTACAATTCATAATATAACTGGGGCACTGTTAGGGGATATTACAACTTCCAACTTGGAACAGTTTCACAACTTCATTGAAATTTTGTTGGCCTTAACGTTCAAGAATACATGGTCCCCTACTTTAAATTCCCTGTGAGTTAAGCCCTTATCAACATAGTTTTTCTACCTATCTTGGGAAGCCTTTAAATTTTGTTTTATTTTCAACATTTTATCTTCCATTTCCCTGAGTAAATATGGCCCAACCACTACTCTATCTGTTGGGTTATCCCATCTTACCGGTGTGTTGCACCTTTTGCCATAAAGTGCCTCAAATGGGCTCATCTTTAGAGATGTTTGTTACCCATTGTTATAATCAAACTCTACTAAGTGTAGGTAGTCTTCCCATTTTGATGGTTTATCCATCACATACATCCTCAACATATCCTCAATCACTCGATTCACCCTCTCTGTTTGTCCATCTGATTCTGGATGATAAGTTGTACTAAAATTCAAATTTGTTCCAAATCCATTAAATAATCCTTTCCAAAAATTTGATGTAAATTTGGATCTCTGTCATACACAATTGTCTTGGGTATACCATGTAGTCGAGCAATTTTTCCTCATATAAACATCATCAATATTGGTTGTCTTGTGAGTGAGCTTTACTAGAATAAAATGGGCATCTTTAGTAAGCTTATCCACCACTACCATGATATAATCATGTTGTTTGTTTGTTCTAGGCAGCTTGGTGATGAAATCCATTGTTACAAATTCTCATTTTCACTCAGGAATGGGTAATGGATGTAGCAAACTAGCTGGGTGTCTATGCTCAACCTTTACCTTTTGACATTCCAAACATTTGGCAATAAAATCAACAACTTCTTTCTTCATTCCTGTCCAATAATATTGTCTCTTGACAACTGCAATAGTTTTCTGATAACCTGGGTTCCCAGCATAAGGTACATTATTCATTTATCTCAATATCATATTTTTCAACTCCTAGGAATTTGGTACATAAAGTATGCCCCTGTATATGAGAAATTCATCATTCTCTAGCTTATAGTCTTCAATTTTCTATTGCAAAATACCTTGTTGTAATTTTGCCACTAATTCCTTGTATTGCAAATCTGATTTTGCAGCCTTCAAGATTCCAACTTTGAAATTTGATTGGTACATACTTATGGTTGTAGCATGAAACTCATGCACAATTTTGTTGAGTGCATTAACCACTTTGTTCTCTTTCCCTTTGATATGTTTTATATCAAAATCATATTTACTAAGAAATTCTAACCACTTGCTTTGCTTAGCATTTAGAGTTGGTTGATCAAATAAATATTTTAGACCATTATGGTCTGTCCTCAACTCAAACCTTTTCCCCATAAGGTAGTGCCTCCACTTCCTCAAGGCATGCACTATGGATTCCAACTACAAATCATGAGTGACATAGCGCCTTTCATGCTTCTTCCACTTCCTTGATTCATAAGATACAACAAACCCATTTTGACTAAGTACTCCACCAAGTCCTTCTTTACATGCATCGGTGCATACAATGAAGTTTTCATTTGGATCTACAATCCTTAGTATTGGAGAACTTGTTAATAATTTCTTCAAGTGTTGGAAACCCTTTTCACAATCCAATGTCCACTGAAATTTCACACCCTTCTTTTGTAAGGAAGTGATTGAGTGTGCAATCTTTGATAATTCTTCAATAAATCTCCTATAGTAGCCTGCAAGGCCCATGAATGATCTGACATCTGTCACATTCTTTGGCGCTGACCATCCTCTAATGGCTTCTATCTTCTCAGGATCCACTGTTATCCATTCCTCTGAAATGATATGCCCCAAATAATGAATTTGCTTCTGGTTAAATGAGCACTAGATCAATTTGGGGTACAATTGATGCTCCATTAATACTTGTAACACCATCCTTAAGTGTTTTCCATGCTCTTCCTCCAAATTAGAATATATAAGAATTTCATCTAAAAATACAATGAAAACTTATCTAAGTATTCTCTAAAAATACCATTCATTAAACACATGAATAAATCTGGTGCATTTGATAACCCAAATGGAACCACTGTGAACTCATAATGACCATACCTTGTTCTGAAAGCAGTCTTGTTGATGTCTTTGTAATATCCCATGGTAGAGCCCCAGTTGTAATTATGAATTGTAAACATATTGGATAGGATGGTGAGCCGAGTTATAATAAGCTAGGAGGATTATGTGGTGATTAGGCCAGAGAGCCTAGGATGCTAAGGCCAGGAGCCTATTTTGTATATGTAATTATGCAAAATCATTAATAAAAATATACACATTGTTGCATGCAGACCGACCACGAAAAAAGAGTGACGGGGGACTAAGCTTCCACATAATGGGTAAGGGAGAGGGGGTTGAGAGGTAGGAAGAGGGGTAAGCTTGAGGGCTTAAGTACTTAAGAATAATATTTTATTATTATTCCAAAACCATGTGAAATTTATGTTATATCCTAAGTCTTGGGAAGGACAGGTGACTCCCAAGGAGGAGGAGCGTGCCTCATGGGTGACATATGTCGGCCTAGGCACATGCAATTTAACCCAGGAAATGAACAGTGTTGGGGGTTCGACCTCCCATTCTCCATCCTCTGTCTGAACTCGTGGGTGCCATCATCGACCTCTGGTGGGTGTCTTCTGATGGATCCTTTAGTTGAACCGTTGAAGCCTCTGGGTGGGATCTTTGTACACCCCTACACATTCCTGAACTAGAACCGTGAAGTCATCCATATTTGCTGGTTGGAAAACCTGATAGTCCCGTACTTGTTGAGCCACGTTTGTCTGTCACCAGTTTTGTGAAGCATGTGTCTGTGTTCCTAGTTGATTGTTGTAGCTGTGTGTGGCTTGCTGGCTAGTGTATGCTCGTGTTGAGCCTCGTGGCTGCTCGACTATGTTGGAAACCTAGTTGAAGAGGCAGGTTGTCAGGCTTGTGAGAAAATCTCTACAGGTGAGAGAGTCTGCTGGGAAGTGGTTTTATCCCAGAAAGAGTCCACCACCAGCTACGGAGCTCTGAGAGTTCTTGATCCAGACTATTTTCGAGACCCAGAGAGGGAGGTGAAGCACCGATGGACTGTTCTTGTGAAGGTGTATACTCCCGGGTGGAACAAGCATGTGGGGAATGAGAGTTCGTGAGTAGTGGGCGTAAGAAGGCTCCTGGAGAGAATCCTTCTGGTTTCACTGTGCAGTGTTCCTATGACCTCAGCCTAGTCTAGGATTCCCTTGCCCTGGGTGGAGCTTAGTCCTAGCTCGGGGGTGACCCATTGGTGAGCATGATGAGCAACGTGGTCTATGGATGGGAGGTTCATGGAAGGTTTGCACGTAGTTCATGGATTTACTCCAGCTAAAATATAAGTGTCATTCTGTGCTTAATTTATATGTTAGTCATGTTTGTGCTACTAATGCTTGAAGGTTATCATGTGTTTCGTTGCATGTGGATTTACTATTAATCTTGTTTGAATTTGAATGGTAACAATAAATCCGTGTTATGTGTTTTTGTAACATCCCCAGCCTCAGACTGGCCGGGAAATGCCTACTCCAGAACACTCTTTCATGCTCAACTACTAATTTGTAATGTCCCCATCCATTGTCTGTGCGGAACATATTGTAACATACTTAGCATCCTAACTAAGTTATGTCACATATAATTTTCTAACTGCATGCAATTAAAACATATGCACACACAGAACTCTTGCGGAAGCTTAATATATATAAAACTTGAGTAGACAAATACGCTATGTAAATGCATGGATTCACATTGAAATAGCAGTAAACATATACATGCAACATATACATGCAATAACCATAAGCATACGGGCAACTATAATCACACATAGGATAAACCCATAAAAATAATATGTGAATAACAATGCAACATGTAAATTAATCACACAATTGACACTTACCTTTGTGAGAATATCACCAACTGTGTGCAAACCTTCCACAAACCTCCCAGCCTTAAACCACACTATTCATCACTCTCAACAGTGAGTCACCCCCGAGCTGGGACTAAACTCCACCTGGGTAAAGGTGTTCCTAACCAGGATAAAGGCTCATGAACAACAAGAAAGACTCCATCTCAGGTGCTCACTCAACTAACAGCCTATAGTCCCTCATTCCCCACATGCCTGTTCCACCCAAGGAAGTGTGCCCCTTCTCTACTCAACAGTCCCTTGGTTGCCCCACTTCCCTTCTAGGGCTTCAACAACAGGTTGGATAGGAAGTCTCAGAGCCCTACAACTATAGTTCAACACCTTCGGAAATCAATCCCCAACAATTCTCTCACCCAGAGAAGTGCTCACGGGCCTGACAACCCGCCTCTTCAATATCCCATGGGCCTGGCAACCCGCCTCTTCAATCCTGCTCCCAAGCTAACAATTACCCAATAGAAGGCTCTGGATATAAGTTCAGGTAAAATCATGAAGATAGAATGGATATCTCAATGGCTGTGAATACTCCTGGATGATTGACTGTATATCTCCATGATGGATGAATCAGGGGAAAGATGATGGTAAGAATGATGGAGAGTTCCCTGGAAATGAACTAAATCCAACAATAAGTATGCATGTCCCCAACTTGACACTTGTCATGTTGGGGCTACTTTGGCCCACTTGTCTACAACTTTAGAACCTAGGATAAAATAATTATCCATACTTTATGAATAAAGAAATATTAATATAATATTCCTTTTTGGCCCAAGCTTCCTAACTTAGCCCTTTTCCTTAAATTTTAGGCCCCACCCTTTCCCTGACTAGTGGAGTTTAGTCCCCCATCTCTTTTATCATGGTCAGTCTATGCACAACGATGTATTTTATATTAAATATGAGACATATACAAAAACAGGCGCACTGGCCTTTAACATCTAGGCTCTCTGGCCTAATCAAAACATAAGCATCCTAGCTTATAATAACTGACTCACCAGCCTATAAAAAATATCATATACAGAAAGGCTCGTTGGCCTCACAATTGCGTGCACTTATGATGTTGTGCACGGTGTCTGGAATGTGAAACATCCCCATTTTTACTTCACAGTACATGCACGCACTACACCATGGAAATGCAATCCAAAAGGTATAAAACAACTCACCAACTTAAGTACATTATTACATTTGTTGTTGGGGTTCTACCTGGGGATATTACAATCCCCTCTCCTTATTTATGCACTATCCTCAGTGCATCATGTACACATATATAACAAATTTTTCAAAAATCCTCAGTGCACTATATACCATGTATCATTCAGATTCTTTAAAATATCCAAGTTTTATCTATTGAAAGCTTGTTATCCATCTGGTGCTCTATTTTCCGGTACCATTTCTGGTATTCATACTGCAACTTGAAGTCAATTTATCTATTCCATAGAGCTACTTTAGGAAACAATTCAACCCATTGTTCCTTATTACATGCTTCAATTAAAATTCATTGAAGCAACAACTGGTAGTAGATCCATGATGTTCCACCCAGCCTTATATCTCACTACTGATAAAATCTCAGTGACATACCATTCCCAAGCATGGGATACGACTCCATCAGGACAATGGCTTCCTAAGATAACCACGAACCACAATCAATATCCACGTAGTCTAAGCCAAGGTAACAAACCTCAACAACACTCCAACCAACAGTCTCTCTTCCCCACATGCCTGTACAACCCAAAGTAGTATGCACCTTCACTGTCCAACAGTTCATCGGTTGCTCAACTTCCTTTCCAGGCTCCAGTACAGGTCAGACAGGAAGTCTCAGAGCACCGTGGCTCTAGGAGTTCCCACTTTAATCATTATCATCTCATCTGCATCATACACATGCAATTATCATGAGAGAGAATTATAAAAATTCCATTTTATAAATCAAATTAATTTCATAAGGAATTCGAATTTTCCCAAATACGAAATTCTATTTATATTGCATACAACCAACAAATTGTCAGTATTTTCTGTATATCATAATTCATCATGCATGTCACCTTATGCAATGATTCTTATAATTGCATGCACCTAGCAATTCAATCACAATTACAAAACAATTCAACCAAATAAAATGACTCATCATTCTATTCATATGTATATTCATAATTAATAACAATAAGTTCATTTCTTCAATTTTCTGAACAACAATTTTCTGCAGTCACTATTCCTGTGACCACCTCACTTGCAACTTTCCTATTGCAATGTTTATCAGTTCCTAAAATGTTCTCAGCTTCATGAGTTAGAAAAATTTCAATCATTAGTATAATTATTTCCATGTAAAAAAATATATACATGCACTCACAAAATGCATTTAAGTATACAATTCCATCATGTATGAGTGTAACGCTCTTACCAGACATGAGCACAACTCTCAATGCCTATTTATTCAATGCACCCTTGCATTGATTTTCAGAATGAGATTTATCTAAGTCATGCATCTCACCATCCATAAATTGGAAATCTAGCCAATGTCTTGACACATCTCCACACACTTCCCATTGTCTTCACAATTACTTGGATGCCTTCCTTTTTGACCTGAACACTACACCAAGAATACAATTCTGTAGTGTTTATTTGTGTTAGAAAAAAGGTTGTAGTCCAAGTTGTATTTAAAGTAGTAAGTGTTAGCGTCAGAAGTCACTCCTGGATTGCTAGCAGGAGCAGAGCCTGACACCCATCAGTTTAATGTCACGATTTGTTTAGAAGGGGTGATCAAATGGAAGCAAACTTGGAACAGTCGTCTCAACTCAGAAACTAGGCCAGGCATGCATGAACGAGTGAGGTCTTGATAAACTTCAAACAATGAGTTGCAATAAGGGTGAATAGATGGAAGACTTTGTGAGAAGAGTGCAAGGGTCTGTTGTAGGCATCAAGCTTCTAACAGACTGTCGGAGCAGGCATCTGAAAACAAGATCTTCTTACTCTCAAATGAGGGAAACCAGAAAAAATAGCAATGCAACAATAAATCATTTATAATAACATAACTGTGTTAATTCATACGAAGCATTCGATCATGAACTCTCCAGCAAGAGATGAAACGTAGATGGAAAAGGAAAACTGTTTGTCATAAAACAAGAAGTCTCAAACACAGATACATAACCAAAGAACCAGAATGTTTGCTGAAACTTTGCAGTGGGGAGCTTAGCTCTACCATCGATAGATACAAAAATGGCGAAAACGCCTTCATATACTCAGAACAAAAACAACAGAAAAATCAAGACACTGCATTGAAGGCTTTGCGTCTGCATGGCTTTATGATAGTCAACCTCTGAGAGATCGTGCAACTTATGTAAGACGCAATATAACTCTTTGACAGTTCCAATGACGAATCGACGTGCCTTTAATTCATTGCCGTGCTTTCCCATTATGGCGGAGGTGATGTCTAACCACCACCAACCGCTTCAATAACTGCTTCATCGGGATTGAGAATGGCCCGGCCAACTTGGCATCTTTGGAATGTGGCAGGCCTCTTGTACTGCCAGCTGGAATAACTGACTGACTTGGCAAATGAGCGTGGAGGCCAGCGCGAAGGATGGGGCGCATGACAGGAGTGGTGGCGTCGGATCATGAGGGTGTGAAGAAAGTGCCAAGGTGTGAGGGGAGCGACGGAGGAGGGCACCTAGAGAAAAACAATAGGCGGAAAGGGGAAGAGGAAATATGATGGACTTGTGCCTTGGCAAGGTGCTGACGTGGAAAGGAGTGGGACACATGGCAAGCTACGAGTGGATGATGAGAAGGGAGGAGGATTAAGCGGACCAAAGAGGAGATGTGGATAGATGACACATGGCAGCAGGAGATAGGTGATTCTGAGAGATGACATGATGGGAGAAGGGCCCACGCAGGCTAAACACAGGGCAGCTAAAAATGATGGGATTGCACGAGCTCCGTTGATCCGGGCGCTAAGATATCAGCCGTCGAAAAGTTGCGCCCCCGATTTCGGACCCCCCCCCCTCTGCTTAAAGGTAGAAAGGTGGGGGGGGGTCCAGAATTGCTCTTATCACCGTTGATCCGGGCACGCTGATCTGGGCTGTTGAAGAGGTGCACCCTGGATTCCGGACCCCCCCCCCGCGCTTAAAGGTAGAAAGGCGGGGGGAGGGTCCGGAATCACACCTGCACCGTTGATCCGGGCGTCGCGATCCTTGCCGTCTAGACTTGATTTTCATTTAATCATGGGTGCATTAGCACCCTGAACTTAGGAAAAGTGTGTTTTTAACCCATTCCTTTGCATTCTAACCCCCTTACAAGAAATATCACTAACATTCGGCTCCATGGGGGATAGAGTCGTCCCTGTGACGCTCTAAGAACTCTTTTGCAGATTCAGTTCCTTTGTTGTTGGGCTATGGAGTCACTTATTAGTCCGAGAAACAAAAACATAAACAATATGTACAAAACGAAACAAAAAGAGCCAACTGTGGCTCACAAAAAACATTTTTTCAAGAAATGCCCATTTACTGGGCTGCTGAAAACTTCTTTGCCTTCTAGATCCTGCAACCTATAAGTGTTGTTTGAACATGCTTCAAGGATCTTAAAAGGCCCGAACCAGAGGGCATCAAATTTACTGTGTTTTCCCTTGTCCTTCCTGGGTGCATCCCACTTGAGTACCAGGTCACCTTGCTTGAATTCTTTCTTCCTGTTCTTCCTGTCAAAATCCTGTTTGATCTTCTGCTGATGATGGTAGGCCTTATCTATGACCTGTTCTCTGATCTGCTGCACTTCCACCATTTGATGAATCCTTCTGAGCACATGGTTAGGCTCTTCTTCAAGGTCTTGAAGGAAATTTTCCACGGGTAAGGCGAGTTGAGTGGGGAAAACAACCTCTATTCCATAAACAAGTTGGAAAGGTGAGAGACCTAGGGATTTCTTTGTTGTTACCCGATGAACCCAAAGGGAAAATTTGAGCTTTGAGTCCCAGGCCCTCTGATTTTCCCCCAGTAGCTTTTTGATAAGCTTGATCAGGATCTTATTGGAGGACTCTGCCAGTCCGTTTCCTTGAGGGTAGTATGGAGTGGAATGAACCAGTGAAATCCCGAACTGTTCACAGAATTTGACTAGAGGCTCAGACCTGAAGGTGGCAGCATTGTCAGTGACAATCTTGCTTGGGCAGCCAAATCTGGCTATGATGTCTTCCAAGAGGTTGATGATTACTTTGTGAGAAGTTCTCCTGGTGGGGACAACCTCTACCCACTTGGTGAAATAATTAGTCGCAGTGAGGATCCATCTGTACTGGCCACTTGAGGGAGGATGAATCTCTCCGATGAAATCCAATCCCCACTGCTGAAAGGGTGAAAAAACTACTACAGGCTTTAATGGCAGGGATTTGAGTTGTTGTTTACATGAGAACTTCTGGCATTTAATGAAATCCCTGACTTCCCTGCAGACATCAGTAAACAAAGTAGGCCAGTAATACCCAGCTCGGGGGATTTTGTGGGCTGTGGTCTTCCAAAAATGATGACCTTTGCAGAGACTGCTATGAAAATCGAATATCACCTTCTAGGCTTGCAGCGGGTCCAGACATCTTAATAGTATCCCCAGAGGGTCTCTCCAATACAGGGCTTGATCAATGAGACAATACCTGACCGATTTGAGCTTCAAAGCTCTGGCCTTACTCTTTCCCAATCCGTCAGGGGGATTCAATTCTTGTAGAAAATACAAGATATCCCTGTACCAGGGACATGATGCTAGAGGTATGATGATTTGAGAATTCCTGCTGGATGACTCAGCTTGCTCATTGAAGAGGTTAATCCCCAAATCCTTGCAATTGGATTCAGCCAGCAACTTGGCCAAACCTTTCCCCTTTATCAACTTGGTGGGCTTGATTTCCAGGTCAAATTCCAGGATCTTGGCGATCCACTTACCCCTTCTCCCGTCTATGTCAGGCTGTATAAGAATGTCCTTCATAGAGGTTGAAGGGACATATGCAGTGATCTTTGAGTGCAAGACATAGATCCTGAAAGCTTTGAGAGCTTTCACTAATGCATAGGCCTACTTTTCCATGATTTCGTACCCGATTTCAGCATCTCTCAACGCCTTGCTATAGAAAGCAATAGGCTGCTCTCGTCCTTGATCATTTTTCTGCAACAAGACTGCTACTACTGAGTCATCAGAAGCAAATGAGAAAATCAAGAAATATTTAGAATAATCGAGACTGATAAGCATAGGTGCCTCGGTCAATTCTTTCTTTATTTTCGCAAAAGATTCCCTGGGTTCGGCAGTCCATTTTATTTCATGGCCCTTCCTAAGCATGGCTGTGATGTGTTTCACCAGCTCAGCAAAGTTCGAGACGAATCTCCTCAGAAAGTTAACCTTCCCCAAAAATGCCTGAACTTGCTTCTTAGACTGGGGAAGTGACAGGGCCTGAATTGCTTCCACCCTGCTCGGGTCAATCCTTACTCCTTCTACTGACACTATGTGACCTAACAGCTTTCCCTCCTGCATAGAAAACAGTGATTTCTTGGGGTTTAAAGATAGGCCATACCTCCGACATTTCAGGAAAACTCTTTTTAAGTGGCGACAATGCTCTTTATCAGTCTTGGAGAAGACTGTGATGTCATCCAGGTATATCACCACAAACTCGTCCTTTTCCCCGTTGAAGGCTATGTCCATGGCTCGCTGAAATGTTTCTCCCGCATTCATCAGTCCGAAAGGAATTTTGGCATACATGAATGTGCCCCAAGGAGTGGTGAAAGCTATTTTTTCTCTGTCTTCAGGCATGACTGATATCTAATTGTATCCAGAGAAACCATCAATCATGGATATTCTAGATGCACCGGTTACCCTCTGCAGTATGTGTTCCATGTTGGGCAGGGGGTAATTGTCCTTCTTGGAGCTTCTATTCAGGTTCCTGAAATCAACGCAGAGTCTGATTTCCCCACTTTTCTTTCTCACCAGGACCAAATTGGCCACCCATTCAGAATATCTCAAGGGGACAATTATTTGGGCATCTAGCAGCTTCTTCACTTCCTTCTCCATGACAGGTAGCAGCATGGGATTTATCTGTCTCAGCTTCTGCTTGAATGGCTTAGCCTCTTCTTTTAGTGGGATTTTGTGTTCAATGACTAATGTGTCATATGTCTTGAGGTCTTCGTAGGTCCATGTAAACACATCAGCAAACTCCCTCAGCAACTCAGTATATTCGGCTCTCTGCTCCTCAGTCAAACTCCTTGACAGCTTGACCAATTTAGGCTCCTCAAGTGTGCCTATGTCACATTCAGCTATGTCATCATCATCACCTGAAACCTTACCCTTTACTGCCACATCATTCCCGTTGAACAATCTTTCTAATGGGATTAGACCTTTCGGGATGTGATTGCTTGGTAGCTGAATGATCTGGTGATCAGCAATTTTATTCACAAATTCACCGGGGTGATGGTCAAGCTCTCCTATAGTGTCGAGCTCCTCATCTATGTGCAATGCAGAAAAGTTATCAACGGATTGAAGAAACTTTTCAATCTCCTGATCATCCTCAAATACCTTCCAATGTTTGACATTGTCTGGTACAGAGGGTCTATACTTTATTTCAACATCAGACTCATTAGTGGGCAACGCAGGAACTTCGAGCACACTAGCTGTGAAAGCTAAGAAGTCGGCTGGAGCATTTTCCTCCCTTGGAATGAAAGAGATGTTAAAAGCCAGGAAGAAATTATTGACTAGGTCCCATACCTCGTTCCTGTAATTCCTAAGCCGAGGATTCTTAGCCTGATAAACGTTTTTGACCTACTGAACGATCAACTCTGCATCTCCAAACACAACCATCTCTTTAATTCTCATTTCCTTGGCTACTCTTAATCCCAAAACCAGAGCTTCATACTCTGCCACATTGTTGGTGACTTCGAATTCCAGCCTGTATGACAGAGAGATGGTCTCTTGACAAGGGGACACAAATACTATCCTGGCACCAGCACCCATACTGGAGGAAGCTCCATCAAAGAACATCTTCCAAATAGAGGTGGTTGGAGGGGGGGTCTCCTGATTAAGAACGGGCTTCTTTTTTATTTGTAAAGGAGCCTCAGGGGCATGTGTGAGCTGTAGTAAATTGGAGCCTAAATCAGTGTCTAAGGCATAGATGGGATGGTTGGTAGGGTTGGCTTCATCACTAATTATGTAGGCCAACTGGGCTTCTCTGTACAGTCTCCTATGTTCCCCTCCAAAGAATGGAATGGTGGCATATGTGAGGTCCATCTGCAAGGTTCCCCCCAGTCTCTTTATCCAGGATCTTGACAACAGCATGCCAAACTTAGGGGGGACATCAGCTACCACAA
>ML779491.1:626472-646628 GCA_009831015.1 Picea engelmannii | reverse complement strand
TTATGCAGCACTTTGTCATGTATGTTCAGGGATGTGTAGAAGGGAGGGGATGAATCATCTCTGTCTTTTACCATGGGACCTAGGACAACTGCAGGCCTTTCATCTTGGAGGTTTATGGAGTCTGTGAGAGGGTATGAGGCTTCGGATTTCAATAGCTCAGAGAAGAATTTTTTGAATTCCCCATGTTTAATTAACTCAGTGAGTGGCATGGGAATTCTGATCTTTTGAATCTCATGTTCGAAATTGAAAGAAGACATGGGCTTTGGGATTTCTCTAATTTCAGGAACATGATTATGGACAATGGGAGAGAAAGGTTGAGCCCTCTTACCTCTGTCTGCTACTTCATTAGCAGGTTTCTCTGTTCTATTGGATGGCTCAGGAACGTTGGGTGCCACTGCCCTTTTATCGGACCTTAGGTTGTACCTGCCTCGACCATCGCCAGCTTTGTCTCCCTTGCTCAATTCATTCAGCTGACCATCCATGAGAGATTCTTCATAAGCAGTCTGAGTGAGATGAGGAAAAGGAGGAGCGTCTTCTAAGCAGTGGATTTTAGGCTCGTGCTCGTCTGTTTCCCCTTCTTCTTCATCAGCCACAAATTTTTTCTGGAAGGGAGCCTGAATTCTTTGGTCATCTCTATCTCTTCCCCTCTCTCTCTGCATAGTCGGGGGAGAAATATTGTTTGGCCTTCTGAAACCCCCTTTATTTTTGGTGTTCTGAGGGCCCTTATACATTTGATTCCTTTCCACCTTTAATCTCTCCACCTCTTCTTTAAGGAGTTTCATAACTCGGGTCAGCTCATTTACTAGAGGGTGGGGCAGTGATGGGACGGAAGTTGAGGCTTCCAATTTTTCCTTTCTTCTGTCCGCGTCTTCTTTGTTCCTCAGTTTGTCAGCTACCAATATGTTGGATTCCACTTCCATGGCAGCGTCTTGCATTTGAGCTAGGGAGGTAGCTCTTCTTTCTCTCAATAGCAGGCAAAAATCAGGATTAAACGCACTAGCATATGAAATTTGAGCAGATGCCTCTGAGGGATTTATCTCTGCAGGGATCTTGTTGTACATCTTATTGAATCTTTTGGAGAAGTCAGAGATAGACTCTCCATCCATTTTCTTTAGAGCCCCAAACTCTGTCATGTAATAAATATAATCCTTCCTGTCTCCCCATTGTCTCAGGAAAACACTATCCAGAGCCTCAATTCCAGCAATAGATCCGGGGGCTAGTCCTCTAAACCATTTCCTGACCTCACCCTCCAGGCTCTGGACAAAGACTCTCATCCAGACATCTTCATTTTCAATGTTTAGGTTGTCTGCATAACTGTAAAAAGCAGCCAAGTGCTCCTCAGTAGTTATGTCTCCCTCCCCACTGAACTTGGGAATGTACTTCAAGTAGTCTCCAGTAGGGAGAGGATTCATAGGATGTGGTAGGATTAAAGGGGCATATCTCGCAACAACTATGGCATCCATTCTATTTAGAGGGGGATTAGCGCTAGACATAGGGATATTGGGTAGAGGAGAACTCGGAGGAGAAGGAGTATGAGCGGGAGATGTCGGAACAGAGGTTCTTGGAGGAGACAGCGGAGAAAACAGAGAGAGAGCCAAGGGACCTGAGTGTGAAGATGCTTCTCTCTGCACAGTAGTAGCAACAAAAGGAGGGGTGGTGAAACCTTCATAAGCTTGAGGTTTGTGATGAGGCACAACCTCTAGGGAGGGGGGAGTGACAAGGATCTCTCTTTCTATTACCGGACCAGGAGGAGAAAAATCAGCAGGAACACTCCCGACATTCAGAAAACGGGAAACCTCAGAGGAAGGATGACTAGGAAGTTGAGAATAAGAAAATGGAGTTCTCACAGAAGGGGAAGGCGCATTACCTGTTTCGGCGATGGAAACTTCTTTCACAGAGCTCTTTCCCTTTCTGTGCACCGCTTCCGCGTCAGCTTCTGGTGTAGCTAAAGGCAAGTGTGGATTAGACCTCGTGTGTCTGCCTCTCGAAGCCACAGTTGATAGAGCAGGTTCTTCCCAGCGGAGTCGTCACAATGGAGTCGCCAGGTGTACAGTAGAAATCTTCAAGTTCTGATATCTGATGCACCTTCAGAATCAGTTGATCTTTGTCGTTCAATCCCGGGGAATATATTCAACTTCGTCCCCGACAATGGCGCCAGAAATGTTAGCATCAGAAGTCACTCTTGGATTGCTAGCAGGAGCAGAGCCTGACACCCATCAGTTTAATGTCACGATTTGTTTAGAAGGGGTGATCAAATGGAAGCAAACTCGGAACAGTCGTCTCAACTCAGAAACTAGGCCAGGCGTGCATGAACGAGTGAGGTCTTGATAAACTTCAAACAATGAGTTTCAATAAGGATGAATAGATGGAAGACTTCATGAGAAGAGTGCAAGGGTCTACTGTAGGCATCAAGCTTCTAACAGACTATGGGAGCATGCATCTGAAAACAAGATCTTCTTACTCTCAAATGCGGGAAACCAAAGAAAACAACAATGCAACAATAAATCATTTATCATAACATAACTGTGTTAATTCATACGAAGCATTCGATCATGAACTCTCCAGCAAGAGATGAAACGTAGATGGAAAAGGAAAACTGTTTTTCATAAAAGAAGAAGTCTCAAACACAGATACATAACCAAAGAACCAGAATGTTTGCTAAAACTTTGCAGTCGGGAGCTTAGCTCTACCATCGATAGATACAAAAATGGAAAAAACGCCTTCATATACTCAAAACAACAACAATAGAAAAATCAAGACACTGCATTGAAGGCTTTGCGTCTGCATGGATTTCTGACAGTCAACCTCTGAGAGATCGTGCAACTTATGTCAGACGCAATCTAACTCTTTGACAGTTCCAATGGTGAATCGACGTGCCTTTAATTCATTTCCATGCTTTCCTTTTATGGAGGAGGCGATGTCTAACCACCACCAACCGCTTCAATAACTGCTTCATCAGGATTGAGGATGGCCCGGCCAACTTGGCATCTTTGGGACGTGGAGGGACTCTTGCACTGCCACCTGGAATAACTAACTGACTTGGAAAATGAGCGTGGAGGCCAGCGCGAAGGATGGGGCGCATGACAGGAGTGGTGGCGTCGAATCATGAGGGTGTGAATAAAGTGCCAAGGTGCGAGGGGAGCGACGGAGGAGGGCACCTGGCGGAAAAAAATAGGCGGAAAGGGGAAGAGGAAAGATGACGAACTTGTGCCTTGGCAAGGTGCTAACATGGAAAGGAGCGGGACACATGGCAAGCTATGAGTGGATGATGAGAAGGGAGGAGGATTACGCAGACCAAAGAGGAGAGGTGGATAGATGACACACGGCAGCAGGAGATAGGTGATTCTGAGAGATGACATGATGGGAGAAGGGCCCACGCAGGTTAAACACAGGGCAACTGAAAATGATGGGATTACACGAGCACCATTGATCTAGGCACTAATATCTCAGCCATCGGAAAGCTGCGCCCCCAATTCCGGAACCCCCCCCCTCCGCTTAAAGGTAGAAAGGCGGGGGTCCAGAATTGCTCTTATTGCCGTTGATCCGGGCGCGCTGATCTGGGCCGTTGAAGATGTGTGCCCCGGATTCTGGACCCCCCCCCCCGCTTAAAGGTAGAAAGGCGGGGGGGGGTCCGGAATCACACCTACGTCGTTGATCCGGGTGCCGCGATCCTTGCCGTCCAGACTTGATTTTTGTTTAATCATGGGTGCATTAGCACCCCAAACTTAGGACAAGTGGGTTTTTAACCCATTCCTTTGCATTCTAACCCCCTTACAAGAAATATCGCTAACAGTAAGATCATTGGGTATTTGTGTGGCACATAACCTTTATATAACCATACCTTTCCATATCCAACCATGTCCTGGTCTCATACATGACTAGATTTCTTAGCATCATTCCTAAAACAAGTTCTTATCTTTTATTTTCTATGGTTATTGTCTCATAACCAAATTAACATGACATGCTACTATGTCAGTGTGTGCATTCAAAAGCTAAAAATCTTGGATAAGTATAACATGCCTCTATCCTTTACCACACTTAGCGGTAACCTAATCATGTCAATTCACTTAAACAATACCATGCAGCGTAGTTACATCCCAATTTTGGGAAATTCACACCTAGATTTCCCTTTGGCAATTACACACATAATTTCCGAAAGAAGGATACTTACCTGGAGGGCTTCCATTAAACGAGTTTAGGAGCTTTTATGCTTCCTTATCAGCCTTATGATTCAATATTCCATCCTTATGTTGCTTCCATATGTGTGCAGCAAAATTATCAACAACACTTGCAAACATGCAAGCATTATCACCTTATGGTTGTCCTAACAAGCCATAATTAAAATACTTGCTGCTACAGTAATTGCAACAACTTATTTATTCCTGTATCTTGGTTCCTTGTTTATCCCAGAATTCTTCCGTTATCTTGGATTCCTGAACCTTCAAGTTCTCTTCACTGTAATTACTGTGCATGAATATTTTTGACCTGAGCACTTTCTAGCCAAAACACTCTTGGTTGCCTTTATTTTTCCATCTAAATACTAAAATGATATTAACCTTCAGATTTATTTATTTCCTGGATCCATCTATCCCAACTCAAACATGGATGAATTATGATTCCAATCTTGTTGTCTTATAGACTTTGGATCTCCAACATCCATTTATTTTCGGATCCCTCTGATCCAACTCCTACATGACCCAATTCTATTTCTAGTCATGTTTTCTGAGTAATCTTGGATAGTTAACACCAAATTCCTTCTTGATGTACTTGATTTATCCTTTCCTTAATTGATCATATCAGTACTTGGAATTGCTTGTTGTCTATTACTTTCCTTGTCTTGACCAATCTGATTTCAACTTGCCTTGCACAATCCAATTCTATCATGCCATAAATAATGCCCTTCATACCATGCTTCCACTGCGCACTCTGATAACCATAAGGGAAGCATTACTCTAATTTCATAGCTAATCCATAGATATGATGCACTCTTCATCCAATATGAAATAAGCCTCTTTATTTATCTCATTACTGTCATTCAGGTAGTCAATTCCTTTTATAATAGATTTGACTCTCATGTATTTCTTAATTTGTAACTGGTTTCTTTGGGAGTGAATGCTCTTTCACTAATTCCTTCACTACATGATCCATTCCTCTGTCCGGATTCCATTGAATACTTGAATAATATGAGAGGAATTTATGTAGTGGATTTCAAAGACTTTATGGTTGCGCCAAGATTCATACCTTAACCTTTTGTAGTATTGGCCTTTGATCACCTTCTGAAATATTTTGTCATAGCACTCTTTCCCTAAGTACCTCTGCTTAAACCACTCACCTGTTAAAAACTCAAAGTTTTTAACTCTGCAAAATCTTTTCAGACAAGATGCAAGTCTTGAGAATTTAGCAAGGACTACGTCATCGTAAAAGCTTGATAGTTTGGAGAACCGAGAAAGCTATCGTAGTTTTTTTTTTTAAACAGATGCATGACGCCTCCAGATATACATCGGTGCGAAAGGTGTTTTTTCGAAACCCCCTTTTCCAAATTCCTGATGTCACGTGTTTCAATATGTCAAAACCACCACTCATGGAATGAGTGATGTTTGAAGTCAGGTGAACTCCGCCATGTAATGAACTCAAAAGATAATCATTTGAAATGGATTAGCTGAGCATGGAAACCAATGCACTTGTACGTAAGTATGTTTGCGATTCATGATTGGGATTCTATAACTACCAATTCTCAAGCATGGAAGCATCATCTTATCCATAAACGGAGTAATCTCCAAATTTGATCGACCTTCTGATGTTTGTAAAAGGCATTTCGGTGTCCACAAAATTGAGGTACATGGACAACACTAAATCCAGTGAGACTGATTACTCAGGAAACATGGTAGATTTTCCTATAGGTAAGGAGGAAAGGGTACTTGCTCACATTCTAGCAACTAAATTCCACACAGAGCCGGCTACAGACTCGCAGTTGGAAGTCAGGTTGAATCCCATTATGAAGAATTTAGTCATCAACAGGGGAGCTGTTAAGAAGAAAAGGAGCAAGCGGTAGAAGAAGGAAACCAGAGCTGAAACAATCGAAAGTGTTGGAGAGAATCAACCAGTCTAGTTAGATTCTTTAAAGGAAGAGATCGCTAAGATGAAATGAGTCCTCAAATTAAAATTAAGTACATTTCAACAAATTTTGGATAGCTGGTAGCAGAGAAAAAACAAAAGATCCCTAGAGGTGGTATCTGTTATTTTAAATCATTCCCTTTTTTTGTATCTTACCTCTACTTTTAGAAATATGCGGAGGTCTGAGCGTTTCAAATTCTACAAATAATTCCTCTATACATATATATATTATCTCGATGAAAAAAAAAAGGGAAAAGGAACTTGTCCTCTGAGCAGGTAAACTTTTTGTAATTATGGAATTAAAATGAATATATAAATGCAGTAGTAGATTTTGGACTATTTAAGAAAAGACTCTGACTGGTGGTGATATGCATCTTGTTTTATTTTATAGTATGTGCTCCTTGTAATATTATAATTCGCTTTCATCTGTCTAAATCGGAGGAATATAAAACCCAGAATTCATCTCTGAAATACTTTCGGCTTAGCAATTTAGACTATATTATTTCTTCTCAAACCAACTCTGAATTCATTTTAAATAATGCTCCGATGAAGTTGTGTGTGTGTGTGTTTTTTTTTTGTTAATACCATGCAAATTTTCTATTAAACTCAGACTCATCGCCTTAATTAGCCTTCTCCTTTTGATAGTTCAATGTTTTGACAATACATCGCTCATTCCAGAATCCATATCCCAAAGGTCATCTCCATTCCTTCAGTTATTCAACAACAAATCCAAAACAACCTAATCTAGCCAAAGTTTTCTATAGATATACCCAGTGACACAAGAGGGTCCTAAAAAACGCACTGCAAAAAGATGACGTTCAAATAGTATAAAATGTTGCGGAAATTCGTTGGTTTTCTGTTGTTGTTCGCCTTCCAATCGACTTTGCGCGCACAAAAATTCAGCCTGTACACCCATATTTATCGTGTATAGCAACACCACATGGTAAATCATGCTTTCGCACACCTATAACCATTAAGAAATTCCTTTTTGTCATGCTAATAACTATCGTGCACAGTTTTTTTGTATTGTGCACTGATATTCCACATGCATTTTGCTCTATGCACTGCACCATGCCAAAGTTCAATATGCCCTCATCGCGCACAATTATCTTCACGCACCATTTATTATACTGTCGTGAGACAACTTATACTCATATTGTGCTTTGCAATATTGCGCACACCATGTGCACAATTACTATGTGTGTGTACATCGGGTGCACCTTCTTATGCATGTGCACTCCGTGCAATGCTAAATTTATCGTGCTCATCCGCACACAATATTCTTCCGCGCAGTGCCACCATTTACCGCGCGCACTTGCATGCTAACATTTTCCGTGTGGTACCGAAATTTAGCATGCGCACCAACATGCCAATATCTTGTCATGCAGTGCCAAATTTTAATTATCACGCACCTTTCACTACACATCATTCATTTTTAGTGTTCCCACCTGTGCACATTCACCTTTATGCGCATCAAATCCTTGTGAATTTCGCTCCATATGTCATGGCTTCACTGTAACTTCAAATTCGACCAATTCCAGGTTCAAATTTTCCAGGACAGATATTAAATCAATAATATTTCATCACTTGACCGAATTTCTCCATTTTCTCATGAATTCACCCACATAAATTGGGGCTTTTCCCCATTTCCGCCCAATTGTTGTTACTTTTTGCCATGGACGCTCTACAACTGAAATTTGGCCACTTCAAATTAAATCCTCTATGACATTTTTGCTTCAACTCAACTTTCTCAGCCAATTCAGGCTTAGCGTTGGAAATTGAATCTCTAATACCAGTTTGTAACATCCCCTGCCTCACACCGGTTGGGAAATACCTACTCCAGAACACTCTTTCATGCTCAAATACTAATTTGTAACGTGCCCAACCATGCATGTTGGGACACACTATGCGGAGAACGCATCCATTCTCTATGCATAACATACTGTAACATACTTAGCATCCTAACTAAGTTATGCCACATATAATTTTCTAACTGCATGCAATTAAAACATATGCACACACATAACTCTTGGGGAAGCTAAATATATATAAAACATGAACAAACAAATACGCTATGTAAATGCATGGATTCACACTGAAATAGCAGTAAACATATATATGCAGTGTATACATGCAATTACCATAAGCATACATGCATCTATAATCACGCATAGGATAAACCCATAAAAATAACACATTAATAACAATGCAACATGTAAATTAATCACACAATTGACACTTATCTTTGTGAGAATATTACCAACTGTGTGCATACCTTCCACAACCCTCCCAGCCTTAGACCACAATGTTCATCACTCTCAACAGTGATTCACCCCTGAGCTGGGACTAAACTCCACCCAGGTAAAGGGGTTCCTAACCAGGCTAAAGGCTCATGAACAACAGGAAAGACTCTGTCTCAGGTGCTTACTCAACTAACAGCCTACAGCCCCTCATTCCCCACATGCTTGTCCCACCCAAGGAAGTGTTCCCATTCTCTACTTAACAGTCCCTCGGCTGCCACACTTCCCTTCCAGGGCTTCAGCAATAGGCCGAATAGGAAGTCTCAGAGCCTTGCAGTTGTAGTTCAGCACCTTTGGAAATCAATCCCCAACAATTCTCTCACCTAGACAATTTCTCATGGGCCTGACAACCCACCTCTTCAATATCCCACGGGCCTGACAACCCGCTTCTTCAATCCTGCTCCCAAGCTAACAGATACCCAACAGAAGGCTCTGGATATGGGTTCAGGTAAAATCATGAAGATACAATGGATAGCTCAATGGCTGTGAATACTCCTGGATGATTGACTGTATATCTTCGTGATGAATTAATTAGGGGAAAGATGATGGTAAGCATGATGGAGAGTTCCTTGGAAATGAACTAAGTCCAACAATAAGTATGCATGTCCCCAAATTGACACTTGTCATGTTGGGGCTACTTTGGCCCACTTGTCCGCAACTTTAGAACTTAGGATAAAATAATTATCCATACTTTATGAATAAAGAAATATTAATATAATATTCCTTTTTGGCTCAAGCTTCCTAGATTATCCCTTTTCCTTAAATTTTAGGCCCCACCCTTTCTCTGACTAGTGGAGTTTAGTCCCCCATCTCTTTTGTCGTGGTCGGTCTGTGTGCAGTGATGTATTTTATATTAAATATAAGACATGTACCAAAATAGGTGCACTGGCCTTTAACATCTAGGCTCTCTAGCCTAATCAAAACATAAGCATCCTAGCTTATAATAACTGGCACACCAGCCTATAAAACATATCATATACACAAAGGCTCATTGGCCTCACAATTGCGCGCACTTAAGATGCTCCGCACGGTGTCTGGAATGTGCAACATCCTCATTTTTACTGCGCAGTACATGCACACACTACACCATGGAAATGCAAGACAAAAGTTATAAAACAACTCACCAACTTAAGTACATTATTACATTTGTTGTTGGGGTTCTACCTGAGGATATTACAGTTTTATTTCGATTAAAATGCATGGTATATATATATGTGAATATTCCGCAGTGTTAGCCTTACCCGGTCTCTTGGGAGGGTCGGGTATGTTACAAATTGGTATCAAATCTTTAAAGGCTAAGTTAAGGTTGTTTCAGTAGCATTGCTTGGTCTTCGGAGGGTCGGGGATATTACAAATTGGTATCAGAGCATGGTTACAACACTGAGCCTGGATGGGTCATGTTAGAGGAAGTTGAAGAAAAATTTTCGAAAAGAATTGTTGTCGAAGTAGAAAAAATTCAAGTTCAAACCCCAAAGTTTCAATGTTGAGCCTAGATGGGATAGATAAGTGGTCATTGGACCCAAGGATTCGAGAAATTGTGTCTGGAGGACTAATTTCAAACCTTAGATTATCTCTGAGTTCCAAGGAGTTACTTGGTCATGTCAGGAAGCTCAGGAGGAATAGCGGTAGAATAAAACTGCATCCGTAGATCAACTATGCAGAGAATATATGGACCGTCCAATCCACGTCCAGACACTTAGGAGAGTGTGCAGAAGAGATCATATCTGGGCCAACAGATCTGAGCATGTGGACCAATAGCCATTTGATCTAGGGAACGTGCACAAGGTTTAAAACCCTTTGGAGTTTCACATGAGTGTGTATATAATGATACGTGAAGTCTCGACATCATCAATACTGTCCATTGGGAGGGATGCGTGGAGAGCGATTAGCCTTTCGCTGACTCATGACTTGAAAAGGTCAAAGGGCAAGTTTGTGAGAATTTTTGAAACACGAATTCACGATTAGATCACAACATGTTATGAGGGAAAAACTCTCTATGGCCAAGGGTAAACCACAACAGACAGGTATGACTGTAGAAATCAACTCAATTCCATTGTATGCTATATAAACTAATGTGCAAGATAAGAAAGAGGCCTACCTTGATCCAACATTCGATGATGTTCCACTGTTGAGCACTTCGACCCGAAGCTTTATACTTGCAACAAGTTCTCAACAAACAAGCAGAGAAAGTACATAGTGATAATATAAAGGGGTTAGAACATTATATAACATAATACATTAATAAACATTACAAACATGCCCATGGATAATAATCATATATTTGCACGATACCAATAGGACAAGAAAGGAGTTTTTCTATTAATAATTGATCAACATAAGTGACAACATTACAGACTTCCATGTTGGCATGGTTTAAAACCAGGAAACCAAGAAACCAATAACTAAGAGGTGGAGAATAAGGCCTCATATGCATGAGTGAAAAATGAGGCTCGTGATAAAGTCATGTATCAAGTTATAATGGACTCCTGGTCCTAAGGAAAAAATTAGCATGGGCACCAAATGAAAAATGGGATCTAACTAGGGCACCCATGTTTGGTAAGTCTCTACCATTTATTAGCGACACGACTTATAATAGACGAAAGTTTCTGTGTCACAACAAATGGGTTTGTACCTAAGGCGTAAAAAATGGTAGTCGAAGGATAATGCAAAAATGCACGATGGAGTGGATACCTATCCTATATGCTAGGTTATGGAAATACCTTCCCGAGGTGACAAATGACCAATCATGACGTTGAAATCCACACGAAAACTGAGTCAAAACTATAAAATCCATCTCAAAACCACTTTTGAATTAGTCCATTAGGTGAACAAATAACATGAAACTATATAAAATGGGTAAAAATAGCTTATAAATAGTAATAAAATAAAAAACTACTATATCATTTTGATTTTTACCCAAATAGTGCAATTTGGATGAAAATACCTCCAAGATTCAAATGACGATTGCGAGAGAATTAGGCAATGAAATCACGAACCATCTGGATCAGGTAACTCTTCATCTCATTCTCTTCAAATTCAGTGGATTACATTTTTTATTTAGGTTTCAATTTTTTAGTTTTTGAAGGCATAAATTAGGATTTTCAGTATACGCGGGTTGCCTTTGTTTAAGTCGTGTGTATGACAGTGTATACGCTCCTGTGTGAACCACATGGATCTTGTATTAAGCCCTACATGTGATTGTGTGCAAAGAAAGTCATGTACAGGTATGCAAATGGCCAAAAATAGGGGTTCTAACACATAAATTGATTTGTTTTTTGTAGGATGGTCATGGAATGGAGAGAACGAGAGCATGAGGAGATAGATTTAGTTGTGGATCGAGATCTGATGGGTCAAGCGGCTCTAAAAGTATGTGGCTTGTAAAAATTTTGGGCTCTCAAAGGAATGAGGGCCCAAGTGAGGTTGTTGGAGATGTTGGTGGGTTACTGGGACCCTGATAGCGAAAGATTTATCCGCAATGGGCAACCATTGAGGATCGAAGTAGAGGACATATACTTCTTGACTGGTCTATCACGCCAAGGGGAGGTTGTAAACCTCAATTCATGCAGAGCAGGGAGTGGGATGAATATTGAGGAGTATATCGATGCTCACTGTGTAGTAGGGACTCCCAAGGAGGGAAGCCAAGTCCCCATCTGAGAAATAAGTAACCTCAATTTGAATATCATTGTGCTCATTCTTACTAGGATCATAGGTTCGACCTCATTCAATCAAGCATTGAGACCGCTTATATTTTACGTAGTAGAGTGTGCTAGACCCACTGTCTATGACTGGTGTACCTCACTGCTGACCAATATAAAATGTCAGTTGACAGAGTGAAAACAGGGGATAAGAAAAACTTTGGGTTTGCCTCTATTCTTTGCAGCTTATTTTTCGAGAGGGTTCCAGGTCTAGGACCTATAGTGGATATCCTTCATAGAGGACCACACGATCCAACCATGGTGCGATGGATTGAGGTCATGAGACGACAGGGGGGAGGTAGGGTGTGAACACCCTACAACGATGATTTTTTCTTCTAGTGGCAGCGACAAGTCATTGCTCTGGATGACTATCCCTATGCGGGGATTGATTTCAAAGGAGATAAAGATATTCCACTTCCACCAAGGGCCACCTACAGTGACATAGCTAAAAAGTTTTTAAATATTTCAATTTTTTGTATTTTTGTATTTAAGGAACAAAAATATTTTTTTGGATGGTGCTTAAATATTAACTAGACACTTGTGTAATCGCAGACGTAGGTCCACGACGACCAGAGGCATTCCTTCGACATAGATGGAGGAACCGGGGAGATGAGGCGGTGGGAGGAGAAGCTGAGAGTGTCCTACAAAACGTGCAGGGAAACCTGTCTCGTTTGACACAGAGGATTCATATGGTTCAGGTAGAGGATCTACCTGAAGCCATGAAGAGACAGGTGCTTGGTGTACCCAGAGGATGGGTATGACTCTTCTGGCATCTCGCAAATGCCATGGTTTGTTACCATGACACACATCCGACGCCACAGGCGTAGATGTCGTGGGTTATGTATACCGACTGTATATGTGTATTGAGGGTTTTAGCCCCAATTTCGGAATATAAACACCATATTTTGAAATATATAAAAAGGGATCTTCGACTTTACTTATATCTTACAATGTGTACATTTATTTAATTGTTTTCTTTTCTTTATTAATGTGACAAATTCCAATCTAAAACGTAAGTAGCATTGGTATCGGATACATGATTAGAACTCCTAGGAATGTGATAATATTTAATAAAATCAAAATGTCATTCTAAAATATGTACCCGTAGGAATCGATAGAGTAAAGTAGGATCACGTACACGATAACGGTCGTTCAATTGACATACTACTAACTGGGAATCCAGGCAAACTTCTAAAGAGTGAATACCTTGTGAGATAGCATTGTGCAAAAGTTCTATGATGACGCTATATTTGGCCACATTATTCATGGATGGCCCTAGGTATACGCCACCTGAAGACACCAGCAAACCTTCGAGTGAGTAAACCACCCAAGTGGCAGAGGCCAAGTTTTGTGTATGACAACTGGCTCCATCTATGAATCCTAGGTAGACCAAAGATTCTATTGACATCTGCCAATAAAGGGAAAACTCGATAAGCAAGCCAAATACAAAAGAAAAGGGGAAAAGAGATGTATATAAACTAAATTTACATTAGTATACAAATATTTCCGCCCAAGCCTAGGGCTCAAGCGTAGTACCTTTTCAAGTAGAGCCCATTTCTGGGCTCGACCAATTTATTCCCTTCATAATCTTCTAACTCGTAGGCTCCTTCTTGGAGAACATGTTGCATGATGTAGGGACTATGACACATGGATTTAAACTTTCCTGCCCCTAGAGGTTCTTTGGCTTGATCATATCAGAGGACCAAGTCACCCTCAACATACAACCGGGGATAGACAGACTTGTCGCACTGAACCTTGACACGTTTCTTGTTTTCCTTGATAGCCGTAAAGGTGTCCTGACACTGCCTGTCAAGACTCTCTAGGTGCACAAGACGTCGCTCTAAATATGAAGTGTCAGGTAAGAGCTCGATTGCCAACTTGAGAGAATGGATTTCTCATTCAATAGGAAGGATCGATTCCACACCATTCACTAATTGAAAAGGGGGAAAATCGGTGGCAGTCTTAACCGAGGTTCGGTATGCCCAAAGTGTGGGATATATCATGATGTGCCAATTGGAATTACTCTGACTAACAGTTTTTTGCAAAATGGTCTTGAGAGACTTGTTGATGGCTTCTACTTGCCCATTTTCTTGGGGGTAATAAGGAGATGAATGGCCATGTCTAAACCCTAGCTTAGATGCTAGTTCTACCATCATTTCATTCTGAAAGTGACTGTCATGGTCAGTGACAATCTCACTCGGGATACCGAACCGGGGGATAATTTGGTTGAACATGAAGAAGGTTATATTATTCCCATCGAATGTTATGGTAGGTAAGGCCTCGACCCACTTAGTAAAGTAGTTAATGACCACAATAATGTGTTGATTCCCCCTAGCCTAAGTTGGGTTGCAATCGACGAAATATACCCCCCACTTGGTGAAGGGACCGATGGTGATGACTGGGTGAAGAGGGGCTGGGTGCGAGTGCATTTTCCTAGTGAACACTTGGCAAGGGTGACACTTCTTAACCTCTTTGATACAATATTTAAAGATAGTAGGCGAGAAATAACTAGCTCATAGGATTTTTTGGGTTGTCGCAAGCCCAGATAGGTGAACACCACAAGCCCCTTTGTGGTAATTATTTAGGACCGACTCGGCTTCCTCATGAGTTAATAAATGACACAAGATATTATCTATTCCTCAGCGATACAAAGTGTCGCCGATGATGGTATACTTTTTGGCTTAGTATCTAACACGCCATCGATCATCTCGCGAGAGATGCTGAGCGAACTTCAAGGTTTGAAGATATAAAACAATGTCTCCATACCAAGGGTCGGACGATGAGACAAATAAAATGTGTTTGTCCACAAGCAAATCAACATGGATAACATCCTCGTCTAATCATGGAAAATCAAATATTAATTTTGCAAAAACTAGCAATTTCTTGGACTTGGCTGAAGCAAAGTTGAGATTGAACTCTTGTAAGATGACAATCCATTTATTATATTTCCTCCCTATGATACACCTGGTAAGGACGTATTGAAACGGATTGACATCAGCAACCACAGTAGTCTTGCAAAGCAATATATAGTGAGGTAAACGTTGGATTGCGTGAACGGCAACCAAAGATAGTTTTTCAATGTGAGAGTAATTAAGCTCAAGGACGACTAAATTTCGACTAAGATTGTATATGACATGCTCATGGAGCTCATCATCCTCCTAAACTAGAACCATACCAATCATCTCTTAAGACGTGACAATATACAACAAGTGATCTCTATTGTAATCAGGGGATTTCAGCAAAGGGGCCGATACCAAGGCTTTCTTCAAAGCGTCGAAAGACTCATGGGCTCTCTCATCCCAGATAAAAGGCGTGTATTTCTTCAAAAGGCACGTGAAACCCTTAGTGATATTGGCATAATTCACTATAAACCAATGTAGAAAGTTAGTTTTCCCTTGTAAACATTGAAGTTGTCTAATCATGCATGGGGGAGGCAATCGATGTATTGCCTCAAACTTAAGAGGATCTACCATGATCTCGGTCTCGAAAACTAAAAACTATAAAAGGTGACCAGAATTAACGCAAAATATGCGTTTGTGAGGGTTTAACGGGATTCTATAGTAATGACATCTTTCAAAAACAAGACAAAGGTGTGTAACATGATCCACTCTCTTGCGAGAATGAGAAGCGAGATCATCAAGCTAGGCTTCTACTATGTGCTTGAGATCGTGAAAAGAGAAAGTCATGGCATGTTGGAAGGTTTCTCTGGCATTTCTAAGGCTGAAATTCATTTTCTGGTATGAAAAAGTAACCCAAAGACATATAAATGTCGTCTTGTGTTGGTCCTCAGGTTTGATCTGGATTTGGTTATATCCTGAAACTCCATCCATAAAGAAAATATCTTGCTTCCCGCACACTCATTGAGAATCTGATCAATGAAAGGCATGGGGAAGTTATCTTTAGGACAAGCCCTGTTCAGGTCATGAAAGTCGATACACATGCGGATGGTTCCTTGCTTTTTATTCACAGGAATGGGATTGGATACCCATTCAGTCAAGGGAACTGGGTAGATGAAGCCAACGTTAAGTAGCTTCTCCACCTCTACCTTAATAGCAGGGGCCTTCCTAGGATTTACAACTCTAAGACATCGTTGAACAGGTTTAGCATCTGGGTAAGTTCTTGTTAGGGTCCTAACCCGCACATAGGTAGAACAATATATTCAAATGTAATAAAGGTCAATATTAATAAGGTCTTTCAATAAAATAGAATAAGTCGAATGTAAGAAGACCTAATAGAAGCTTCTACTTCTAGAAGGATCTTCCTCTAGATGCTTCTTTTGATAGACATATTTAGTATAAATAGGAGTCGAGGGTATGAGAACCCTAGCTTGGATATTATTGTAATAGAGCTCTGCTCAACTGGAGGTTTCCCCCTCGAAGAGGCTCATGAACATTGCTTTCAGAATCAAAGTGTTATTTATGTTGTTATTCTTATATCATTTTAGTGCTATTGTGGTGATTGTTTTGTTTATATTGTTGTTATTCTACCATTTCTATCATTTTATTTTTGTTTTGCATACATTTTATATCTGGTATATTATAAGTGGTATCAGAGCACTTTCCTCGACAGAAATTGTGCGTTATTTTTTTTTTTAGGGTAGAGACGTATTCCGGCATCTTTAAGCCACAAAGATCTGTCATTACGTGCATAAACCCATGGTTGAGGGATTCATACACACAGGAAATACAAGTGGTACTTAAGTGCACATATGTTGGCCACCCTTGTAACCCCTGTTGGTACCCCTTCGAGTGGTAGCGCATCAGACAACACCTGTGTACGAATCGACCTAGATTACCTGAAGCCCTCTTTATATAAACCGATTGGCCACTTGACTACTATAGTGGTACAGAGAACAACACTCGGGAAGATACTCTCTAGTACTTGGGTAGTTGGGTAGTACAACTAAGGGTACGGTCTATCCTCCTTAGTTAGTGCCCTGAGATATTGGGCCGAGTACTACTATTGGACCCCACATGTATATCAGAGAGTTAGAGTACAGGGAAAACCCTTGTCTATAGAACCCTTGAATACCTAACCCTTGGGAACGGAAACATTAACAAATTAAAACAGACAAGATCTCTTGTCGTGCAACTGTGTTCAGGTTGCCAAATAACTACACATTTCTTCCTGGTTAAGAATTTGGGCATTTAATCACTGCAGTATTCTTCAGGCCTAAAATTTTTGCACCATTATTTGAGACCTATTCCATTGGATTCATCTCTTCGCCCTTATCACATTCCTACATATCATTTTTTAGCAAATTTTTTGACCCCACCCACCCCATTTTGGTTTCCTCATCATCGTGGCCCATACCCATAGCCAAGACCTGGAAGCTCACTTAAATACCTTGCAATCTAATTTCATTTTGACCCAACAAGAAGTGAAACAACTCAATGCAAATGTTTCCGCCCTCAATACATCCATGCAGTCCTCAATGGAGGAAATCAAGCAAGACTTGACTACCCATCTTGAATCCGTCATTTCGATGCTCTGCACCAAGATGCATATCCCTACAGATAACCCTTTATCTGACCCACCTTTGGATACTAAAGCTGAACATTCCTCTAACTTTCATAACCATCACCTTCAATGTGACCTACACCTTCTGCAGGTGGATGTGACCAAATTTTATGGCTCGGATCCCACTGTTTGGGTAACCCAAATGGAACATTATTTCTCTTTATATGACATTACAAATGACTTGGCCAAACTCTGGTATGGTGTTCTCCATCTAGATCAAGAACGTTGGCAATGGTGGCAATGGAGAAAAACTTCCCATGAAGGGTATATTGCTTGGACACAATTTGTGGAAGAGCTTTATGAATGCTTTGACACTGACACCAACCATTTGGGCCATTTGACAAATTTGAAACAATCAGGAATAGTGTAATACTTTATAGTTGCGTTTGAGCGCCTAGCTTTTCAGACAAAGGGCATGTCTAATTCATTTTTCCAAGAGTGTTTTATAAGTGGCCTCAAGGATGAGATTCAAGGCCATGTTCTCATGGATCAGCCTCAGAGTTGGGTGGAGGCTACTAAAAGATCTAAATAAGCACAACAGGTTGTATCTTCTCAAAACTGGAAACCCTCCTTCATCCCTCGCACTAAACCAGTAAATCCCACTACTTCCTCCGCTCCACTAAAGATCCAAAAATTGACCAGGGATGAAATGGCTAAATGCCAAATCAAAGGCCTTTGTTATAATTGTGATGAAAACTATTTCCCGGGCCACAAGTGTAAGGAACAAAATATTTTTATGGCCATCTCAGAGGATATTTCAGAAGAGGATGTTGAAACTCCCCTTGTTTCTGAGTCACTTGAAACCACTGACATAACCCCTCCCTCATATCCTCCTGAAGTAGAACTGGTCATTTCCCTAAATGCTCTCACTGGATTCTCTACTCCCCAAACCCTCAAGCTCATCGGTTACATCAAGCATAGGAAGGTCATCATTTTGGTTGATAGTGGAAGCACCCATAATTTATTCATCGTCGCATTGCCCAAGAAACTCATTGCTACATCCATGCCATCAATAATTTCCAAATCATGATTGCCAATGGTGGCTCCATGAAATGTGGAGGGTGTTGTGAAAATGTACGCCTCCAAATTGGTGACTATCACCTCAAATCTCATATGTTTTCTATCGACATGGGTGGTTGTGACATTGTGTTGGGTGCAAACTGGCTAAGAAATTTGGGTCCCATTCTCATGTATTTTAAGGAATTAACCATGTAATTCGACGAGGAGGGACAACAATATAAGTTCCAAGGCATCATCGCCAGTTCACCTGAGATCATTATTGCCCATCGCAAGGAAAAGCTGCTCAAAAAAGGTCATTCTGGTGTTATTTCCCAACTCCATGCCATACAAGCAACAGAGATACCCTCGGTGCCACAAGACCTCCAATCCATCCTTTCTAAACATCAAGTGGTCTTTTCCACTCCCCAGGGACTCCCTCGTTCCCGTGGTGTTCATTATCATTCCATTCCCCTTGTACCAGGAAGCCTTCCTCCCAATATTCGTCTGTATCGTCACCCCTTTTCCCAAAAAAATGAAATTGAGAAAATGGTCCAGGAACTCCTTAACGCATGCGTTATCTACCCTAGTATGAGACCCTATTCTTATCCTGTGGTCATGGTCTTGAAGAAAGAAGGTTCTTGGTGAATGTGTCCTAACTTTTGTGCCCTCAACAAACTTACCATTAAAGACAAATTTCCCATCCTTGTCATTGATGACCTCTTGGATGAATTGAGTGGCGCCCAGTTCTTTACTAAACTTGATCTTCATTCTGGCTACCACCAGATATGTATGAAAGAGGCAGACATTCCCAAGATTGCCTTTAGAACTCATGAGGGACACTATGAGTTTTTGGTCATGCTCTTTAGCTTGTGTAATGCCCCTTCCACCTTCCAAAGCCTCATGAATCATGTCTTTTGTCCTTTTCTCCATCATTTTGTCTTAGTTTTATTTGATGATATCCTCATCTATAGAAAAACCTAGACAAACCATCTTGCCCATGTGGATCAAGTTCTCCATCTACTCTCTCAGCACTAACTTTTCCTGAAACAATCTAAATTTTCATTTGGCACCTCAGAAGTCGAGTAATTGGGTCATCTAGTTGGAAAGGACAACGTCAAGGTGGATCCTAAAAAGATTGAAGCTATGCAAGACTAGCCTCACCTGTTATCCACATTTTTGGTTATCGAGATGATGACATGATAATGACATGATGATGGAAGATCTAACTCTTCTTTAAGATCATTTTCATGAAGAAAGTTACACTTATCAGCTTCTCAAAATCATACTTTTGAAGATAGTACGCAGGCTGCATATATATTGCCCTGCGGAAATACTTGATTTCCGCAGGCTGCATTCAGTCTGACTGTGGACTTTCCGCACTGTGGTAATGGTCAGGGTGCGGAAATGTTTCTTAAGGGAGAAAATGAATAAGTTCTCGATCCTTCTAGAAGGAATCTTCTAGAAGGATGAGTTGGAGTTCGAATGGTTGGCAAATTAATGAGTTTCCAGATATCTTGGGATTACATTC
>ML779491.1:585024-596837 GCA_009831015.1 Picea engelmannii | reverse complement strand
CTCCTATATATACCAAGGAGACATTTTCATTTTGAATCATCTTGTACTTGAACATTTAAGTGGGGTAAAAGGAGGTTGCCCCCTAGAAGAGGCTTATTATCTGAAATTATCTCTTTTTCAAGGCGTTGAGTAATTTTTCTGAGTATTTTCTATGCTATATTGATATTTGGTTCCTAACATGGTCCTTATATAGTTCTCAATCATGTGGGATAGGTGGCCTATTAGTCATATTTTACCAGTCATTCTAAGCTACATCCTGTTTTTCATGTTTTATGCTTAAGGAAGGTGATTGTAACTAAGTGCCAAATTCAAACCAACCTTCCCGAGTTAGCCGAAGAAGGATCCATATAGCTACAACCACAAGCCATTTTGGACCAACGTGAGCATCGCCTGTGTCAGGGAACCATCAAGGAAGTGTTAGTCTAGTGGAAAGATACAACTCCAGTAGATGCCACTTGGGAACTAGCTAAAACTCTGTAGCAAATTCCACATCTCAAGCCTTGAGGACAAGGTTGTTTTTAAGGGGGCGGACATGTTAGGGTCCTAACCCGCACATAGGTAGAAGAGTATATTTGTATGTAATAAAGGTCAATATTAATAAGGCCTTTCAATAAAATATAATAAGTCGAATGTAAGAATACCTAATAGAATCTTTCGCTTCTAGAAGGATCTTCCTCTAGATGCTTCTTTTGATAGACATATTTAGTATAAATAGGAGTCGAGGGTATGAGAACCCTAGCTTGGATATTATTGTAATAGAGCTCTACTCAACTGGAGTTTTCCCCCTCGAAGAGGCCCGTGAACATTTCTTTCAAAATCAAAGTGTTATTTCTATTGTTATTCTTATGTCATTTCAATGCTATTATGGTGATTGTTCTGGTTATATTGTTGTTATTCTTCCATTTCTAGCATTTTATTTCTATTCTGCATACTTTTTATATATGGTATATTACAGTTCTAATCTCATGTTTGACAATACGAGGGTCGATCCCTGGCATCTCTTCATATGACCAAGTGAATACATCTCAAAATTCTTTGAAGAGTTCGATGTAGATCAGAATTTCTTCTGGCGAACAATCCACACCTATATTTACATTATCAATCTTGCCAAGGGTATGAGAGATATCGATCGAGACGGTAGGAGAAATACTCACCATATTTCCTTCGGCATAAATGTCATGCGTATCAAGTGGAACTACGACGTGACCGATTATCTCACTCAAGGTAGACCAAAAATCATCTTGCTCGATTCTTTCAATATTTGGGAGGAAATACGATCGATGATGCATATCATCCCAAGGTCTCTCGGAACCATTCATGGCTTTGAGGATGGATTCATCTGAAGAAAAATTATCATCTATGAAATCATGCCAACAAGACAATGAGGTGGCCCATACAGGCCTAAGCACAAGATCCTCCTCGTCCGTCGGCGAGGTATCAGGATCGAGATCGACGAAAGAGTCAAGAACAACTTGATACACAATCTCTGCTGCCGAAAGTGGCATGGCCATGCTAGCGTCCAAATTACCTTCACACGATGAAGTCGAGGAAGGTAGGTTCCATGGATCACTGAAATAGGAAGTGCGGAAATGAATGGACCTCTTTGTCGAAGTAGGCCTGCTAGACATGGTGTAAACGTGGTGATTTGGTGCCTAGAAGTCGAAAGTACCCATAAGGGAAGAATACATTCCGACACCAATATTCTTAGTTTTCGGCTAAGAATTGTCGATCATGGGGATCAATGGTCCAACAAATGCATTAGGACTAGAGTACATAAAGGAAAACTGGTCGATAGTCACGATCTCCCCTTGATGAGGAAAACAAAGTGTACGGAAGACAAACGATACGACATCAACCATAGCATAGGTCCAATTGTGACCTAGTAACAGGTTATAATCAAGAGGTGCATAAACTACCTCTACATCCACCTCTACCATCTTCCCATCTAATTGGACCAGAAAGGCAAGGAGAATACCATGAGGGCGGAAGGAATGACCGTCAATGAAGTCAACATGTTCAACGACTTGGAAAGGGTCGAAGAACCAAGAGCTTTCCAATAGACCAGGTGTTAGCGCTCTGTAATTTTCCCAAGGCTATGGAGGCAGTCACAGAGGAAACATCAAAACCACTTCAAGTCAAGGATCTAGCCTTTTGAGACTCAAAGAGGGATCTCTCTGTCAAATTTAGATTTGTTTGAAATAGGATATTAGGCTAGTTATGCAGAATAGGTTATGTTCTTTGAGTTTTCAATAGATTGTATGGAAAAGGTTTCATGCTTCCATTGGGCTATGGGGTTTGTTCATAAAAATAGAGATCAAAGAACAATTTATAAGAAGTCTTTTCACAGGGTGAGATAATGCAACTATTGGATTCTTTGGGAGTAAGCGATGGATTAGCAGAAAAGGTGAGATTATCAATCACAATAAAGAATCATTTAAGAATTTCTTCAGTATAACATCAGAAGACAAACATTTAGATTTTTATAAGTCAGAAAACAGGGTATGCAAAGATAAATCCTGTAACTTTAACTCCTTTTAAAAGATCAGACATAAAACACAATGATAAAAAATATAGACACACATTCAACGACGAGGGAAAAACTTCACCAATAGCTAACATGCAGGAATCCTGTGAAACATTTCTTTATATTTCAGGAAAATCTCTTGATAGAAGTTACAGTGCTCATAGCCTGCTTGTGTGTGAGACCCCCTCCTCTGAACATTTGATTCTATACAATATATAAACAATACTCTCCTCAATTTTCCTAAATTTGAATTCAACCACCTCGGCCAAAAATAACAAGAAATCCCCAAAAATCTGGAACTGTCCGAAACACGGGCCTAATTTTTGCAAAAAAGGGGTCCGAAGAGACATCTGTTTCTCTTCAACACTGACACCTGGGAAAAAAATGAAGGAGGTTATTGTATATGGGAATGTTCTGGAAAACAAACTCCTTCGGTTTCACCAAATTCACTGCCATATCGCCGTAACAACTCTTGCAAAATCAGGACTGTAACGGAAAAATGAAAAATTGGAAAAAATGGCCTCGAAGATGGCTTCGATTCTCCCTTCTCATGGAACCTATGAAAACACTGAGAGAGGTTTTTGTTCTTTATCCCGTTATGGAGAAACAACTCTCTCGGTTTCTTAAAATTCACTTTCGTTCGTCCGGAATCGACTTCGAAAGATGACATGCTGAACATGCAAAAATGGGTGAAATTTGGGAAAAGCGGTTTTTTTTTGGGATAGGTGGTATTCTGGACCCCCTGAGGTGGTAAGCGGTTTTAGGGGGAGGGGTCCACTGGCCTGTGGAGATGACAAGTGTCCAAGGGGTGGTAATAGAATACAACCATTCTGGACCCCCCCCTTCCCGTTAAACTTCGGATGGCGAGGGGGGGTCCGGAAAATTTCATGTTCATTGATTTATTTTAAGAGATGCATAGTGCAGGAGTGTTGATGCATTTGACTTTTGATTTTTTTTTCATTTTTTCATATTAAATTTTTTTTTTTATATGTTTATTGTATTTGTTATGCGTTACATTTTAATTTGTTTTTTTTTTTTTATTATATTTTCTATTTTTGCTTTATTATTATTTATTCATTAATGTTTTGATATATGTTTTGTTTTAGTGTATGTTTTTATATGTTTTTTAATTTTTAATTTTTGTTTTATTATTATTATTATTTATTCATTAATGTTTTAATATATGTTTTGTTTTAGTGTATGTTTTTATATGTTTTTTAATTTTTAAGTTTTGTTTTATTATTAATGTTATTACATTGTTTTTTAATTTTATTTTTTTATTAACAAACTAACCTAATTAACAACAACTAATTTAATTATTAACCATTAATTAATTAATTAATGATAAATTTATTATTAACAAGTCTAACCTATTCTAACTACACTAATTTTATTTGCTAATATTATTAATTTATTATTCTTTTTAGCCTAAGTTCGTTTATTAGGGATGAGTGGCGGGCGAGGCGTACTCAACAGGACAAAAGGGCATAGGGAGTGGGGGCGTAGAGGTGGATGAAGGGTGTAGCAGGGTGATGGAGGTTCAGGAAAAATGGATGGAGGGGAAAATGGAATCAACCAAGCCATATTTTGTCATCATAGAAGAAATGCTAAATCATCAGCTGAAGAGTCAAGCTACCTATGATTATAGGACCCCAACATAGGCTCCACCTGGGGATGGAAACTCTCTCGGGAGGTGTCAAGAACCACTGAACGTTGGACACGCAGACCGATGCTTTATTCTTTGGGCCATGGAGTCACTGCAGCTACAATCTTCGAACTGGCTTAGATTTGACTGAATGGTGAACTAGATACTATCACATGCAAACTCTGTTGGAAATCATACAATACTGAAAAGATGCTCAAATGAGTGAGCTTATTCAAAACTGCTACCTACCCTATACTACTGACAATTTCGACGTTCTAAATGATACAATAATGCCAGTGCATCCAGTCAAGCAACTGCTCTACTAGCTCTACTCTTTCAATTTTTTTAATCAATATCAGAAATAGAACTTGCACGAGCAACACATGCTGATTTCCAACATGATCCTTACAACAAAAATTCTTGGGTTTGTGGACAATTCCAGAGACTTTGGGAACCGATGGGTATTCTGAAAAGAAAAATTCCTCCATATAGGCAGCTACAGGATCATGATAAACGTTACCTATTTCCTGATGTTCAAAATCAACCAATTCAACCTCATGATCTGGTACTATATTTACACTGTCTAGATCCTCAAAAAATTTCTGATATGGATGAAAATGTTTTGATGGGATTTGTAATGTGACTTCTACTGAAAAAGACAATGAAGCTGATTGCTTGATCATGTCAATATCATAACAACATTTTATCCCATAGCTGGATGATGGAAAAAGACTTTCACAACACAAGTCATCCAACACATATGATATTGGATCCTGTAGAAAATGAAATGATTGTTGTATTAGTTCCACTGCAACATCTTGACTTTTTGTGTGTTTATCCTTTAGCATATACTCGAGATTCTTTTTCAAAAACCGAAATGAATTAAAGCTTAATGGTACAGAGTTATTTTTTATTTACTGATAATTTGCCTCAGGCTCTAAGCTTTCATCGGGAATTTGAAAATCAATGTAGGTCAAGGGCTGTGATTCTGGGTTTAGAACAGTCTCCATATCCTTAATGGCATCTTCAACTGATTGATCAGAGAAATTTTTGTCTTCACTATTTACAACTGGCCTAGAGTTTCTTTTCAGAAATTGAAAAGATGAGAAACATAAGGGCAAAGTGTTTTCACTTACTCTGAGATTTTCTACACCTTGATCATTGCTGTCATAATTTCCATGTGCAGATTGATTGTCATATCTGAGCTGTAACTGATCTTCTTCCTGCCAACGACATGTTGTTGATTTCTTTGAACAATCCACATTATTTCAGCCTCATGATCATCATCATACTGATCACACTTGGGTAGATTATCCAAGTAGGGAATGTCATCAACCATGCACATCATATCAGTTGGTTGTTCCTCTGCAAGTTGGGATGGAGCTTCATCTTTGACTGCGTCGTGAATTGAATACATGAAAGAATCATTATCCAAACCATGGTACCAAGGGTGAGCTGCAAAATGTTTGGGAACAATGACCTTTTATTTCTCTGAAATCAATGGAACATGATGTCTTTGGACAACAAGCTCCTCTTTTATGCTAATCTTTTGCATCATCTCTTCCATGGTGCTGGCCAAAATGTCCAATTTAGCTTCTGATGACTTCAATTGCTCATTTTCTTTGTTCTTTACCTTTGACCTTTTGATCAGTAAGTTGGTCTCCACATCAACTGCAATGTTTTGCATTTCTTCAAGGCTTGCAGTGTTCCTTTCTCTTAATTGGAATGCCATCTCAGGATCGAAGGCATTTGGGAAATGCAAGTGAGATGATCTTGGGGGTGGCCTTATATCAACAGGAATTGCATGATATACCTTATTGAACCTTGCTGAAAACTGCTGTACTATTTCCCCTGGTTGTCTTTTCAAATGGTCATACTCTTCTAGGATGAGAAAGATATTTCTCATGATTGCCCATCGATCTAGGAAAGCTTGCACAAACTGATAGAAATTGTTAATGCTTGCAGCTGGGAGATTTTTAAACCAGTTCTTAACTTTATCTTGCAAAGACAGGGAAAACATCCTTATATATACATCGTCAGCTTCAACCTCATAAAGGTCAAGGAAATCTTCAAACCTCTAGATGTGTTTTTCAGCAGTAATATTGGCATCCTCTCCATCAAACCTGGGTAGATTATTGGTGTAATTTGCAGGGAGGTCATGGAGGATAGGAGGAAAATATAGTGGTTTGTATCTGTCTAGGATTTTGACAGGTACAGGAGGTGAAGCAAGAGGCTTACAACCATCCGAAGCTTTAGCAAGAGTAGTGTTAGCACTCTGTAATTTTCCTAAGGCTGCTGAGGCAATCACAGAGGTAACCTTGAACCGCTTCGAGTCTTGGATCTAGCCCTCCAAGACTCAGAGAGGGATCTCTCTTTTAGATTTAGCTTTGTTTTTAAGGGATGGGTTTTAGGCTAGTTATAAAAGCAATGAAAATATAGAGTTTTTGATTTTGAGATGGTTACTTTGGGACAGCCAGGAGGGCCATTGGGCAAATGGAGTCTGCGATTAAAAAGTGATTATCATCTCAGATCTGGACAAGACTTTTACACAGGGCAAGGTAGCAGAAACCTTGGATCGATTTAAGTTTTAATGGCATGGATTAGAGGAAGAAATAGGTGAGGAAAAAACCAGGAACAGGAGCAGCTACGAATTCCTTAACTAAGCTTTTAGGAGATAAACATAAAGATTACCACAAGCTGAGAGGCAGAGTATTTGCTGACAAAGTCTGCCTCTATTACTTTCCCTCTGGTAATAAGAATTGAAAACAAATTATAAAGAAGACAGGAAATACATTAACAAAGAAGAACACCACCAACATTTCCACACAAGAATCCTATGAACAGTATGCTCATTTATGAATTGATCATCTAAATATTACAATAATTTTAACTGGCCATACACAGCCCAAGCTCCAGCAAAGAAAATGAAAATTACAGGTCTGGACCTCTCACACAGGTCGAGCCTCTCCTATTCAGCCTAGTCGAACCCTCTCTCTTCCTTTTACAGCTCTATAAATAATAAAAATCCCGCCCAGCCCTCAAAGATTTGGGCTTTAATTCTGTTTTCTAAGAATAGTAAACAGTTACAAAATAAACACCTGTCAATTCTTTCCTCAAACAAATCGAACAACCAATTAAAAGGAAAATAGATTTGATATCTGCTGCTCGACATCCGGAGTTTGTTGAGGTTTGTTGGCAACTGAGTCGAATCTTCTTAGACAGGAATGCTTTGCCACCTGTGTTCTAACTACCATCGGATTCTGGGGATGATCATTTCCTTGTTGGTTGTTCAATTGAAATTCAACTGCCATGAATGAAACTGCCACTTGTGATTTAACTACCAGGTGTCCTCTATAAATAAGCTCATTGTTTACCATATGTTTAACTGTACCTAAATATGTGGATCAAATTGTTGTAGTCGGGTTCCTTGTTTACCACATGTTACAGTCAATGACTAGAGCTGGGATATTTTGCCAACGAGTAGAGATCCTTCCAAATGATACTATGACACTTGTATAACAACTTTTGAGTGTACCCTCGATGGAATTATAGGAGTACAGAATTCACCAAACCATACCCTGGTCATGTCTGACGATCTGTTTGTGGAGGTACTTGCACATTAGCTAGGCTTGCCACCATTGTAGCTATGGAGGTTGGTTCTTGTTTCTCTGGCGAGTTATCATCTGTCATAGGATGGGTGCCTTCAATTTGTAAACCACTTGTGTTCCCAGAGGTGATTGAGGTTGGCAGGGAGTCCTCCGTATTAGCATCAACAGGAGGAAACAATTGTGACTCTTGTCCCATCACTTGCATTGATGGAGCTACAAATAGATTATAAGGCTTTCAACTACCAGAGGTAGAAAAATCTTTCAAACTAGCTGCAATAGCAGCCATCAATTCTGGATCTTCATAATCTAACGTGTTATGCATATAGTCAAAAGGTCTGCCAAATGAATTCGGATAGTAACTCTGAACTTTCTGGCTCCCCAGGCTAGCATCTATAGCAGCCCTCAACTGAGAATTTTCATAATTGGAGCTGTGAAGTTGTCCCGCCCTTCACCTCAACAGTAGAAAATATATTTGACATAGACTCTTTTTCTTTTTTATGAGAGGCATTGTGTGTTATTTCCATGGATTTGGTGATCCTCTGTGCATCATCAGGAGTAAACCATTGTCCATAAGCATTGCTAGTTTCAGAACTAGAGACAGGGCAATCCCTTGGAAACTTGCCTCTCACAAGGAAGATGCTCCAGCCTGCCAAGTTTTGCATTAATTTTCAATATAACATTAGCAATGTGCTCAGGCTTGCATTTTTTGACATGATCTGCCAAGCAACACTGGGTCCAAACACCAAACACTAACTCACATCACCTATTTGCAATAGCATAAAGGTGTTTGTTATCCTGTTGAGGCGTTATGCAAAGGATAAGCTCGAGAGGGTTACCATTCTCAACCATTTGTCATACAGGTGTTTGAAATTAATCAACTGCTTGCCTTTGTGACAACTCTAGGCCTTAGATGCTATGGTATACCACCTCTCATGTAAACCCTTCGACTTTGATGAAATCTTTTTAGTTTTACACTTGCTATGATCATCCATGTCAGTTATTTCAATTATTTCAACATCCCCAAAATCACACTTTTTATCACGACATTCTGAAGAATCTAGTGATGTCTTTGATGGCACGAGTATATCTCCATGAGAGTTGTTAGCATGAGAAATGCTTGGACCTGACTTCATTTGACAATCTGATCCAAATTCACTCTTTGGGCTTGCTAAATTGGGTAATGAATTGTTTTCTTCCTTTGTTATCTCCATCGGACTATTGGATTCTGTTGTTGTAATGAAAACAGAAGTAAGCGCACAAAATCTTCTTGCATCATTGGGTGAAGCATCATATTTATCCTCTGCTAAATAGAAGTTATCAGAAACATCTCCTGCACTCTCTGCTTTTGCCGAATACCTTTGAGAAAGGATCAGATAGTGTGCAACTGTCCTGTAACCTTGAATTTTTGTATATCTATGGAGAATACCAGTAGGAGCCCATCCTTTCTTTTGTATACAAAAGCTGCAGTTGCAAATATCCCGACAAACAGGACAAACCCATTCAGGATTTTTCAAAACCTCCAAAATGTTTTCTCCATATCTCATATATAAGCAATCCCCACAGAAATGGCCTTAGAGTAAGCTGCATTTGTTGCAATTAGATTGTCACTTGTGGGCAAAAGAGGATAGCCTGGCCGAGCTATGCGTGAATCCTTTCTTTCTCCCTCATTTGACAGTGTGTATCGATCCAACCAGCTGTAATAGAGCCCATGATTATTGACACCTATACTCTGGTCGACACCTGGGCGCACAGAGTAATTTGTTTTATTTTTGAAGTTTCGGGAGTTAGTCCCATATGCATGCAGTAAACCAAGCTTGTAGCATTTATATGAGCTAATAGATAGATGTTGCATCGATGAAGTGAGCCTGAGGCTTGGGAATTGGAGTTTGGTGTTTGCGCTGGCGCTGCTTTCTGTGTTTGTTGTTGGTATATTGAAAGGTGCTTATCCTTGGTGTCGAATGTTTGGAGATTGGCTCTAGGTCAATATAACCTTTTGCCAAAATTTATAATTTAATAAACAAGATTAAAGCTTTGCACAAAGGCTGAGGGGGAAATTTTTTCTCAATTCTCCAAAATAGATTATAAAAACCTAAGTTAGGCTAATAAAACCAACTTCACATTTGCCAATAAGAATTACCTTTTACCATTTCAAACCAATCCACCATTTTTTGCTAAAAAATGTGTCGAAACTAGATATGAAGCTCATGCGCAGGGACTCATTTTTTGCTTGGTCAGTGATGAGTGCCTTCCGCTGCCTTCTCCATGCTTCATGAGAGAACACATATGCTTGAAAAAGATAAAAATCATTCAGAACACTGATTCCCTATTATATAGGGTTCTAACAAGTAGGAGATAAAGAAGGAGGCTTATGTCTCACTAGGACTTCTATAGGTGCATCTGGGATGTGCACAGGTGTATGAGTATGTACATAATCTACAATTGAGGATCTGATCTCTTGAGGCTCATCGATTTGTAGATGATCAATGTAAACTTCAGCAATATAGTTTTGATCAGGCTTAGAATAAGATAGAGCATAATTACAAATAAAACCACAGATGTCCTGAATGCAATTTGAGCTTGAGTACCTGGTCTTTCTAGGCTGCTTGGCCATGCTTTAGGTTCTTCCTCCAGTGGAGTCTTTGATTTGGCACTGTCTGGAGATGATTGGAGTCACCAAGTGAATGATCTCAGCCTTCTTGTGTTTGGTCATTGTCCACCATCAGTGATCAGATCTAGAACTTTGAAGTGTACTACTGGAGAGAGTTTCCCCAGTATGGTCGCCATTCTATTAGCGGTCTGTAATTCGCCCAAGGCTGTGGAGGCAGTCACAGAGGCAACATAAAAACCACTTCAAGTCAGGGATCTAGCCTTCCAAGACTCAGAGAGGGATCTCTCTGTCAAATTTAGATTTGTTTGAAATAAGATATTAGGCTAGTTATGTAGAATAGGTTATGTTCTTGGAGTTTTCAGTAGATTGGCTGGAAAAGGTTTCACGCTTCCATTGGGCTATGGGGTCTGTTCATAAAAATAGAGATCAAAGAATATTTTATAAGAAGCCTTTTCACAGGGAGAGATAATGAAACTATTGGATTTTTTGGAAATAAGCAATGGATTAGCAGAAAAGGTGAGATTATAAATCACAGTAAAGAAGCATTTAAGAATTTCTTCACTATAACATCAGAAGACAAACATTTAGATTTTTAAAAGTCAGAAAACAGGGTATGCAAAGATAAATCCTGTAACATTAACTCCTTTTAAAAGATCAGACAAAAAACACAATGATAATAAAGATAGATACACATTCAACGACAAGGGAAAAACTTCAGCAATAGATAACATGCAGGAATCCTGTGAAACATTTCTTTATATTTCTGGAAAATATCTTGATAGAAGTTACAATGCTCACAGCCTGCTTGTGTGTGAGATCCCCCCCTCTGCACATTTTATTCTATACAATATATAAACAAGACTCTCCTCAAGGTTCCCGAGGTTGAACTAAACCACCTCGGTCAAAAATAGCAAGAAAACCCCAAAAATCTGGAACTGTCCGCCATGAAAGACGGGCCTAATTTCTGCAAAAAAGGGGTCCGAACAGACATTTGTTTCTCTTCAACGTTGACACCTAGGAAAAAATTGAAGTATTTTATTGTATATGGGCATGTGATGGACAAAATCATCCTTCGGTTTCTCCAAATTTTCCTCCATCTTGCCTTAACAGCTCCCGCAAAATCAGGCCTGTAACGGAAAAATGAAAAACTGGAAAATATGGCCTCGAAAGATGGCTTCGATTCTCCTTGCTAATGCACCTGTGAAAAAACTGAGAGAGTTTTTTGTTCTTCATCCAGTTATGGAGAACAACCTCTCTCAGTTTCTTAAAATTCGTGTTTGTTTGCTCGAAATTGACTTCAGAAGATGACATGCTGAACAGGCAAAAATGGGTGAAATTTGGGAAAAGCGGTTTTTTTGGGGGATAGGTGGTATTCCGGACCCCCCCTGAGGTGGTAAGTGGTTTTAAGGGAGGGGGGGGGGGGTCCAA
>ML779491.1:554004-584974 GCA_009831015.1 Picea engelmannii | reverse complement strand
TTTTATTATTATTTATTCATTAATGTTTTAATATATGTTTTGTTTTAGTGTATGTTTTTATATGTTTTTTAATTTTAAGTTTTGTTTTATTATTAATGTTATTACATTGTTTTTTAATTTTATTTTTTTATTAACAAACTAACCTAATTACTAACAACTAATTTAATTATTAACAATTAATTAATTAATTAATGATAAATTTATTATTAACAAGTCTAACCTATTCTAACTACACTAATTTTATTTGCTAATATTATTAATTTATTATTCTTTTTAGCCTAAGTTTGTTTATTAGGGATGAGTGGTGGGTGAGGCGAACTCAATGGTACAAAAGGGCACAGTGAGTGGGGGCGCAGAGGTGGATGAAGGGTGTAGCAGGGTGATGGAGGGTCAGGCAAAACAGATGGAGGGGAAAATGGAATCAACCGAGACATATTTCATCATCATGGAAGAAACGCTAAATCATCAGCTGAAGATTCAGGTTACCTATGATTATAGGACCCCAACACCAGGCACATCACGCAGGTGGTAGCACCTTCATCAATGACCACTCATTTGATAGTATACTTGGAATACTCCACGTGGATTTGGAAAGCCACATGGTAGGGTAAGTTAGGCTTCACATCCGTGATGTCAAACTTGATAACGTTCGAGCCACTAGGTTCTAGAGCTCCTAAGGCAGAGAGTAAAGCATTCCTCTATGATGGACATGTCTGGAGTACCTCCAAAGCCTACATCGCACAAGGGGTTTGACCCAGATCCTCAATAATAGAGTAGTTATGGGCGGCTCTAGAATTAGGGTTGTGAGTAGAGCGCTTGAGTACTCCTTTCTGAATACGAGGCGATGGCTCTAGTTTCTCAATCTGTAAGTTTGTCTCCAAAGGTGGAGGAGGAGCTTATAGACTAGTACTAGATTTTGAAGAGCTATAATCTTGAGAGCAGGTGGCTATATCAATTTTTGCATCAACCATATTGATACAAACACAGTTGCCATCTTGCAACGGTGGATTTTGACTTCCACCAGGTGTACTTCTAGTGTTTGAAGAGCTCGAGGCTAAGTGTTGGTTGTGTGGGAATGGATTCGTCATCACAACGGGTGGTAGATTTAAAAGCCTCACAACCTCTGCGAGTTTGGGTCATAAATGTGTAAGGTGGTCATCGATACAAATTTTATAAGGAAACTTCACCTTAAGTTTCTTTTTCTTGCCCTCTCCAACATTATCATTATGCTTCCCATTATTATCTTTTTCCTTGGGTTTGTTACCATTTTTCCCACCCTTACGATTAGTTTGAACTTTCCTTTTATTCCCATCTGGTTGCTGGTCACCATTTGGGTTTTTCGACGATTGCACGGAGTGTACATCCGCCAACTCGGTGGGTTTGGAGGACGCAGATGAAGCTGGTCCTCTGGTAGACTTTGTCACCGAATCTGTGGACTTTACATTGGCGGACCCAACAATGCCATCAGCATGAGGTCCGGGTTTTTCCCTAGGATCGTAATTTGACCACGATGCTTCTGGAAGAAGGTGATATAACATCCCAGACTAAGCATATATTAAATCTAACTGCTAGGCTCTAAATATAGCTTATTCCTCATTGGAGACCCCGGAAGTAGCAACGTCCTTCGAGATAGGAGGGTGCAAATAATTCAGGAACCATTCTAGGAGAAAGGTCGGGGGTATAGGAGTCCTAATCAACTGCCTCCATCTACGCCACTCCTGGATATGATCCGAGATGTGAGTGGTGATGTCCTGGTGTAAAGTTGACAAAAGTTTGAGGCCATCATCATAACAAATGGGTAATTGAAAGGGGTTGATAAATACCATCACCAACTCATTAAATGACCCATATGTCCCCCTAGGTAGCTCAATGTACCATTGCAAAGAAACTCCAATGAGAGTGCGTTGAAACAATCGTAATCTAATAGAATCATGGTTCAGGGAATTCAATGAGCACCAAAGGTGAAAGGTAGTGACGTGTTCACCAGGGTCCTCTCCATTCTTACCCTCAAACTTTGGAAGGTCTGAAGGAAGTTTGGTGGGGACCAGGGGTCATGTGGGTTCATGACTCACCGGGTCATTCATTAACTTAGACAAGTCTAGAAGATTGAGCATGGCCAGAAAAGGGAGATGGGGTTGAGACATCTGGCCCCATCCTTCCACGAAATATTGTGTGTTGGGAACTCCATTCCACCTAGGATTATGGTAAGAACCAAATCCGTGTCCAGAATTATAAGGCCCTCCTCCAGGCTGATTCGTATAAGGTGGGTTGGGTATCATTCCAACATGAATGTTCTGATAAGGATTGTGAAAATTTCCCCCAGCCAGATTGGATCCAGGTTGGGGGTTGCCCAAAGTGTAAGACTGACCTCCTCCAGGTAGGAACCTGGAGGATTGAAGTGGATTCATCATGCCAAAAGTGTTGGTCAGAATCGACACCGACGAGGTAGGGATATAGGGTAGAAATTGTCCACCAGTTGGGTTGTTCCATCCAATTGTCAAAGGATTACAACCATGGTTAAAAGTAGGGACATTTCCTATATTAGTATTTTTTTGAGGGATATGAGAACCACCAAACGGAAAAGGAGTGTAAGGAGGTGTAGTGCCCCCAAGTACAAGACTAGTGTTAGGTCCAACAGCTTGGATGGAAGTTGAAAACTATGAAGTGAAGTTAGGAATACCATAAGAAAATGGACTAGAAGCCATAGGGGTGGACTGGACATTGTAACCCAACGAATGACCAAGAACCCCAAAACGATTTGAGGCAAGAGAGGAAGCATTAACTATAGGCCAAGCCATAGTACTGGTATAAGCCTCTGACACTACAACTGTAGCGGCTACAAGAGTTGAAGGGGTGCCATTAACTATAGTGGGTATGGGAGTCAAAGAACTCCCAGTGTTCTGAAGACTAGACTTAGTACTCATCCTTGTGGAACCACAAGTCTGAAAGGTGGATATGTGTGTACCACTTCTGAAAACTCTACGCCTTTTAGAAGGAAAGAAACCAAAATCCGATGGTAACTATAACAACCAATGGGACCGGCGAAGAAGCTGGTCCTACGCCATGACGACTTCTGACTCTACAAAATAAAAGTATCATAAGTCCAACTAGTAGTCAAAGAGCATACCAAAAAGTCGAACAACCAATATGCATGCAAACGGGCTAAAGTGGCTGAGTGGCCTCCCTCGCTAAAGAAGGTATGTCTCATCCAAGAGGGACCTGAGACTCCCCACTTAAGTTTGGAGGTAACATAATCAGTTATAGGGTCCCTCATGGGATTAACAACTAGTCGGTTAGATTCCCCTGAAGAGGTAATCATCCATAAAGTTTGTGTGTTGTCTGACCCCTATCTGACCTAGGGTACAAGAAGAATAACCCCTGCAAGTAACCTATGAGATACCTAAGTCAAGCAACTAATAAATTGTTGTATAACTGATGCACAGGCAAGTGATTTTAAGTCAGGATCATCATATGGGAAGGGTAGCAAAGCCTGAAACCTTGAAAGAAATGCCTCTCACTGAGGTATGGGTACTATCAAGATCCCAAAATATGAATAAATCCACATAAATATCTCTGACGCTAGGTGAGTATCCAGGGGTTATCCCTTCAACTAACTTTACGCGACCTCGTGATTAACTCTGATGTGAGCGGAGCCTCCTGATCATACCAATTATACAATGGACTTTTCAACTCCCTGTCTCAAACACATATATTGATTTAATTTCCTTGGAGACGTTTACTCACAAAATCCTATTCCAAGGCATTAAATCCTAGACTAGTTTGTGCACCCTAAAAATAAAATCGTGACAGATCAATTTTAGTTTAAAGCGTAAATTTTATTGGTCGTGATTACTCAAAAAGGTATGGAAGTGAAAATCATGATGTTATGACTCTGCAAGAAAATAAATATGAATATAATGCAAAGTCTATATTTAAATTTTTAAAGAATGATATGCGTATAAAATCAATGCAATTTTCAATTTCAATTCTGCAATTCAGAAGTAAAATTCAATCTTTCAGTAAATTCACTAGGCCAATGATAAAGTTTCAAAGGAAAAAATGCCAACCAATGAAAAATGCCTATTTTTTTTATTTTCAATATATTAAAGAGAAAATGCATGGAAAGAAACCTGATATATAAATTCTACTGTGTATAAACGAAATAACTCAAGCATAATACCAACCAGCCAAGCAAACAACCGAGGGTTCAAGGACAAACTAAAAATGAAAAACAATGAGAAAGACTACACCCAAAAATTCAACTCCAAACAAGTATCCTGTCAACCCATAGAAGCTCAACATGCACTACAGAGACCTAATAAGGCTCAAGAATCATCAAATCCCACTCAACAGTGACTAAACCAAGCAAACAAGCAAGGGGAAGTGGTATATGCAACTATTCATGGAAACATGGTGTATATACGCAGCTAGCAGTGAGACAACATGCATGTATACGCGACTATCAAGTTAATAGGGCGCGTACAGGCTTGAAAACAAGGCCAAGCAAGGGTAAAAAGGATGAAAACTCAAACCCAGAGTGAACAAAATCTGTCAAGCAATGATATGACAAGAAACAAAAAGGAAAAAGAGCAATGCAAGAAGAAAAAGTACTTCAACCCTTAGAAGGAAGATCTCTCCCCAGTGGAGTCACGAATTATGTTACGAGGGAAAAACTCTCTATGGCCAAGGGTAAACCACAACAGATAGGTATGACTACAGAAATCAACTCAATTCCATTGTATGCTATATAAATTAATGTTCAAGATAAGAAAGAGGCCTACCTCGATCCAATGTTCGATGATGTTCCACCATTGAGTACTTCAACCCAAATCTTTATACCTGCAACAAGTTCTCAACAAACAAGTAGAGAAAGTACATAGTGATAATATAAAGGGGTTAGCACATTAGATAACATAATCCATTAATAAACATTACAAACATGTCAATGGATAATAATCATATATTTGCATGATAACAATAAGATGGGAAAGGAGTATTTCTATTAATAATTGATCAACAAAAGTGACAACATTACATACTTCTGTGTCGGCATGGTTCGAAACCAAGAAAATAAGTTCCTTCCAACTGGGCCTCCACCACTTCAATCCTCCACCAAAGGCAATCTCATAGGAGAGAGACAATGAGGTTCTCTCAACAATAGGAAAAGAGCTTGGGGGTTGAACACTGTGTTCAGACTTGAGGGACAAAGGGATGCAGACTCAATATGAAGTAATTTCTCCAGAGTAACTTTGCTCTCAAAGTTGAATGCTTTCTCCTCTTTTCCATAGCTCGGAATTGTGCTTTTGTAGTCTTCAAAATGCAACTAAAGTGCCGATTCATAACGTTTCCAGTATGTGGAAGGCAAAGGATCAAAGATCTCCTGTCGTTACATGGAAACATGACTCCATTTTTGTATTTTCTAGCACAAATCTCGATGTACATGGGTTATAGTGGAGCAACCTGTGTATACGCATGCTATATAGTAGACAGGGTGCATATATGTGGAAAAATATGTATTTCTAACTTTGGATTCATCAAAAAGGGATGACAAGTCTGCATAGGGAAATGGAAAAAGGCCCTTTGTGCAAGATAACAATGGTGGGGCAAATCTTATATATAACACAACCATTGATCAAGGAGAGATCTGGACCATCAATTGTTTAGGAATAATTTCAGCATTTTGGGAGTTCGATTGTCGAGAGAAGTGGGATGTGCTAATGCACAAACTCCCGAAGCCCGAAATCGTGAAATCCCGAAGAGCCGAAGTAGTGGGTCGAGTTGACGTCACTTTGATGGATGTGAACCCACGGGATCTGGGCCATGTGCCAGTGGGCCCCGAAGGAAAAACAGACGTAGTAGGGCTAGATAACATCACCTGAGGTAACATGGACCTTCTTAAGTACACCACATGTCACCACTGTGGTTGGTGACAACTGTGTTGTGGGCCCGGAGGCTAGAAAGGTCGAAAGTTGGGAAGTCGGGAGTTGGAGAGGGAAGCGAGTGTGGGAGCCTACAAGTCCAAAACCCTGAAACTTCGAGTCCCGAAGTCCCGAAATTTTTTATGACGGAAAGACCAAAGTGGATTTCAACCATTGGAGGATGAGTAAACGTGTACTGTTGATCCACCCGATTTCATGAATTTGATAATCGAAAATCCGGGAGATAGTTGTGTGTGCCTTGAAACTTTCTGAAGGCCGAAAAGCCTCTTAGAACCTAGTGGTCTAGCATTTGGTCATGGCCCATGATCGCATGAGTTAGGGACTAAGAAAGATAGGGCTATCACCTAAAAGTTACAGAGCCGAGGAGAGCTCGAAAAATTCATGAAATCGAAACATTTTCTTAAATCAGATTGGTTTTGAATGTGTGGAATTTGTTAAGAAGAGATGGCCTGACAAATTCTGTTTGTCTGCACATTGTGATTACAAAAGTTTGGCGAGTGCCAGAACCGATTATAATTTCCAAGAACTGAAAAGAAATGGAATAGACACATAATGCTTCCAGTTCAGAAAATGAAGCTGAGAAGTGATAGCGTAGAACTTTTGTATGCAGAGTATGCATATCAAGCACAAGGAGTGCTTATAGAGGGAACTTGTTTTAACTTCGAAAGACTCAAGGAGACAAGCATAGAGTGTGCCAGGAGGGCACCAAAAAGTGTTTTGGAAAACACAGAAGGGTTGAGTCCCTTTGAGACTGAGTAAGTTAAAATCTCAGGGAGAAACAGTGCAAGTTCGCACGCAGAGCGCAAGTGTGCACCAGGGTGAAGTTAAAATTTCATTAACAGAAGCTCAGGAGGGAAAACAACGTTGAAGCCTTTGAAATATTTGAAATCCTTCAAGTTAGGGAGGAAGTCAAGTCCATAAGAATTGACACCAAGATATTTGGCAAGAATTCATTGAGAACATGAACGGAAGGTGCATCGTTAGATCAAAAGAAATTGTGAGGAGTTTAAAGCTAAGAGTCATTCAACACTTGAAAGCTCAGGAGAGGTATCGAACTGTCAATCTCAAATAAGATCGAACCGTTGATTCCTTTCATCGGGAAATCGGAAATCAAGAGTTGGGAGAACAGAGGAAGTTTCTCTTGAAAATCCAGAAATGTGAACTTCTAATTCATGATGAGAGATCTAGACCATTGAATCACAGCGAGTGTGAGCCATTTATTTGACACACTTGAATTTTGTGAAGTCGAAAGTTGGAAAGGGGAAGAGAACTGTTTTCTGATTTCATGAACCGCTAAGTCTTGATTCACGAGAAAGGATCCACACCATTGGATTACGAGGAGCTGTGAGTCATTGGATCTGATTCACATGGATTTTGGAAAACTAGAGATCGGAAGAAAAGAGAGGAACTATATTTTGAAACCCTGAAACATGAATTTATGATTCGCGAGGAATTGATCTAGACCCTCGAAACCCAAAAAGTTGTGGATCATTGATCTGAGGTGAATGGGGTTCGGGAGTTCAGACCTTGGGAGAAAGGAGGAGAGCTAATCCACAAATTTCGTGAAGGGTAAAGTCTCGTAGCACTCAGATGCTGGTCCCTAGGTCACGCTGGTGGAAGTTAAGAGAAGATCTAGCACATGCTAGACTCTTGTTTCAGATTTTGGGGATAGAGAGAGTCGAGGGTGAATCATATCGAAACACTCGGTACGTGAAATCCTGAAATTCCTTTTGGATAGGCGTGTTGTCATAGTCGATGGTCACATAGAGGAAGCTTGCACCGCCACTAGTTCTCGTAGGTGAGGTTTCACGCAAGGCATGTGGATTTGTTTCGTGGAGGTTCTAGTAGGGACTCAAAGAGCTTCTCCAACTTCGAGAGTTGAAGATCCATTGATTGGGAGGTCAGCAGACCCCGCTGAGGTGGGGGCACTGCATCAAAAGTGATCAGGGAAGGAATAATCATGCACAATGATTAAAGTGGAGAGCACAAGAAGATTCAGTAATCTGGGAAAAATTGAATACTTTTGGGATGAGCAGGAAAAATTTTAATATGGAGAAAGAAGTTGTTGCAATTTTGTAGAAGCAAGTATGTTATGGCTCGTTGGGTCAGCCAATGGAAAGAATGTTTACATGTTGCAAGTGTTGTTGGTGATGTTGTTGCATAAGGAAGGAAGAAACAGAGAGCTGAAGTGTTGGTTATAAGTTTGATAAAAGAAGCATGAAATATTCTACTGCTATCAGATATTTAGGTAGTATAATTTTTTTTATTAATGGTAGTCATGCAGGTATGAGTTTTTATCACTCTTTTTTCATAATTGTTGAAAGGAAATTTTGGTAAGAATTTCCTCAACCAGAGTTATTTTATAAAATCACATGATTATATTATTGAATGCATACCACTGTATGTGGTAAAGGCTGGAGGAATGTATTAATTCAAATCTTTTTAGCTTCTGAATGCACACACTGACATAGTAGAATGTCATGTTAATTTGGTTATGGGGTAATAAACAAAGAATGAAAGATAAAAACTAGTTATAGGAATAAATGCCAGTAATCTAGTCATGTATGAGACTAGGACCTAGTTGGATATAGAAAGGTAAGGATATGGAAAGGTTATGAGCCACACAAGTACTAAAATTTTCCTACTTTTAAATAAAACTTGGACTGCAACCTTTTTGCTAACACTAATGATCACCATTGAATTGTGTTCTTGGTGTAGTGTTCGGTTCGAAAAGGAAGGCATCCAATTAATTGGGAAGATAATAGGAAGTGTGTGGAGAATGTGGCAACACATTGGCCAGAATTCCAACTCATGGATGGTGAGATACATGACTGAGATAAAGAGCATTATGTAATTCAATGTAAGGTTCACTGAATAAGAATGCATTGAGAATTGCACTCATGCATAGTAAGTGATAGAATTGTATACTGAATGCAATGGTTGAATATGTTTTGTAAGTACATGCATATACATTATTGCATGGAAATAATTATACTAATGGATGAAATGTTGCTAAATCATGAAGTTGAGAATATTTCAGGAACTGTTAAACATTACAACACGAAAGTTGCAATCTAGTTAGTCACATGAATAGAGACTACATAAAATTTTATGTTCAGAAAATTGAAATAATAAACTTATTGTTGTTAATTATGAACACGCATATGCATAGAATGATGAGTCATTCTATTTGGTCAAGTTGTTTGGTAATTGTGATTGAATTGCTAGGTGTAGAAAATTCTAAGATCATTGCATAAGATGTTGTACATGTTGAATTATGATGTACAGAAAATACTGACAATTTGTTTGCAGTATGCAAGATGAAGTCTTACAGAAAAATGGTATATAGTTTGGTGCCTGTGGAAAATCACAAGGATGGATGCATTCATAATATGGAAACAACCAAGATGAATCATGAAATAGAATGTCATGTTTTGGGGATAAAAGTTGAATTTCCTTTCGAACTAATTGGAGTTCCTAAATGAATTATTTTATGTTCTCTCATGATAACTGCATGTGGGTGATGTATATGAGATGATGTTGATAAAAGTTAAAATGTTGACTACAAAGAGTAGCTCGAAAATATGTTGATTGGAAACCTTTGAGGGTAGTTGGAACTCCCCAAGCCACTGTGCTCTAAGACTTCCGGTCTGGCCTATTAATGAAGCCCAAGGAAAGGAAGGTGTAGCACTGATGGACTATTCTTGTGAAGGTGTATACTCCCAAGTGGGACAGGCATGTGGGGAATGAGAGACCATTAGTTGGAGTGTTGTTGAGGTTTGAATGGTTGGAGTGTTGTTGAGGTTTGTGATCCGAATTTTATGAGCAAAACAAAATGACTATAGATTATTAATAGGTACTTAACCCAAAATAACAGAGATATAGTTAAATTGGTTTTCTATTCAATAAGGAAATAAGTTGAAACTGTAAATTGCAGTGGAAACAAGCTTGTTGGAATGGTGGCGGCTTATCTCTGAGAAGAGATGTGATGACTGAACTCATTCACAAGAAGATGATTACAATGACGCTCTAAAGGCCTTTTTACAATAAAAAAGAATGCCAAAAACCCTAGACATCCAAAAACCTAACTCTAGGAGATGAAGCGCCAAAATTCATGTGGTCCCCATTCGGGTAAGTTGGCACATCAACTTCCCGGGGTCGTAACTTTTGCATATGATCTCCGTTTTAGGCGTATGATAGCCCATTGGAAAGGTATCGTCGAGGATATTCATTTTGGGGGTTCAATAATTCCTTCGACTATCATTGATAAGCTCGATCCCGAAAAACCTTCATTTAGGCCCTCAAAATGGCCCCAGAAGTTAAAACTGCTAAAACTAGTAAATTGCCAAAATTGTTAAAAATTGTTTTGAGCCAGTTGGATGAGGTGGGTGGCCACCGATATCCACCTGGATCAGTTTGGTACCTTTTCCTAGACCATGTGGATAAGTATTGTGGACCATGGCTATATTGGGAAGCCATTTCCCCAATGGAGTCATAGCCCTGCTCAGGGGTGGAAGGTCTTCTAAATCAAAAGATAAGTACAATTCTCTATTTATTGTATGTTGTGTATGTTGTATACAGGTTATAATGTTATTAAAATTGTTTGTATATACATATATATACATTTCATATATGCTTTCATTACCGCATCCATGATTGTACATAATGTGTTTCATATTTCATTACTTAAGAAATATATATACATGTTGTTAATCATGTAATCGATTGGAATGTGATTTAGGTGGAGCAAGAAGGTGTCTTGCAAGTGCATCTAGTGTGCATATTGGAATAGAAGAGAAAACAGCTCTAGAATCGAGCCATAGGGATTGTAAAGTTCCAGTGGACCTGGTATGGTCCTGAGGACATGACATGGGAGCATGAGGATGCTATGCGGGAAGAATACCCGCATATTTTTGAAGATTTTGGAAATCTCGTTGATGTTGTGTAAGGAGTTGCACTGAGGATAGTGCAAAAATAAGGGGAGGGGATTGTAATATCCCTAGTTTTAATTATGAATTGTAAACATATTGGATAGGATGGTGAGTAGAGTTATAATAATCTAGGAGGCTTGTGTGGTGATTAGGCCAGAGAGCCTAGGATGTTAAGGCCATGAGCCTATTTTTTATATGTAATTATGCAAAATCATTAATAAAAATATACACATCGCTATGTGCAGACTGACCACGAAGAAAGAGTGATGGGGGACTAAGATTCCACAGAATGGGTAAGGGAGAGGGGCCTGAGAGGTAGGAAGAGGGGCTAAGCTTGAGGGCTTAAGTCCTTAAGAATAATATTTTATTATTATTCCAAAACCATGTGAAATTTATGTTATATCCTAAGTCCTGGGAAGGATAAGTGACTACCAAGGAGGGGGAGTGTGCTTCATGGGTGACATGTCTCGCCCTAGGCACATGCAATTTAATCCAGGAAATGAACTGTGTTGGGGGTTCAACCTCCCATTCTCCATCCTCTGTCTAAACTTGCGGGTGCAATCATCAACCTCTGGTGGGTGTCTTGTGTTGGATCCTTCACCTGAACTGTTGAAGCCTCTAGGTGGGATCTTTGTACACCCTATGCATTCTTGAACCATAAACATGAAGTCATCCTTATTTGCTGGTTGGAAAACCCAAACGTCCCGTACTTGCTAAGCCTTACTATGTTGTAGCGTTTGTCTGTCACCAGTTTTGGGAAGCTCATGTCTATGTTCCCAGTTGATTTTGTAGCTGTGTGTGGATTGTTGGCCAGTGTATGTTTGCGTTGAGCCTCGTGGCTACTTGACTATGTTGGAAACTGAGTTGAAGAGGTAGGTTGTCAGGCCTGTGAGAAACTCTCTCCAAGTGAGAGAGTCTGCTGGGAAGTGGTTTTCTCCCAGAAAGAGTCCAGCACCAGCTACAGAGCTCTAAGAGTTCCTGATCAGGCCTGTTGTCGAGACCTAGAGAGGGAGGTGAAGCACCAATGGATTGTTCTTGTAAAGGTGTATACTCTCAGGTGGAATAGGCATGTAGGGAATGAGAGTCGATGAGTAGTGGGCGTAAGAAGGCTCCTGAAGAGGATCCTTCCGATTAGATTGTGCAGTGTTCCTGTGACCTCAACCTAGTATAGGATTCCCTTGCCCTGGGTGGAGCTTAGTCCCAGCTCAGAGGTCACCCACTCCTGAGCATGATGAGCAGCATGGTCTATGGCTGGGAGGTTCAAGGAAGTTCTGCACGTAGTTGGTGGATTTAATCTAGCTAAAAGATAAGTATCAGTCTGTGCTTAATTTATATGTTAGGCGTGTTTGTGCTACTGATGCTTGAAGGTTATCATGTGTTCCATTGCATGTCGATTTACTGTTAATATTGTTTGAATATGAATGGTAACAATAACTCTATGTTATGTGTTTTATTTCTATTAAAATGCATGTTATATATGTGTGTGTGTGTGTGTGTGTGAATATTCCACAGTGGTAGCCTTACCCGATCTCTTTGGAGGGTTAGGGATGTTACAAATTGGTAACAAGGATTTAAAGGCTAAGTTAAGGTTGTGTTGATAGCATTTCCCGGTCTTTGGAGGGTCAGGGATGTTACAGTCTTATTCTTTAATTCTTACTTGATGATAACCTGACCTAAGATCAATCTTGGAGAATATTTTTTCATCTTTCAATTGATCAAAGAGGTCATCGATCCTTGGAAAAGGATACTTATTCTTCACAGTTACTTTGTTCAACTTCCTAAATTCAATGAAAAGTCTCAATGTTCCATCCTTTTTCTTCACAAATAAAACTAGGGCACCCCAAGGTGACACACTTGGGCGTATATACCCCTTCTTCAGAAGCTCTTCAAGTTTCATTTGCAATTCCTTCAATTCTGGTGTACTCATCTTGTAGGGAGTCTTGGATACTGGAGTTGCTCTAGGCATCATATTTATGGAGAAATCAATGTCTCTTTTAGGGGGTAATATTGGCATTTCCTTAAACACATATTCAAACTCTTTTAGGACTGCATAATCTTCAATATTTGATACTCTATATTTAGGTGTTTCCTCCCTATGTGCTGCAAATATTTGAAATCCTTTTCTGTAACATTTCTTCAGCTGCAATGTTGAAATTTCTCTGATGGTTACTTCCCTGGGTATTCTTTGCATTGTCCTTAGGTTCCCTTCCTCATCCAAGCAATTAAATGCATTGTGATGAAAGTCTAGGATATCATGATGTTGGTCTAACCAATCCATCCTAATCAGAAATTCATAGGATCCTAAAGGCAATATGTTCAAATATTCCTCGGTGTTCAGTCCATTCATTTCCATAGGACATGACTTAACCATCTCATTAACTTTTATTTTGGCTCCAATAGCCAAATGCACCAACCAAGATTTTCCATGCTTGCTTCTTGGAAAATGCAAAATTTCCACCATCCTAGGATCTATATAACTATGTCTATCACTTGAATCAATTAAAATAGAAATGGTTTGGTTGTTGATCATACCTTCCACTTCAATCATATGTGACTAATACTTTTATTTCTTGTTATCCAGAGATGCATAGATCCTTGGTACATTTATGCCCATGTCATCCATTGTTTCAGCTTGTTGTACATTGTGAACAGTCCTCACTTTTTCACCTCTGTGAGGGAAATATCTAAACATATGACATCCTTTACAAACCCAACATTGAATAGGTGGTTTCCTTGGCATTTGACCCCATGTCTCCATCATTCAGGGTTCTCTAGAAGTTGGTTGTCCCTGAGGATTATTTCTGAAGAATGGTGGCTTATTTCCCTTCTTCCTATGATCCATCTTAAATTTCTTCTTGTCTTCTTGAGGTTTTTGGAAAGTTGGCCTTGATTTTTTCCAATAATATAGGCATTTAGCTCATCTTATGGTCTCCTGCAATGTTTTGGGATCATCATATTGTATTTTATCACTGATGAATGATGACAATCCACTCAAATACCTCTGAATATTAATTGTATCATCCTTGATGAAAGAAACATACTTAAGTAGTTCTAAAAACCTTCTTTCATATTCATCTATGGTCATACTCTCAAGTTTGAGTTCAAAGAACTCTTTCATTTTCTTGTCATAGTATTTCTTAGTCAAATATTTCTTTTCAAAATACTTCTTGAATTCCTTCCAAGTAACATTTTTCTCTTTAATGTGTTGCACCTGGACAAGCTGATCCCACCAAATAGATGCCTTTCCCTTGAGTTTATATATGGAAATTCTTCCTTCTGCATGAGAAGAATAATTATGCAATTGAAAATACTTTCGCATGTCCAATAGCCATGTCTCTGTATCTTCATCCTTCTTGTGCTCACCATCAAATATAGGAGGCTTGATTTTGTTCAATTCTCCTTGTATCTCATCCACCCCAGAACTCTTATGCTTCTTGATAGGGGATGGACTTGATTTGTTGTGTGCTCTCTTATTGGAATGCCTCGGGGAGTGATGGTGATGTCTGCTAACACTTCTTGTTCTTATTTTCTCATCAGGAGACCCGTGGCTTCCTAATTCGTTTGGGCCACTCTCCTTATCCAATTTATTTTCTATTTTTTTCAAGCTCTGCATTAACTTCATGTTGAACTCCTCCTTATGCTCCTTGGATATCATAATCCTTTCATTATCATCTTTATGGCTTTGGACATCCTTCTACAAAAAATTTAATGGTCTCTACCATATTCATGTTTTCATCATTTCCTTCTCCATGTCCATTTGAATTTGTTCCTTCAATACCCACATGGACATCCATCCCTCTGATCTCATATTCCTGATTGTAAGCCCCCCAGTGTATATTCCATCCCTATTCACTCTGTGTTGATCCTGATCTGATCTAGTTATTGTTAAATCTGCAAAATGTGAAACCAACAAAACTTTGTCAAGTTAACTGACTCATCAATTTCAAGAAAAATATGAACCATTCTAGTTCAATAATATATCAGACTTATTTCTTATGATTTCCTGAAAATTAACTCCCCAGATCAATTTTATGGGTGAAAAATTATATTCTATTTTCCAATACCTTTCAAATGCCTACTTCCATGCTCAATTCTGAGTCTTGAGCATAAAGTTATGGTTATTTGAAAAATGTCCATTAATTTTTTTATGTTCACTCTTCAACTTAGTGCAATTCTACACTGTAATTATGCATTTTTTCACCTACTCCATTGGATTTTTAGTAGGATCTCAATTGGGTTTCTTCATATACATATTTTTTATAGTATGCCCAAGTTTTACCTCTTTCTGGTTTATGGGCTGCTAGTTACAACCTGTTGAATTTCTAGGCCAATTAGTGTTTTTGGTCTGGAATGCTACAGGTACCTTCTTTGCCATCTTAAACATTTTTAACATACCTAGAAATTCAATTCATCTCTAGGAATATTTTCTATGGTTAAATATATTTCCATAGACTTCTCCTGTGCCTCAAACTGATTCCATAGAAGAAAGTTATGGCCCTTCGAAGTTAGTTGGGTCTTAAAATTTACTCTCCACTATTTTTCATGTAACTTCCTCATAAAGGCTCCATTTGACGAACGATTTACACCATTAGAAATCTCTCTCCAAGCTCTTTTTGATTAGCTAAAAATGTTGTTTAGGGCCTAAAAAATGCACTGCAAAAAGATGACCTTCAAACAATATAAATGTCTTGTAAATTCACTGGTTTTTTGTTGTTGTTGACCATCCAAACGAATTTGCACACACAAATTTGAACATGTACACCCATATTTAGCATGCGCAACAATACCATAAGGTAGCACATGCTCCACACACCTATAACCAATGTGGATCACTTCTCTGTCGCGCCAATAACTGGTTTGCACTACTTTTATGTCATGTGCCAATATCCACCGTGCACAATTTTGGTTCATGCACTAATACATGTTGTGCGCTAATATTCCACGCACATTTCACTCTACGCGTTGCACCATGAAAATTTTTAGTACGCCCCCACCTCACACTAGTACTCCATGCACACCATTAACTAAACTGTCGCGTGACAACATATACCCACATTGTGTGCGCACCAACAAAATTCCTCTGCGGTCTGTCAATACTCCACACACCACGCACGCCATTATTATGCGTGTTCACACCACACATGCCATTATTACACATGTGCCACTCAATCTGCACCACACAATGCTAAATTTAGTGCACACACCCACGCACCAATATTTTTTGGGCATTACTATTCTGCACCACGCAGCGCCAAATTTAAGTGCACACACCCGCGCACCAATATTTTCCGCACATTTCCACTCTACAACGCGCAACACCAAATTTAAATGTGTACACCTGCGCACCAATATTTTCCACGCATTTCCACTCTGCACCGTGTAGCGCCAAATTTAAGTGTGCACACCCGCGCACCAATATTTTCCATGTATTGACAATATGCACCACACAGCACCAAATTTTAGCACGAGAAGCCAAGAACCCTTATTTTCCACACATCACAAGATTTTCACTACGCATCATGCATTTTTAGTGCACACACCTACACACATTCATTTTTACACTCATCAATTCCTCATGAGTTCCACTGCAGAAATTGGGGCTTTTTCCTAACTGTTTCCCAATTTTCACCATAGACATTCTGCAACCATGGAGTTTGTTCAAATTCACCCTGATAACACCAATTCAACCTCTGCAACAACAAATCGTTGTTGACTGACATTTCTGGAACGATTTTTTTTTTCCAAACTCAATTCATGAATTGAGAATTTTAATCAACTAATCTCGCTCCATATGTCATGGCTTCCCTTTAACTTCAAAATCGACCAATTCTAGGTTTGAATTTTCTAGAACAAATATTAAATTAAGAATATCTCACCACTTGGCCAAATTTCTCAATTTTCCCATGAATTTAACAACAGAAATTGGGGCTTTTGCCCAATTCCACACAGTTGCTTCTAATTTTTACCATGGACGCTCTGTAACTTGAAATTTGGCCACTTCAAAATCAATTCTCTGTGAAATTTTTCGTCAATTCAACTTACTCATCCCATCCAGGCTCAGTGTAGAAAAATGGAGCTCTGATACCATATTGTAACATCCCCAACATCCAATTGGGCTATGACACACAAAATTTTCTGAACTGTATACCAATTTAAACATATACACACATAAACTCTTTAAGAACTTTATATATATATATAAATTAAAATAGAAAAATACATTCTGCAAATGCACAAATTCATATGGGAATAACAATAAACATATACATGTAGCAAAGACAGACCATACCCATAAATATAAAGACACGTATAAACCACACACAGGAAAAACCTATAAAAATAAATGCATAAATAATAATGCAACATGTAATTTAACACACAATTGACACTTATCTTGGTAATAATATCACCAACTATGTGTAGAACTTCCACGAACCTCCCAGACTTAGACCACACTACTCATCACTCCCAACAATGGGTCACCCCCGAGCTGGGACTAAACTCCACCTGGGTAAAGGGATTCCTAACCAGGCTGATGTATCTCAGACAATAGGAAAGACTCCATCACAAGTTCCAACTCAAACTAACATCCTACAATCCCTCATTCCCCACATGGTTGTCCCACCCTAGTAAGTGTGCCCCTTCTCTGCTCAACAGTCCTTCAACTGCCCCACTACCTTTATGGGCTTCTACAACAAGTTGAACAGGAAGTCTCAGAGTCCTGTAGCTACAGTTTGGCACCTTCCCGAAATAAATTCCCATCAATTCTCTTACCTAGAGATAAATTTCTCACGGGCTTGACAACCCGCCTCTTCAGTATCCCATAAGCCTGACAACCCACCTCTTCAGTATCCCATGGGCCTGACAACCCGCTTCTTCAATCCAGCTCCCAAGATGACCAGGTATTGATACAGGTATGGGTACGGATACAGGTATAGGTACAGTGACAAGAAGGTACAAAGGACAACTGAATGAGTGAGTGAATGATCATGGAATGAATGAATGAATGAATCCCCCCAAAATGAACTAAGTCCAAGCTATATGTATGCATGTTCCCAACTTGACACTTGTCATGTTGAGAGCTACTTTGGTCCACTTGTCCCCATCCTTAGAACATAGGATAAAATAATTATCCATACTTTATACTGTTGGGTATGTGTTATATTCTTTGCATGAGTAGTAGACACCTACCTCAGGAAACGTGTCATGTATTTAGGTGGTTTTTTGACACATGGTTTTTGCCGATGGTTTTCTATTTTCGGTTAAGGAATTAGGGTTTTGGACTAATCCAGGTCATTGGGTTAGGGTTTTGGATGCTATTGGATCCTATATTTATATTGTATTGTAAACAATGTAACACTATGAATGAATATAGAATACGGTGGTTTTCCCAGTTTGGGTTTCCAAGGGAAAAATATGTGTGTAATGTTTGTATTTTCCATTGTATCTTTTCCGTTCTTTTCTAAATATCTATTTGCAATAGATATTGTACAAGGTTAGGATTTACATATGGTATTAGAGCTTTATTGGCTTCAGGTGGATGCCTTTGTGGTCAAGGGTTTGGCTTGGGACTGTGATAAGCCTTGTTACAGTGGGAGATTTGCGGTATTGTTTTTCAGGTGAAAAGAAATGGCAAGCAATTCGAAGATGGAGATTGAGAAGCTTAATGGGAAAATATTTGAGCTGTGGAAGCTCAAGATGGAAGATATTTTGGTGGATAGAGATTAGTGGATCACAGTAGATCCAAGTACTATACCTACAGGAACTTCTACAGATGACTGGAAAAAGATGGATCGGAAGGCAAAGAGCAAAATTCGACTATGTCTCTCCGATTCAGTATTACTGAATGTGTCAGAGGAAGATACAGCCAAGGATTTATGGGAAAAGTTGGGGAAGTTGTATCAGTCTAAGTCCCTAGTAAATAAACTATTCCTGAGAAATAGGTTGTATAACTTGAGGATGAGAGATGGAGACTTAGTGGTAGAGCATTTGAATTCCTTCAATACTATGGTAAGTCAGTTAGTATTTGTTGAGATTAAAATTTCAGATGAAGATAAATGTATCAGTTTGTTGTGTTCTTTACCAGACTCGTGGGATAGTCTGGTTGTGGCCATAGGTAGTAATACAACTTCTTTGAAGTTTGAAGAAGTGGTCTCATCCTTGTTTTCGGGGGAGATGAGACAGAAGAATATAGAAGGACATAGCACATAATCATTATTTGCAAGAGGACATTCCCATGAAAGAAATAGATCTGATTTCTCAAGTGGGATATCTAATTCTAAGGGTAGATCTAAATCTCCCGAAAATTTTGTAAGGGTATGTTGGAGGTGTGAAAAAGAAGGGAACTACAAGAAGCAGTGTAGATCCAAAGTTGAGTAAAGGAAAGGATCCGAAGAATATTCTTCTACAGAAGAAAATACCTCCAAGGAAGAAGGAGGGGATGTGTACTTGGCCTCTTAAATCACACATGCAGATCATGAGGCATGGTTGATTAACTCCGGTGCATCCTTTCATATGACTCCCCACAGGGAGTGGTTTTGTGAATATGAAAAGTATGATGGAGGTAATGTTTTCTTAGGTAATGATTCGACAACCAGAATCATAGGAAGAGGAAGGGTCAAGTTGAGGCTCATAGATGGAAGGATTATAACACTGCCTGGTGTTCTGCACATCCCAGGGATGGCCAAAAATTTGATTTTTGCAAGAAAAATGGAAGATGTAGGGGTAAAAACAATTTTTGAAAAGGGAACTCACAGGATGGTTCGAGGAGCAATGGTGTTGATGAAGGGAGTTCAGTTTGGAACTCTGTATAAGATTCTAGGAAGCACTATTAGTGATGGGTGTAATAGCTCCATTGTTCCTGATATTGGAGTTGAAGAAGAAAGAACTCCTACAGTCTCTGGAGAAAAGGTTATGTTGTGGCATCAAAGACTAGGGCATATCAAAGAGAAGGTTCTTCGACTACTACCTGGTAAAGGTATGGTTGAAGGTATGTCTAAATTCTCTATGGATTTTGATTTCTATGAACATTGTCTATATGGGAAGCAGAATTAGGTAAGATTCCCCTCTGGTGCAATGAGGGCAGAAGGAATTTTACAACTAGTTCAAAGTGATGTTTTTGGACCTGTGTCGGTCCTCTCACTGGGAAAATCTATGTATTATGTCTCATTTATAGATGAATTCTCAAGGAAAACTTGGATATATTTCCTCAAGAAGAAATATGAAGTCTTTGACAGGTTTAAAGAGTTTAAGGCTCTTGTTGGGAATCAAACAGAGAAAATAATTAAGGTGTTGAGGACAGATAATGGCGGAGAGTTCTGTGGGAATGAATTTGAAGAATTATGTAAGAAGTGTGGTATGCAAAGGTAGAAGACTACTCCATATACACCTCAACAGAATGGAGTTGCAGAAAGGATGAACAGGATGCTAATGAAAAAATCAAGGTGCATGCTCAGTGGTGCCGGGTTAGGGCAAGAATTATGGGCAGAGGCAGTGGGTACTGCATGTTATCTGGTCAATAGATCACCCTCATCAACGTTGGGTGAAAAGAATCCACAAGAGGTATGGACTAGTAAGGAACCTGCTCTCACACATCTTAATGTATTTGGTTGTGATGCATATGTTCATGTTCCAAAGGAAAATAGGAGTAAGTTGGATAAGAAGGATGAAAAATGTATCTTTATTGGATATAAAGATGGTCTCAAAGATTTTAAGCTTTGGAACCCAGAAACTAAGAAGGTAGTGTATAGCCGAGATGTGGTATTTAGAGAAATGAAGGATGTTGTTAAATAGGAATTCCTACCAAGTAAGGAAGAACCAAAGAAGATAGAGTTTGATTTAAAGGATGATGAATCAGACTCTATAGAAGAACATGAATCAGAAGAAGAAGATCCTCATACTCCAGTATTGAGGAGATCGAATCGAGAAAGAAGGCTATCGGAAAGGTATAGTACATCTTATTTTCGTTCAAATTTTTCTTTGTCTATTACTGATGATGATCCTAGAACTGTCAGGGAGGCAGTGGATTTAGAGGATGGAAATATCTAGAAAAGGGCCATGGAAAAAGAAATGGCATCTTTGGATAAGAATGAGGCTTGGGATCTAGTGGAGTTGCCAACTGGGAGAAATCCCATTGGCAGCAAATGGGTATTTAAAAAGAAGTTGAATGTAGAAGGAAAAGTGGAGAAATACAAATCTAGGTTAGTAGCAAAGGGTTATTCCTAGGTTGAGGGAATTGATTTTGGTGAGATTTTTTCTCATGTTTCCAAGTTAACCTCTATAAGATTTCTATTATCTGTTGCTACTGCATTTGATTTTGAACTGGGACAGATGGATGTGAAGACAACATTCCTGCATGGGGATCTGGAAGAAGAAGTCTTTATGAAGCAACCAAAAGGTTATGTTGTGAAAGGAAAGAAGGAGCTGGTATGCAAGTTGAAAAAGTCCCTGTATGGCTTAAAAAAATCACCAAGGATGTGGTATCAAAAATTTGATACTTATATGTTGGGACTTGGCTTCATAAGAAGAAAAGATGATCACTATGTGTATTCTAAGTTAATTGGTCATCATTTGATTTATTTGTTCTTGTATGTGGATGACATGTTGCTAATAGGAAACAACAAGGAGATTATCCAGGATGTGAAAACTCAGTTGCCCTCTAAATTCGACATGAGGGATCTTGGTGCTTCAAATTTCATTTTGGGCATGGAAATTAAAAGAGATCGAAAAAAGAGGAAACTCTGGTTAAATCAGATAAAATATGTCGAGACAATATTACAGAGGTTTAATATGCAGGAATGTAAACCGATCAAGGTTCCTATTCCTGTTGGTGTAAAGTTATATGTGGATCAGTGTCCCAAGACACATGAAGAAGAGGAGGACATGTCTCATGTTCCATATGCAAGTGCAGTTGGCATTTTGATGTATGCAATGGTCTATACTAGACCGGCCATTGCACATGCAGTGGGAGTTTTGAGCAGGTATACGTCAAAACCAGGGAAGGAGCATTGGACAATAGTAAAAAGGGTTTTCAGGTATTTGTGTGGATTGTGCTATGAAGGAAGACTGGGATTGGACATAGTGGTTGATATACATGGCTTTATGGATGCAGACTGGGCTAGATATTTGGATTGTAGGAGATCTACAAGTGGCTATGTGTTTAACCTGTTTGGAGGAGAAATAAGTTGGATGAGCAAAAGACAGGTTGTAGTGGAACTTTCAACTACATAATTTGAATACATCGCAACCACTCATGAAAGTAAGGAAGTAGTATGGTTACAAAGATTTTGTTCAAGTATTGGGTTGGTACAACAAGCTGTAAGGATAGAGTGTGACAGTCATAGTGAAATTTTTCTAGCGAAGAACCCTTCTTATCATTCAAAGACAAAGCACATTGATGTTAAATATCACTTTGTAAGAGACATGACTGAAGAAAAGAAAGTATCACTGATGAAGGTTGACACTTTGAAGAATGTTGCAGACTCATTAACAAAATCTGTGAGCACTGAGAATTTCTCTTGGTGTAGAGGATCCATGGGCATTGTTGCCCTGGATTTTTGACTATGTAACCCTGTAACCCCCTGTATGCAAAGAAAACAACAAGTGGGAGAATGTTGGGTATGTGTTATATTATTTGCACGAGTAGTAGTGTCTGAGTGTATGCACTAGGCGCACAGGGGGGTTAGCGGGGGGGCCACTAGGCCCCCCCTCAAGGTGTGCATTGCCCCCATATTTTTTTTTTCTGCCTCGGGAAATGTGACACCTACCTCGGGAAACGTGTCATGTATTTAGGTGGTTTTTTGGCACATGGTTTTTGTCGATGGTTTTCTATTTTTGGTTAATGAATTAGGTTTTTGGAATAATCCAAGTCATTGGGTTAGGTTTTTGGATGTCGTTGGATCCTATATGTATATTGTATTGTAAACAATGTAACACTATGAATGAATATAGAATATGTTGGTTTTCCCGGTTTGGGTTTCCAGGGGAAAAATCTGTGTGTAATGTTTGTATTTGCCATTGTATCTTTTTCATTCTTTCCTGAATATCTATTTGTAGTAGATATTGTACAAGGTTAGGATTCACATATACTTTAAGGAATATTAATATAATATTCCTTTTTGTATTAAGCTCTCTAGATTATCCCCTTCTCCTTAACTTTTAGTCCATCCTTTCCCTAACTAGTGGAGTTTAGTCCTCCATACTCTTTTATCATGGTCCTTCTATGCACAACGATGTATTATATTAATGATAATACACATACAAAAATAGGCTCATTGGCCTTCAACATCTAGGCTCTCTGGCGTAATTCCACACATAAGCCTCCTAGATTATAATAACTAACTCACCAGCCTATAAAACACAACATATACACAAAGGCTCCCTGGCCTCAAAATCGTGCACACTTAAGTTTGTTGTGCACGATATCCTGTAATGTAATAATGTCCAGAAAATACTTGAGGCTTTGATGGTCTGTCTTAATTTGGAAACGTTTCCCCAATAGATAAGGATGCCATAGATCCATGGCATGCAGAATAGCCAACATTTCCTTTTCATAGATGGATTTGACCATATTTCTTTTAGATAGTTTCTTGCTAGTAAAGGCCAAAGGTCGACCCTCTTGCATAAGGACAACACCAATTCCTTTCCCTGAGGCATCACATTCCAACACAAAGGTCTTTGTGAAATCGGGAAGGGCAAGGACTGGAGTGGTGCACATGGCCATCTTCAAGGTTTGAAAAGCTTGAGCAGTGGCTGGAGTCCAAGTGAAAGAGTTATTTTTTAGGAGAGCAGTAAGAGATGCTGCAATCTTCCCATAATTCTTAACAAACTTGCGATAATACCCTATTAATCCTAAAAATACACGCAAGCTCTTAAGAGTCTTTGGGTGAGGCCAGTCTTGCATAGATTTAATCTTTTTAGGATCCACCCTGACGCCATCTTTTCCAACCAGATGACCCAAGTATTCTACTTCTGAGGCACCAAAAGTACATTTAGACTATTTCAGGAAAATTTGGTGTTGAGAGAGTAGATGGAGAACTCGATCCACATGAGCAAGATGGTCTGTCTAGGTTTTTCTATAGATGAGGATATCATCAAAGAAAACTAAGACAAAATGGCAGAGAAAATGATGGAAGACATGATTCATGAGGCTTTGGAAGGTGGAGGGGGCATTACACAAGCCAAAGGGCATGACCAAAAAATCATAGTGGCCCTCATGAGTTCTAAAGACAGTCTTGGGAATGTCTGCCTCTTTCATACATATCTGGTGGTAGCCCGAATGAAGATCCAGTTTAGTGAAGAATTGGGCGCCACTCAACTCATCCAAGAGGTCATCAATGACAAGAATGGGGAATTTGTCTTTGATGGTATGTTTGTTGAGTGCACGGAAGTCAGGACACATTCACCAAGAAACTTATTTCTTCAGGACCATCACCACAGGAGACGAGTAGGGGCTTGTACTAGGGTAGATAATGACTGCATTAAGGAGTTCCTGGACCATTTTCTCAATTTCATTTTTTTGGGAAAAGGGGTGACAATACGGACGAATATTGGGAGGAATTCTTCTGGGTACAAGGGGAATGGAATGATCATGAACACCATGGGAAGGAGGGAGTCCTTGGTGATTTGAAAATACCAATTGATGTTTATAAAGGATGGCTTGGAGGTCTTGCGGTACCGAGGGTGTCTCTGTTGCTTGTATGGCATGGAGTTGGGCGATAACACTAGAATGACCCTTTTTGAGCAGGTTTTCCATGCGATGGGAACTAATGATCTTAGGTGAACCGACGGTGATTCCATGGAACTTATATTGGTGGCCCTCCTAGTCGAATTGCATAGTTAAGTCTTTAAAATCCATGAGAATGGGACCCAAAGTCCTTAGCCAGTCTGCACCCAACACAATGTCACAACCTCCCATGTCGATAGAAAACATATGGGATTGCAGGTGGTAGTCACCAATTTGGAGACGCACATTTTCACAACGCCCTCCACATTTCATGGAACCACCATTGGCAATCATGATTTGGAAATTATTGGCGGCATCGATGTAGCAATGAGTTTCTTGGGCAATGCAACAATGAATAAAATTATGGGTGTTGCCGCTATCAACAGAATGATGACCTTTTGATGCTTGATGTAACCGATTAGCTTAAGGGTTTGGGGACTGGAGAAGCTAGTGAGAGCATTGAGGGAAATGTCCGGTTCTACTTCGGGAGGGTCTGAGGGAGGGGTTATGTCAGTGGATTCAAGTGACTCAAACATAGAGGGAGTTTCTTCATCTTCTTCCAAAATCTCCTCGGAGATGGCCATAAAAATCTTTTGTTCTTTACACTTGTGGCCCTGGAAATATTTGTCATCATATTTATAACAAAGGCATTTGATTTGGAATTCAGCCATTTCAGCCCTAGTCAATTTTTGGATCTTTAGTGGAGCAGAGGGAGTAGTGGGATTTACTAGTTTAGGGTGAGGGATAAAGGAGGGTTTGCAATTTTGAGAAGATACAACCTGTTGTGTTTCTTTAGCTCTTTTGGTAGCCTCCACCCAACTCTGAGGCTGAGCCATGAGGACATGGGCCCAAATCTCATCCTTGAGGACATTGATAAAACACTCTTGGAAAAAGGCATCAGACATTCCCTGTGTTCTAAAAGCCAGGTGCTCAAAGGCAGCTATAAAGTCTTCCACTGTTCCTAATTGTTTCAGCTTTTATCAAACGGCCCAAATGGTTGGTTTCAATGTCAAAGCGTTCATAAAGCTCTGCCACAAAGTGTGTCCAAGCAATATACCCTTGACGAGAAGTTTTTCTCCATTGCCACCATTGCTAACGTTCTTGATCTAGATGGCGAACACCATATCGGAGTTTGGCCAAGTCATCTGTAATGTTGTATAAAGAGAAGTAATGTTCCATTTGGGTTACCCAATTGGTGGGGTCCGATCCATCAAATTTTGTCACATCCACTCACGGAAGACGTAGGTCATGTTGCAAGTGATGGTTCTGCAAGGTACGGGAATGAGAGGAATGGTCACCTTTAGTATGTGGAGGTGAGGAAGAGGCAGGGTTATCTATAGGGATATGCAGTTTGGTGCAGAGTGCCAAAAAGACAGATTCAAGATGGGTGGTGAGGTCTTGTTTGATTTCCCCCATTGAGGACTGCGTGGTTGTATTGATGGTGGCAACATTAGCACTGAGTTGTTTCACTTCTTGTTGGGTCTCGATGAGACCAGATTGCAAGGTGTTGAAGCGAGCTTCCAAGTCTTGGCTATGAGTATGGGCCATGAGGATGGGGAAACTGAAAAGGGGTGGGCGAGGTAAAAACATTTTCTGAAAAATGATATGGATGAATGTGATAAGGGAAAATAGATGAATCCAATGGAATAGGTCTCAAATAATGGTGAAAAAAATTCCAGAATATATATATATATATATATATATATATATATTTACAGAGTTATACTCTGGTCTGAAGAATAATATAGAGAGGAAATGCCCAAATGATTAACAAGAAAGAAATGTGCATTTACTTGGAAACCCGAACAAAGTTGTGTGGCAATAGATCTTGTATGTTTTAATTTGTTTATGTTTTTGTCCCCAAGGGTTAGGTATTCAAGGGTTCTATAGACAAGGGTTTGCCCTATTCTATAGCTCTCTGATATATGTGCAGGGTCCAACAGTAGTACTCAGCCCAATATCTCAGGGCACTAACTAAGGAGGATATATCGTACCCTTATTCATACTACTCGACTACCCAGGAACTAGAGAGTATCTTCCTGACTGTTGTTCTCAGTGACACTATAGCAGTCAGGTGGCCGATTGGTTTATCTAAAGAGGGCTTCAGGTAATCTAGGCTGATCCGTACACAGGTTTTGTCTGATGCACTACCACTCGAAGGGGTACCAACAGGGGTTACAAGGGTGGCCAACAGATGTGCGCTTAAGTACCACTTGTATTTCTTGTGTGTATGAATCCCTCAACCACGGGTTTATGCGTGTAACAACAAATATCTGTGGCTTAAAGACGTCGGAATATGTCTCTACCCTGGAAAAAAATTAACCCACACTTTATGCTGAGGAAAGTGCTCTTATACCACTTGTAATATAGCATATATAAAATGTATGCAGAACAGAAATAAAATGCTAGTAATGGTAGAATAACAACAATATAATCAGAACATTCACCATAATAACACTGAAATGATATAAGAATAACAACTGAAATAGGACTTTGAATCTGAAAAGCAATGTTCACGGGCCTCTTCGAGGGGGCAACCTCCAGTTGAGTAGAGCTCTATTACAATACTATCCAAGCTAGGGTTCTCATACCCTCGACTCTATTTATACTAAAAAGAAACATATAGAGGAAGATCCTTCTAGAAGAAGAATCTTCTATTAGGTCTTCTTACATCCGCCTTATTCTATTTTATTGAAAGGCCTTATTAATATTGACCTTTATTACATCCGAATATATTGTTCTACCTATTTGTGGGTTAGGACCCTAACATATACTTTAAGGAATATTAATATAATATTCCCTTTTGGATTAAGCTCCCTAGATTATCCCCTTCTCCTTAACTTTTAGTCCAGTCTTTCCCTAACTAGTGGAGTTTAGTCCCCCATACTCTTTTATCGTGGTCCTTCTACACACAATCATGTATTATATTAATGATAATACACATACAAAAATAGGCTCACTGGCCTTTAGCATCTAGGTTCTCTGGCCTAATTCCACACATAAGTCTCCTAGATTATAATAACTGACTCACCAGCCTATAAAACACAACATATACACAAAGGCTCCCTGGCCTCAAAATCGTGCGCACTTAAGTTTGTTGCGCGCGATATCCTGGAATGTGCACACTTCATCATTTTAGTGCGCAGTATACCATGGAAGGTGCATACAAAAATGATATAAAACAACTCACCAGCTTAAGTACATTTTCATTTACATTTATAGTTGGGGTTCAACCTAGAGGTATTACATCGGCTCAATAAAAGAATTAATATTTAAGTGTTAACGTCTCCAAAAAAAGAAGTTGGCTTGGACATGTGACAAAGAGAACTATAAATAAGATCATGCTAGAGCTAATTTGTCATTCACACTCTCACAACTACATAAGAATAGTGGTGCACAAGTTTGGAGAGGGAGTGCAGTTGCAGCTGTTGCAACTGGGATTTTGGATTTTGGTTGGACTTTCTCTTGGTTATGGTTTGGACCTTCTTCTTGGTCATTGGTTATCTTGCTTGATGTGCTAGCCTTGGAGAAAGGTGTGCTACCTTCATTTTCTATTGGTTTGCTTCCATAATTATTCATTTTTTCAAGGTTAAGGTGCTCGGGGGTAGCCTTTGTGCCTATGGTTGTTGTGCCTATGGTTGGGTGACAATATTGCTATATTGTCTATGGAAAAATGATCACATATCTTTATTTCTAATAGGTTATGGGCCCACACTATATTCAAATATTCTAACCACTAGAATATAGATTGGGAAGTTATTTATTAAAACTCATTATGGCACCAGTTACAACTGCAACTATTTTTTCTGATTATGCAGCTACAACAAACCCTAACCCTTGTGTTCGAACACTTATGATGAAATGTTTGACCTAATTCCTTGACACTTATGATGAAACGTTTGACCTAATTCCTTGAAAAGATCCTCTATCTAGGGCACATGATTGGTATTGAGGTAGAAAAGGTGCATGAGGAGAAGACTCATACCATCTTAGATTGGCCCACCCCTAGTTCACTCACATATCTACAAGGATTCTTAGAGATATGCAACTATTATAGATGCTTTGTGAAAGGATTTTTACAATTGACTACACCATTAATAGACCTCACCAAGTAGGGGGAATTTTGATGGTCAGAGGACACACATGTAGTGTTCGACAGAATGAAGAAGGTCATGAGCACTTGCCTAGTAGTAGCACTTCCGAATTTTACACATACTTTTGTCCCAGAGTGTGACACATTTGGTGAATGGATAGGAGCAGTAATCTAGATATTTTTAATCTAGATATTAGGCTAGGTAAAAGGAACAAGCATGTTTTGTTGTAAAAGTGTTTATAGATTGGTTGAGACAGTTTACACATCCATTGGGCTATGGGGTCCGTGTTTAATTAAATGTAAGAAACAACCAGAAACGCCAAAGAAGACCTTCACAGGGCGAGATAATGCATTCAACTGGATCTTTAATAATTTAAATGATGGACAGAAGAAAAGATGAGAAAGATCATTCAACTAAGAAGCAGTTAAGAATTCCTTAATTGAAAACCTTAGAAGATAAACATTTAAATCTTTAAAGTCAGAAACAGGGTATCTAAGATAAATCCTGCAACATACGTTACTTTAATCGATTAGTTTCAGAAAACATTATGAGTAGTGAGCAAGGAAAACATCCAACTAAGAGAAAAACGTCACCAGTGAATACACTCAAGAATCCTGTAAAAGTGCTTCCTCTTTATTAATGGCCGATCTCTTCAAAAATATTACAGTTTGATAGCAATAGGGTGTGCGAATCAGTAACCCTCAATACTTCGAGAGTTGAAGTATTTATAATTCAGATTACAAAGTTCCCGTCATAACTGATCAGGACGTGCTCATTCTATTTTTAGTCTAACTACCTTAACTAATCAAAAACTGTTTGATGACTCAGTACAACTGCATGTAGTATTTCTGGGGTAGGCCATTGGCGAGGTGCCTTCACATCCTCTTCTGACTGGATAGGTGTCAGCTCATCTTCTAATCTAGTAGATCGCAAATTTCTTCCCATCTGAGATGATTTGGCACTGTGAGTTTAAGTAATCTCCGATACACTTCATCCATGTCTGTATACTTAGCAAATGTAGGCTTGACGAGGAATATGTGTTTAATATCATGTTGGATACTAATATGCGACTGCAGGGCCTCCATGAATTCTTTCCCTATGATACTCCCTTGTATCCCTGCAAATTTGGAACTAGACACTTCAGTCAACTTCTTCTTATAATCAGGGAGTGTCATTAATTTTTCATTAATGACCTTCAGACCGGGTAGGCCTTTCCTTTGGAGAACATCTATCTTATTGAAGAACTTCTGCACTCCTTGATCCATGACTTGAATCTTTTCCTCAAGCTGAAGCATTAGACTTCTCTTGGTTAAAACCCTTTTTACCTCAAGTATAGTCTCTATCCTGTCCTCGATTTTTAATTCTTCAAGTTCCTCTCTGGTCTTGGAATTTAGGAACCTGATGATCTCATTGGCTTGTGCAGGCATGTCTCCCAACTCCAATATGATTTTCTCCATGGCCTGTTTTCTCCTCTGGAGCAACTCATTTTGTTCGAACATGATTTGAATCATTGGCCAAATTTCATTGATGGACTTAGTAATGTCTGTCCATACAATCTCTTTGGCCTCATCCAAAGTCTTCCCTGCCATTGTCTGCTTTTGGAGCTGCTGTAACTCCTTCCTGATTTGCTCATTCACTTGCTTTTCTTTAGATAGGCTTGTCTGGAAAAAAGTTTTGAGCTCTTGGAGGTTCTCCACTTCTTTCTTAAGCCTACTGATTTATGACTCTTGCAGGTTCATCCTCTCCATTGACTTGGCAAGGTCTGTTGTTCCTTCTAGTAGTGACACTGGTGTTGCAGATGGTATCGCTGTCACTGTTGCTGTGCTCAAACCTGTTCGACAACACAGGTATTCCAACAGAGGATGAACACCTTCAGTAACCACTCACATATCCAGATCAAATATCAACACACCGATGTTTTCACGTGGTAAAACCCCTATGGGGAAACATCCATGGCCCCAGCCAATGCGGCCACTTGGAGCAGTTTATTAATGCAAAGAAAAAGATTACAGAGAGATTTTACAAGAGATTTTCCCACAATCGATCATCGGCAAATGACCCTCCATGCTCTTTAAAGAGAGATCATGGACCAATCGGGTGTTAAGCCACGAATCAATGGTCTTTAAGATCAAGGAGAATATGAACCATCAGATCACTCTATGTTGGGAACATATCGTGACCGTCAAATTTCCTAACTACAAATGCATACTAATTCATACTAAAGAAACACACTTTTACCTAACGACATATTAGACCAAGTAGATCTTAACTAACTCCTAAGTG
>ML779491.1:535154-550072 GCA_009831015.1 Picea engelmannii | reverse complement strand
TTGAAGTGAAATGCACTTTACAATTTTTAGCATGAACTTTTTCAAAAAAAAGTAACAAAAGAGAGACTTGAACTCAAGACCTCTTACTTAATAAGGCAAGTTTTAACCAACTGGTCTAGCAAAACATATTGTAATGTTCAGAAAGAGGATTATTGTTGTTGTTGTTGTTGTTGTTGTTGTTAACGGCCTTGGAGAGCATGCTCCAAAAAAACTCTTTCACACAAGAAAAAAAAATTCGCTTCTCGATGACAACAAGGGTTAGATCTCGGTTAGCTTACCCGGAAGATGCACCTTTTCCTATCTGTTTCTGATTTGCCGAAATCGCACAAGGCATGGGGCAAAGATCATATGCATATCTAAAAGAGTATAATCCCGGAAAAGAAAATACAAACCGAAATGAAATCAAAACTTTGCAAAAATTTAAAAATGCGTATTCAGACTTTATACCTCTGGATTTTGACTGTAATGGTCGTATCTTGGGCAAACGGAAACCTTTTCGAGTGAAACGAAAAGTGTTCCTGAATGAAAAGCGTGCTTCGAACGCAATGGAACAGTCCTTTCATCCCATAAATGTATATATATGCCAGAAAATGGATATGAGGCAACTCGGCTTCACGATCTCGATCTACAACAGGAGCGTGTCTTCAAACAGGCTTTGATACCATGTTCGACAACACAAGTATTCCAACAGAGGACGAACACCTTCATTAACCACTCACATAACCATATCAAATATCAACACAACAATTTTTTCACGTGGTAAAACCCCTACGGGGAAACATCCATGGCCCCAGCCAACGCGGCCACTTGGAGCAGTTTATTAATGCAAAGAAAAAGATTACAAAGAGATTTTACAAGAGAGTTTCTCACAATAGATCATCGGCAAATGACCCTCCATGCTCTTTAAATAGATATCATGGACCAATCGGGTGTTAAGCCACGGATCAATGGCCATTAAGATCGAGGAGAGTATGAACCGTCGGATCACTCTATGTCGGGAACATATCGTGACCGTCGGATTTCCTAACTACAAATGCATACTAATGCATACTAAAGAAACACACTTTTACCTAACGACATATTAGACCAAGTAGATCTTAACTAACTCCTAAGTGTTTAAATATCCTAACAAAACTTGCAATTGGGATAGCACTCAATGGAATTCCTTCCATTGGCTTCGTCTGCTCCTTCTCTTTTAGCAGTCTTTCCATCTCAGCCTCCATCTCTTTTAGCTGAGCATTCTGCTCCATGAGTAACTTTAGCATCTCATCCCTTTCACCTTCTTTTTCTACTATCTCTTTTGCCTGTGAGTCCTCTGTGGGAGGGATCTTTAACTATTTTCTTAAGGATGCGATGTCAGCATTTTTCTTTTTAATCATCTCTTCTGCAACTTTCACATTTGTAGGATCGTAGCCGATCTTTAAAACCAGTGATTCCAACGTCTTGATTCTGTTGTCTTTAGCAAAAGATGATATTTTTTCCATCTTGAGCTGTGTCTGACCGTTGTTCAATGACACCTGAAATTTTGCTGCAGAAGTTGTAGTGTGTGCCAATCTGTGAAAAACCATCTCCCCAGTTTGTTTGTGCAGATCCATCTGATCTGCTAGATGCACGTCTTTTGCTTGGAACTCGAAAGTGGCCCTTTTGTAATCTGAGATTACCTTGGGATCTGATACCTATGCTTGTAGATAAGCCATATGTATCCTACCCTTTTCTGTGTCAAATGCTGAAAGAAGCCTATGCTGAGTTGTGGAAGACTGCTTCCGAAACTGGGCGTAGGTGCTACTAGTGAGGGTCTGGTTCTTTTTCTTGATCAATTCATACTTTTCGAAAATGCCCAATTTCGGCATAGTCTTGCTTTGCTGAGTATCCAGGGGAGAATCTGTGGATTTCTTCGGTAAAGATTTTGTGATTTCCTTATGCTGGCTCAAATCGAAAGGTGGCGTGACCGGCTTGACCCCTATGGTGGCTACTGTGGTAGTTGGGGCTTTTTGTTCTACCGTCGCGCTCGGCGTTGAAACTGTCTTTGACTTTTTGGTGTGAATCTGCAACTCTTCTGCTGACACCTCTGTTACAGGAGACGACGACTCCTATCGGGGCCTCTTCTCCTTGGGGACCTGAGGTGTGGTAGTGGGATGTACACTCGTCGAGGGAACCTATTGTTCTACTTCAACCTGTTGTTCCACGTCTATCAAAGTATCAGGCATCCAAACTGTTTGATTTGCAAATTTCTCGATCTCTGGCTTGGACTCATGAGCATATGGGACATTCTTATTTTTCACTCTCATTTCCGAGATGATCCCACATGGATCATAGTGCCATGTGAAACTTGTAAAGAATTTCATCTCCTTTAACATTCTGTCTGCTTCCTGCCTGACACCTCTACTATTGCAGATAAAAGAACCTATCTGCCCTTTAATTCTCAATTGTTGTTTCTTTTTTAAGGAGACAAAATGAATGTCATATGAATTCATTATTTGTCTAATATATTCTAAGGCAAAGATCCTTACCGGAACGTATTGAGGTAGCTTGTATGGTGCCAACTCGCACCCGAAAACTATGATTTCGGTATAGTTCTGGTACAGGTACCAGTCTCCTGTCTTTACATTGTCCGAGAGCTGTAAAATTCTCTGGACCTCTTCATTTATTCGTGGCTCAGGCCTGCCACTCAACATGCTAACCACCGGGTGGTAAAACTGATCAATGAAAGCTTTGAAGTCGTATTCAGTAGAGTTACGTTTCAGAAGAGAAGTCCATGTTGTGACCGGCTGGGGCTTTCCGTCCGCGTCCATCTTCTGCATGGAGAAACTGAATTTGTTGGCCTGGAAGTAGACGAACATGTATGCTAGTATGGAAGAATATCTGAACATACCCTCTGTGCCGAAATTCATGAATTGTTCATGAATATTATCGTCCAAGAAGGTGCTGTAGTCGAACTGCATTGTGGGCTTTTCATCGTTTGAAAAAATGGATAGAAAACCCAGGATGGGCTCATCTACCCATTGGTCAGAATAGTAACCAAGCAGGGCACACAACGAAGAAATGATTTGATTTCCTTTGGTGGAGAAAAGGGAAGAAGGGTAAGGGGGCTTGGTGGAAGGGAGTGGAGCGGAGGCGGGGAAGAAAATCTCGAATATCTGAGCTCTCTGTGGAAAGGTCATTTTCTGATACAACTCGATGAGGATTTCTAAATTGAATGGGGACGCAGATTCAGCACGAGGAACTTTCATCATTTGGTCAATATATTCGGGAGTAATGAAGAAGAGGACATCTCTGGATGAAGAGACGATGGCCTTCTGGTCAGGGACATAGTGGGCTTGGCATTTCAGTGCAAATTTTGGAAGGTGATGTATCTGGGGGAAAAGGTACAGCGGCAAATTTGACTCCCAGAGTCCAATTTCGTCACTCTGATCCAAGAACACCTCTCGTAACCACGACTGGAGGTCTGAAAAATCGAAGTCGCAGATGGTATCTGCGATCAATCGATCTTTATCGACCAAGGGGATTTTGTCTAGGTCGACGGGAGGAGGAAGAAAAGGATTCTCTTCTCCCTGTTCTAGTCTTGGCTTTGACACTATTTCAGCAACTATACCTGCAATAAAACGATGTTAGTGGGGAATACTGACTGTAAGTGAAGGTGGTGGAAAAGCAATGGAGGCGTAAGAGTGTATTTTTTTGGTGCGATGGACGAATAGTGCATGAAGAGGGAAAACGATAGTTTTATTTAAAACTGGGTCGGTTGGACACGGGAAAACGGTCAGCATGACAACGGGTATATTATCCAGTTATTAATGGACAACGGGCCACTTGGGGGTGATATGGCAGGTGATGGTGGCCACATCATACGGACGGTTGATGTGGCTGCTAGGGATTGGAGGTGAAGTGAAGTGAAAGTCTCCATAAGGGGTTGGTCATGAGTGAGGGACTTAGGTACTGACAACCAGGACTGAAAACAGTTATGGGATGGGACGAGACCCCGGGAGAAAGTGGGACAAGTGGACTCAACGGAGGATGAAATCCATGAGAGACGGGCTGTCAGATAGCAGGTGGGTGATAGGACTCATGGACTAGTAGGACAATGCCACATGTAACAAGGGGCCCGCCGAAAGGAATATTCATTCTGAACCCCCCCCTTTTGGTTAAAAGTAGAACACTAGGGGGGGTCTAAAATCCATTGTGAACCATAGATCTGTGCGCTTATTTTCTGGCCGCAGATCTAAGCGCACTTCTTAATACCCATTCCGCCCCCCCCCTCCATTAAAGGCAGAACGTAGGGGGGGGTCCGGAATTCAATGTGAACCGTAGATTTAAGCGCTTTGTTTTGGGCCGTCCAGATTTGCACCCAAGTTATTACCAATTCCGGACCCCCCCCCTCTGTTAAAGGCAGAACGGGCGGGGGGGTACGGAATCCAATGTGGGTCGTGAATTCACGCGCTCTTTTCTGGACCGTTCAGATCTGCGTAAATATTATCACCAATTCCGGACCCCCCCCCCCTTGATTAAAAGAAGAACACTAGGGGGGGTCTGGAATGCTTTGTGAGCTGTTGATCGAAGCGTCGTGATCTAGACCATTGGAAAATGAATGTAACATAGAGCATGAGCAGAGATATATGAGCTTGGGGAAAAACTTAGGATAAATCATTTTATGGGTTTTTCTTTCAAATTTCAAAGAGATACCACCATGGGGTTTCGAACAAACTATTCTTAGGCATTTGGGACATGGTGTAACATCTTTATTAATTTGTTTTCATGGGGGGTGAAAAGAATGAAACAACTAACCTACATGCTAATCCTATCTCCCCAGGACAATTAACCCAGATTAAACTGTTGGGTTAAGAAATTACTCTACCTAAGGGCTATCTGACCAGGATTAGACAGTCTAGTCAAATTTATTCACTAATCTAACTTAAGGTCTATCTGACCAGGATTAGACAGTCTGGTCAGATTTATTCACTAACCTATCAACATTGAAAATTTAAAAGAACTTGGTCATGCTTGAAAGGTATGGCCAAGTCACTGTTATTGCATGGGGCTTTTCTTTTCAATTCTTTTATGCCCTCTTTTATTTTTCTTTTCTTTTTTCTTTTTTCTTTCTTTTTCTTTCTTTTTTTCTTTTTCTTTCTTTTTTCTTTTTCTTTATTTTTCTTTTTCTTTTCACAAATTATTTGAAGAATGAAATATCATTTGTCAACAAAATCACCAGATACAGATAATATCCAAGTCATCAACTGATTCCCATAATTTATGGGGTGATAACAATGGCTCCACCTGGGGATGGTACTTGCCCTGTTAGGTGCCAAGAATCCAGTTTCCTGTCACTCTGAACATATCTGTCTAGTAGCCTTCATTGGTCTTATTCTAAGGAAAATATTTTGAAAAACAGTGATCAACAGCTTAGGGCCTTCTCTTCGGGCTTCAACCAACTAACCAATGTTCCTCACTCAGAAAATGCAAGTAAAGACTGAAAATTAAAACTGGTATGTACAATGGAGAGTGATTTATTCAAATCTCTTACTGAGGTGGGACATAATGTTTCAGCATCTTGCCATTCACAGGTGCTCCTGGAAGATCTGACCCATCAACATTGTTTAGCAAAAAGGCATTGTTTCCTCTGAAAGCTTGGATCATGTATGGCCCTGTCCACAGATGATCAAATTTCCCATGCTTTCCCTTGTCCTCGTTCCTGGCATCCCATCTCAACACCAGGTCTCCCAGTTCAAAATCATCCTCCTTGGTTCGTTTGTCAAAAATCTTCTTGATGTTCTCTTGGATGACCTGTGTTTTGTTGAAAACATTCTCTCTAGTCTGTTGCAAATGAATCATCTGATTGATTCGTCTCTGAGAGTCATTTGACTCAGCTTGTATCTCCTGAAGTAACTTCATGATAGGGACTCCCAAAGAAGTTGGTAAAATAGCCTCGGTGCCATAGACCAGCTGGTATGGTGACATACCAATTGACCTTTTGGTGGTCAGTCTATCTGCCCATAAAGAAAATATCAACTTATCATGCAACGAATTTTTGTTTTCCTGCAATGTTTTCTTGATGATATTTACCAAAGTTTTGTTTGAGGACTCTGCCAACCCATTTCCCTGAGGGTAATAGGCTATGGAATGCCCCAAGTTGATGTGGTAACGGTTGCATAAATCTATGAGCTTCTTCTACCGAAAGACAGCTGCATTGTCAGTAATAATATTTCTAGGACAACCAAAACGAGAAAAAATATTATTTTCAAGAAATTTGATAATAACAAAGTCAGTTGCTTGCCTTCTTGGTACAGCCTTGATCCATTTGGTAAAATAATCAGTGGCGGTAAGAATCCACCTATGTTGGCCTGAAGATGGAGGATGTATTTCTCCAATGAAATCGAGTCCCCATTGCTGGAAAGGAGCCTCAACTGAAATCGGTTTAAGAGGTAGAGGAAGGAGATTCCTTTTACCCTCAAATAGTTGACACTGGTGGCATGTTGTTACCTTCTGATGCACATCTGTGAACAGGGTGGGCCAGTAAAATCCAGCTCTGAGTATTTTGTTAGCCGTAACCTTCCAGTTCAAATGGACACCACATTCTCCTGCATGAAACTCCTTCAACACTTTATCAGCTTCATCTTCCAGTAAACAATTTAAAAGAATACCTGCAGGGTCTTTCCAATACAAATTTCCTTCTAGAATACAGAATTTTAATGCCTTCAACTTTAAAAATCTAGCTTTAGTCTTAGTTAAACCAGGGGGAGCTTGTAAATTTTGTAAGACAAATATAAGGTCTGCATACCATGGAGAGTTGAGAAATACCTCTCTAACGTTTGGAGTCACCATCTCACCCTGTTCATCTGCAACATCTAGAAAATTAGTGTCAAGGGCCTGTAAGTTAGATTCAGCCATCAATCTAGCAAGGCCTTGGCCTTTGATTAGTTTTGTGGGCTTGATCTCTATATCATATTCTAAAATGACTGCAATCCATTTTCCCCTTCTTCCATCAGGGTTGTCCTATGCCAAGATATCCTTTACTACCGTATTCGGAACATAATCTATGGTGTGTGAATGGATAATGTAGACCCTGAAGTCCTTTATTGCTTTTACCAAGGCAAAAGCTTGCTTCTCCATGATATTGTAGTTCAGGGCAGCATCTCTTAAAGATTTGCTGAAGAAAGCTATGGGTTGTTCATGCCCTTCACTGTTCTTCTGCAGTAATACCGCTGCTATAGTATGTTCAGAGGCGAAAGAAAAAAGATTAAAATCTTTAGTGAAATCAGGACTGATTAGAACTAGGGCCTCTGTGAGTGCTCGTTTGACTTATTCGAAGGATTTTCTAGACTCAGAGTCCCATTTTATTTTTGTTTCCTTTTTAAGCATGTTTGTAATGTTTCGGAGGAGTTCAGCCAGGTTGGGAATGAATCTTCGTAGAAAGTTAATTTGTCCGATAAAAGACTGTAGTTCTTTGAGGTTTCTTGGGTGATCTACTTTTAGTATGGCCTCTATTATGCTGGGGTCAATTCTGATTCCATCTTTAGAGATGATATGTCCCAGCAGTTTTCCTTCTTCTAACCCAAAAAGACATTTCTTAGGATTTAATGAAATCCCAAACCTTCTACATTTCTCGAAGACTCGTCTGAGGTGTCGCAGGTGTTCATCATCAGATTTGGAAAACACAGTCATATCATCTAAGTAAACAACAATAAACTTACTAGATTCTTCCACGAAGGTGATATCCATGGCCCTATGAAACGTGGCTCCTACATTCATCAGACCGAAAGGCATCTTCACGTACATGAAAGTTCCCCATGGTGTGGTAAAAGCGGTTTTATCTTGATCGTCCGGGTGAACTAAGACCTGGTTGTAACCTGAGAAACCATCTAGTAGAGATATCCTACTGGACCCAACCACTCTTTGCAGGAGGTGGTCCATTTTTGGTAATGGGTAATTATCTTTCAGGGATACTTTGTTCAGATTTCAGAAATCAATACAGAATCTAATTTCCCCGGTCTTCTTCCGTGTAGGAACTAAATTAGAAACCCACTTAGAGAAACATAGCGGGACTATGATCTTGGCATCATACATCTTCTTGATTTCTTTTTCGATTAGAGGGAGCAACTTGGGATTTATCCTCCTAAGTTTCTGTCTAAATGGTTTTTGGTCTTCCTTTATGGGAATTTTGTGTTGTATGATGCTGGTATCGTAGGCTTTCAAATCTTCATAGCCCCAGGCAAAAACGTCTGAATATTCCTTGAATAGCTCAATGTATTTAATCTTTTGTTCTGGGGGTATTGATTTGGACAGTTTGACCATCCTAGGTTTTTCCTCAGTTCCTATATTGCAGTCCTCTACCTCTTGTCCATGGGCTTCTATTTTGGGTTTCTTAGCTACATCGTAACTGTCAAACAAATCTTCTAAAGGGACGCGACCTCTAGGTAAAACCTTACTTTTCAATTGTAAAACATCAGCGTCCATTTCGTCATCCCCTAAATCTCCTGAATCTATTGTACCTACTATATCTACAGTATTCACACTATCTATTTCAAATTCAGAACTATTTACATTCTCGTCTTCATTTTCTAAATCTATATTTATACATTCAAAATCGTTCTTGCATTGCAGAAAATCCTCTATCTAATCATCATTTCCAAACACTTGCCAGTACCTGATATTATCGGGAACTGTAGGTCTGCATTTCACCTCCACAGTATATGGGCGAGTTTGGCGGAAATGAATCTTGCATGAGGCTGCTGACGTGGCCAATCCGTCGGCCAGAATATTCTGTCCTCTCGGCATTACCTGCAAGTTGACCTCGTTAAAACACTTCAAAGCATCAAGAACAACATTTTTGTAGGCTCTAAGGTGCGGGTGTTTAGCAGCATACTCACCTTTAATTTGCTTGATTATTAATTCAGAGTCACCCCTTACCATTATCTGCTTAGCACCAACCTTTTTCAACAGCTTCAGACCGAGCATTAACGCTTCATACTCGGCAACGTTGTTGGTACACTGGAAATTTAACTTGTAGGAATGATTTTCTGAATACCTGTTTCGATGATTATGCATCCAAATCCCAACTCCTTCTCCTTCTTTACTTACAGCTCTGTCAAAATCCATACTCCAGAAATTGGCGGGGAATTCTTCAGTGATTTCGTTTTTCATCTTTGCCACCTCGTCGATTTCTGGATCTTCATCTTTACTAGATACATTTTCCATCAACTGAGTATCTTGTTCTTCCATATCACCATCATTGTATAAGATGAATAAATCTAAATCGGAATGAGAAGAGTAAAGGGGGTAATTATGTGGTTTCTCCTAGCCATTGACCATGTACTTCATCAATGTTTCTCTGTATAATCTTCTCTGTTTCCCAAACACTGGGATAGTGGCGTAAGACATATCCAGCTGCAGGGTCCCTTTCAACTTAGCTCCCCAAGATATGGAGAGAAACATTCCATGCTTAGGTGGAATGTCTGCAACCACTACGTCCATTACCATGCTTTTTGATGGGATCTGAACTAGGGTGATGCATAGGTCTTTGATTAAACCAATACATTTGACTTTGCTGGAGTCAAATGAGTGTAAATCCTTGTATGGTCTTGTGACTTCCAGTCCCAATTTTTTCATTACTTCTTTAGGCATTAGGTTATGCAAGGCACCTGAGTCCAACATAGCGTTATGTAATATCAAGTAGTGTATGTTTAAACTGATGTAAAAGGGAGCTACATCACCGATATCGTCTCGACCGTCTACTTCAGGTCCGAAAAGAAGTTCGGGATGATCGTCGGTAAGGTTCACAGTGTCTGAATGGGTCACTAATCCAATAGTTAAGGCCTTGGTGCCTATGTCAGGTTCGATGGCCAGTGCTTTTATTACCTGTGAACGATACCCGTCTCGGTTCATCAACTCTGTAAGTGGGATGGGAATCTTTATTTTTGCCAATTCTCCTTCAAGACTAAAGGGTGTAAGAGCTCCGCCTTGGCTCATCAGTTCTGATTTGTCTGCCAGGTTCTTCAGCTCAGAAGTACTTGGTGGGTTAACATGAGAAGCATCAGGTTGTGATGGTCTTTTCAGGATGGTGATGTTTTTCTTTAACGGAGGGTTAGCTTTATTCTTTTCAGAAACCTTATCAGGAGTCTTTTCAGTAGAAGGTTCAGGGGCTTTCTTGGATTCGACTGTCTTCTATGTTTCAGTCATCTTCTTAGATGAGGCCCCTTTTGTCTTCCTGCTACGCAGATTATACTGCCCATGTACTTCTAGAATAGCATTCTCAAAGGCCTGTTGTGCCTAATCTTCGGTTTCCTCACTTACCTTTGTTTGATTTAGCAGAAAAAGTTCTTGCTCTTCTCGAGTAAGGAAAATGGCCTCATTGTCGTGAATGCCCATAAGATTAATGTGAGTGTCCTCCAATTATTCAATCACGTCTCCCCCTTCATCATCATAGTTTTCCTTTAGAGGAGGTGCGATCGGCTGATCTAGGCCTCTCTGTTCTCTTTGATCTCTAGGATCTCTCTGTCTGATCTGAGGAGGGTTTCTTCTGAAATTGGGGTTTCGAATCTGAGGAGAAGGTGTGTTGTCTCTCGAAGGATTTCTGTCTGAAATACTCGTTCTTTCTATCAATAATTCCAATGATCTGACTACAAAATCCAATTTGGAATCGGTGTTTGATGTGGAAGGTTCTTCTTTGATCGTGACTCTCCTTTCCATCCTTTGACGGGCCCGTTTTGCCAACAGATTGGCCTCCACACTGATAGCACTCTTCTGCATGTCCTCTAGGGTGGCAACATTTTGTTCTCTTAATTGGTATGACATGTCAGCATCAAACCCGTCAGGGAATTTAATCAAAGCCAAGCCTTGGGGGGGTTTGATTTTAGTGGGAATCGCATTGTACAGGTTGTTAAAACGGGTGCAATAATCTTGTACCGTCTCACCTTGGTTTCTTTTTATATTCTCGTATTCTGACAGTATCTGGAGAGGGTTTTTCTTTACCTCCCATCTATCAAGAAAACTTCTCTGGAACGCAACAAGGTCAGGGATGGAGGCGGCGGGTAAATCTTTGAACCATTTCTTTATGTCTCTTGTCATACTTTGGGCGAACAATCTCATTTTGACGTCAACTTCGTCGACTTCTTGCAAATCAAAGTAGTCATTCATTTTGTCCACATGTTGTTGGGCGTTTAGAGGTCCAGTTTCTTCGAACTATGGAAGTCTTGTTTGGTAATCTTGGGGCAAGGCATGTAACGACGCAGCCAAGACCAACGGGGCATACCGAGATGCCATGATGGGTGGAGGAGGTTGAATGGTAACCTGGATGGTAGGAGATGTAGCGGCTGAGGATGAAGGTGAGGAGGGACTGCACGACACTGAGGTGGTGATTTGCAATTTAGTCGTGGGAGACAAAACTTCTGGGGTTCGGGGTTGCAACACAGTTGGATAAAAAATGAGTCCTGACACAAAACTATCGGACCGTGTTCTAACCAGACTTCAAGGTGGAAAGGTATCAAGATCAAGGTTTTGAGAGGTAACAGGTTTTCCTAAAAAATATGGTGACTTATGTAGGGGAGTATGACTCCCTGACCCGGCAGCTGAGGCCTTCTTCCTAAGAAAATGTTTCGGGGTTATCTATCACTACTGAAAGTTCTGGGTTGGGATGAGATCGAGTGTGAACTTTATTGGAAGCCAGAACTATTTTTTGATTTATATATATATATTTTTTTATTTCGTGAGTATGAAAATAACATATACAAAGTTTGATCAACCTCTAAACATTACTTTCTTCTCAGAATCAAACGTTCTTTTTGGGGGGAAAGAATATGCAAAATTGTCAATTTTTAGTTCGTCCCCAGCGGAGTCGCCATTATGTTAGCACTCTGTAATTTCCAAGAGGTTGACAAAGAAGGAATCCACAAAGGTAACTTTATCCAACCTCTTTTAAAGCTGGGATCTATCCCTTCCAGCTTCAGAGAGGGATCTCTCTATAAGATTTAGCTTTGTTTTTAATCTAGATATTAGGCTAGGTAAAAGGAACAAGTATGTTTTTTTGTAAAAGTGTTTATAGATTGGTTGAGACAGTTTACACATCCATTGGGCTATGGGGTCTGTGTTTAATTAAATGTAAGAAACAACCAGAAACGCCAAAGAAGACCTTCACAGGGCGAGATAATGCATTCAACTGGATCTTTAATAATTTAAATGATGGACAGAAGAAAAGATGAGAAAGATCATTCAACTAAGAAGCAGTTAAGAATTCCTTAATTGAAAACCTTAGAAGATAAACATTTAAATCTTTAAAGTCAGAAACAGGGTATCTAAGATAAATCCTGCAACATACATTACTTTAATCGATTAGTTTCAGAAAACATTATGAGTAGTGAGCAAGGAAAACATCCAACTAAGAGAAAAACGTCACCAGTGAATACACGCAAGAATCCTGTAAAAGTGCTTCCTCTTTATTAATGGTCGATCTCTTCAAAAATATTACAGTTTGATAGCAATAGGGTGTGCGAATCAACAACCCTCAATACTTCGAGAGTTGAAGTATTTATAATTCAGATTACAAAGTTCCTATCATAACTGATCAGGACGTGCTCATTCTATTTTTAGTCTAACTACCTTAACTAATCAAAAACTATTTGATGACTCAGTACAACTGCATGCGGTATTTCTGGGGTAGGCCATTGGCGAGGTGCCTTCGCATCCTCTTCTGACTGGACAGGTGACAGCTCATCTGCTAATCTAGCAGATCGCAAAGTTCTTCCCATCTGAGATGATTTGGCACTGTGACTTTAAGTAATCTCCGATACACTTCATCCATGTCTGTATACTTAGCAAATGTAGGCTTGACGAGGAATATGTGTTTAATCTCATGTTGGATACTAATATCCGACTGTAGGGCCTCCATGAATGCTTTCCCTGTGATACTCCCTTGTACCCCTGCAAATTTGGAACTAGACACTTCAGTCAACTTCTTCTTATAATCAGGGAGTGTCATTAATTTGTCATTAATGACCTTCAGACCGGGTAGACCTTTCCTTTGGAGAACATCTATCTTATTGAAGAACTTTTGCACTCCTTGATCCATGACTTGAATCTTTTCCTCAAGCTGAAGCATTAGACTTCTCTTGGTTAAAACCCTTTTTACCTCAAGTATAGTCTCTGTCCTGTCCTCGATTTTTAATTCTTCAAGTTCCTCTCCGGTCTTGGAATTTAGGAACCTGATGATCTCATTGGCTTGTGCAGGCATGTCTCCCAGCTCCAATCTGATTTTCTCCACGGCCTGTTTGCTCCTCTGGAGCAACTCATTTTGTTCGAACATGATTTGAATCATTGGCCAAATTTCATTGATGGACTCAGTAATGTCTGTCCATACAATCTCTTTGGCCTCAGCCAAAGTCTTCCCTACCATTGTCTGCTTTTGGAGCTGCTGTAACTCCTTCCTGATTTGCTCATTCACCTGCTTTTCTTTAGATAGGCTTGTCTGGAAAGAAGTTTTGAGCTCTTGGAGGTTCTCCACTTCTTTCTTAAGCCTGTTGATTTCTGACTCTTGCAGGTTCATCCTCTCCATTGACTTGCCAAGGTCTGTTGTTCCTTCTGGTAGTGACACTGGTGTTGCAGATGGTATCACTGTCAGTGTTGATGTGCTCAAACCTGCAATTGGGATATCATTCAATGGAATGCCTTTCATTGGCTTTGTCTGCTCCTTCTCTTTTAGCAGTCTTTCCATCTCAGCCTCCATCTCTTTTAGCTGATCATTCTGCTCCATGAGTAACTTTAGCATCTCATCCCTTTCACCTTCTTTTTCTACTATCTCTTTTGCCTGTGAGTCCTCTATGGGCGGGAGATTTAACTGTTTTCTTAAGGATGTGATGTCCGCATTTTTCTTTTTAATCATCTCTTCTGCAGCTTTCACATTTGCAGGATCATAGCCGATCCTTAAAACCAACTCTTCCAACGTCTTGATTCTGTTGTCTTTAGCAAAAGGTGATATTTTTTCCATCTTGAGCTATGTCTGAGCGTTGTTCAATGACACCTGAAATTTTGCTGCAGAAGTTGTAGCGTGTGCCAATGTGTGAAAACCCATCTCCCCAGTTTGTTTGTGTAGATCCATCTGATCTGCTGGATGCACGTGTTTTTCTTGGAACTCGAAAGTGGCCCTTTTGTAATCTGAGATTACCTTGGGATTTGGTACCTGTGCTTGTAGATAAGCCATATGCATCCTACCCTTTTATGTGTCAAATGCCAAAATAAGCCTATGCTGAGCTGTGGAAGACTACTTCCGAAACTGGGCCTAGGTGTTGCTAGTGAGGGTCTGGTTCTTTTTCTTGATCAATTCATACTTTTCGAAAATGCCCAATTTGGGCATAGTCTTGCTTTGCTGAGTATCCAGGGGAGAATCTGTGGATTTCTTCGGTAAAGATTTTGTGATTTCCTTATGCTGGCTCGAACTGAAAGGTGGCATGACCGGCTTGACCCCTGTGGTGGCTATTGTGGTAGTTGGGGCTTCTTGTTCTACCGTCGCGCCCGGCGTTGAAACTGTCTTTGACTTTTTGGTGTGAATCTGGAACTCTTCTGCTGACACCTCTGTTACAGGAGACGATGACTCCTCTCAGGGCCTCTTCTCCTTGGGGACCTGAGGTGTGGTTGTGGGAGGTACACTCATCGAGCGCACCTACTGTTCTACTTCAACCTGTTGTTCCACGTCTATCAAAGTATCAGGCATCCAAATTGTTTGATTTGCAAATTTCTTGATCTCTGGCTTGGACTCATGAGCATATGGGACATTCTTATTTTTCACTCTCATTTCTGAGATGATCCCACATGGATCATAGTGCCATGTGAAACTTGTAAAGAATTTCATCTCCTTTAACATTATGTCCGCTTCCTCCCCGACACCTCTACTATTGCAGATAAAAGAACCTATCTGCCCTTTAATTCTCAATTGTTGTTTC
>ML779491.1:500163-510916 GCA_009831015.1 Picea engelmannii | reverse complement strand
AAAGTTTTTTAGTTGGTTTTACTGACAGTGATTTTGCCGGAAGCATTGATGACAGGAAAAGCACTTCCGGTTATGCATTCAAATATGGATCAAGTCTGATTTCTTGGGCATCAAGAAAACAACCAGTTGTTACATTGTCTTCCACAGAGGCCGAATATGTTGCAGCAACTTCCGCAGCATGTCAAGATGTTTGGCTAAGAAGGTTAATGAGTGACTTATCACCAAAGAAATTGGAGCCAACTCCAATATATTGTGACAACAGTTCTACAATTACATTGTCCAAGAATCAAGTATTCAACAAAAAGAGAAATCACATTGATATCCGTTATCATTTTATTCGAGAATTGGTAAATGAAGATGTAATCACTGTAAAATTTTGTAAATCAACAGATCAGCAAGCTGATATCTTCACAAAGCCTTTGGGCACAGAAACATTTGTATCACTCAGATCTAAGTTGAGTGTTGTTAGGTTAAATGATTATCGCGCTCCAACTTAAGGGGGTGTGTTAGACGAATAAGTTGAGCAAATCGCTCCTTTGATTGAGCAAATCGCTCCTTTGATTAGTTTAGTTAACTGTCAATTGTTTGGTTTCTTGTTTTCATCGCTGAGTGAGCTGTTAGACTGTTAGACGCTTCGTTGTTTACGAAGCATTTCCTTGCATGTAAATTCCTTTATATATCAATTCAAATAATGAGATCCGTGTGGTGTTTTATGCATTCTGTTCTACGGTTCTGTTAAAACCGTTTCTTTGTTCTATCGACTTCGTTTTCTGTTTCCGCAGGTCCATTTTTCAAGCCAGAGCTTTCGTAGTGTGCAGAGAAATATTCAAGCGCTTTCTCCAGTCGAGGAATATGGTATAATGTCCCGTTGCGAATGTACTCGTAGACCAGGAGGGGTTCCGCTGCGTCAACACAACAACCCAGCAATCGAACCAAATTCCTGTGGTTCACCTGAGATAGAATCCGGACCTCGTTCAGAACCTGGTTGATTCCTTTGATATTACTGACCTTTGCAGTTTTAACTGCGACGACGGTGCCATATTTGAGGATTCCTTTGTAAACCTCACCAAATCCCCCGAAGCCGAGAAATCTATCCCTTGCGAATCTGTTGGTCGCCCTTGTTATCTCTTTTCTGGTGAAGAGTTTGGCAGAGTTTCCTACGCAGCTTCCTGATAGTATGTTAGCTCTCTCCTTCATCAGTCGAGCCCTACTCTGCATCTGCAGCCTTTTTCTTCTGTAGAGGATTATGGCAAGTACAGCTACTCCAATGGCTACACACATCCCTGCTACGCAGCGATCAAAATTCAACATGTCACAGCCCATCAGAGGGGGTCCAACACGTCTCAAAAGGGTTATTAAATAATTCAATGTCAAAAAAAAATTTAATTTCAATTTTTAAAAATCATTTCGGAAATGTTAAAAAAAACTTAAAATTTCCTAGGAAGAGTAATATTTTAATTTGCCAGTGATTAAAATTTGGAAAGGAAAGGTATTAATGACAGGCACTGGTTGATGGTCTCTAATGGATAGGCCCTTTTTCCTATGCCCTAACCAACACACTAACTCATATAGGCAGGCCGAACCAAAGCAAGTCAGTCATTAAAATTTGCAGGTTACAGTTTACCAATTAAAAATTTGTCGGTTACAGTTTACCAATTATCACTCCACTCACATTAAAATGTCAGTGGTGTACAATGTACACTGTATAGGTAGATAAATGTTGCTTCGTGCGAAATTGTGGTAACATTGAAGTTTGAACAAGTTCCCTTCGAGAATCGAACTGTAACACTGGTGTTTTTTCACTGAATTTTCCGGAGAAGATGGCTATGGAGGAAGAAAGAGCTGTCAAGTTCACATTACTAGCCTTGCCCACTGATGTTGTCTGCGACCTCCTGTCAATTGGGGTAAGGATTCAGGAACCTGAACTCTTTACTTTATTTACTACTATATACACGTATACATTCTTCAAGCTTTTGCAGCTGCTAACAAATGAAGCAGTTTCTCCAAGTCTGATATACAACCAAAAAAGTTTTTGAAATAACGTATAATCACTGTAGTAGTTTCATGCCTTGGAAGCTTTTAGTTATGTTGTTAGCACTACAGAGGTATTGGGTAGTTATCCAGGGTTTTTCTCTGGCTAGTAGTCGCAAGTTGCAACCAACTAATGCATTACGACATAAACTTATACCAATACACACCAATAAACCCCAATTCCAGTCAGAGAGCTGGACTGACCAAAATAACCGGACAGAAACGGAGTGAAATAACCTGATGGAACAGATAGAGGAGATAGGAAGGTTGACGGGTCAGATATCGAGGGACTAGAAAAGAGATACAGGATGGAGGGTTCGAGCGCCATTTACTTAGCCATTGATGATCCAATTGGTTGTTTATTGGTTCTGGTGCTTGGTTGTAAGAAAGAGTGCGGAGCTAAGGTTATGAAATATATTAGTTGTTGAGCTATTGGAGAAAGAACCAGCGTTTACTGAAGCACTGGCTACCTTAGGAACTCAAACGGGTAACTCAAACAAAAGGTAACTAATGCATTATAGGTAGTTGTGGGTCATCAATAGGACCACATATGGTGTTATAAACATTTTTATCCATATCTTGTATGTGATTTAATCCTCGGTCTTATCATAAAGCAATGCCACTCCACAACATGCAATTAATTTGTCCTCTGCTATTGGTGACGATGGGGAAAACTGAAAATTTCCACCTAAGGGCATGACCATGTATGGAGGAGTTGAAGCTTGAGAGGGTGGTGGGACTCCCATGATACACGGCCTTGTCACTGTGAATCCTACCGACAACGTAGTATTGTTTTCTTTCCGTGTTTGTGTAGAGCATTGTAAGCTGTAACAGACATCGGTTGAGGTTGGCGATTCAGTGGCTTTCGGCTCTTATGGGCTGGATCTCTTCATGCTTTGTTCTCCACATTCAAATCTTGCCTCATACTTTTCATGCTTTCTTCTCCACATTCAACTCTTGCCTCATACTTTTCATATACGAGCTGGGTTTTATTAAATTCCTAGACTCTTCTCTGATTATTGTTCATATTCAAGCCGTATGCATTCAAATTTACTGTACATATAGATCATATAAGAATTAAAGAGGCTTCAGGCAAAGGAATCAGAGTTCGAAACCCTAGGGTGTTTGTATTGGGTTTTCTCTGAGCATTTGAAGTGGCGGATTTTGTTCAAGTTTCTTCGACCATGGGATTCACTATACCAAGACCGTTGTTTCATGTAGCAGTTATGTTGTATTATATAAAGACTACCATATGTTGGGTTCTTCATTTTGTTGGGCTACATGACTCTGGAGAACCAGACAACTCTTCCTGGCAAGATTTCCCTGATATCAATTCCTCTTCTATTCCTTCGATCTCTGCTGATACGATTAGAGGGACCAGATCCTTATCAATTTTGCAGGAAAAAAAAATCATATTAATTATTACTTTATTTCTTGTTTTGATGCTTAGCTTAAATTTCTACTTACACAACTAAATAAAAGAACCGATTTTTCAAAGAAAACCGATTTCTTCACGGGAAACTATGATTTCTTCACAAACTCATTGAAAACTTTGCATAAATGCATTTTTGCAACAGTCAGGGATATTTCATCTTCTAAGATTTAGAAAGAGATAAACCTCATTCGAGTAGAACAAAGTCATCAATGATGGGTGCAGTTCTAACATTTTCTTCATATGGAAAATTAAGATCCCAAACTAATGGTAGAATATAAATCGTTAGTAATGATCGTAGGCGTGTGAAAAAAAAGAAAGATCGCAGGGATTGAAAAAGGATGTTATGCCTTCGATGTGAGAGATTATAAAATATTAATGAGATTTCAACATCAAATCACAATTTAACTCTGGAAAAACCCATATAGCATGATACTATCAGGAAAGGCGCCACACTGCAACTAGGCCTGTAACATCTACTTAGCTTGAATTTCTACTTAGCTTAGCTTGAATTTCAAGTCAAATTTTGAGGGCGATCCAATTCAAGTTTTGATTTGATGCTTAGCTTGAATTTCTACTTGAATATATCTCACTCCTTAGGGTTTGTTTTTTTGTTTCTCCCCTCATCTGTGGGCTTACACGACGGGCGGTCAATTTAGAGACAACTTGTCAGTCGTTACATTCGGGAATCTTGCAGAGAGACTCTTTGAGTCGATAGGGGGTGATCTCATGTGTGTCGTCTATTTGAAATCGTTCGAGGAAGAGGAGCATATCAGAGAATTGTGTAATTTCCATCATATGTTTCACAGGAATTGTCTGGATAAGTGGTTTGATCATCGTCAGATGACGTGCCCTCTCTGCAGATATTTCCTCGTGCCAGAGAGAATACTCGATACAAGGGTGAGTAAATCGTGGGTTGTCGATCGGATTGCTTATATATTCGGTGAGGATTTAGCAATTTCGTCATAACAGACAAAATTTTCAAGGCAAAAACCGAATTTTGTATGATGTATATGTTAAAATAGATTAAAATTTATTGACTGATCTGTCCATAACGAGATATGATGGTAGCAGTCTGTGATGGATTTAAGTGGGGTCAGTGTATGATTTGGGGTTTAGGGCGGTTTCCAGGCTAACAAGAATTATAGCCAGAAAAACTATCATTAGATTTGCACTGATACTTGAAGTTACAATAATTATAGAGTCAACAACCACTCGCCAATTTTGACACGACATCACCTACTTATCATCCATCTTCATGATGCATAGAAACTTCCATTAATATCCTGTTAAGTACCGTCAGAGTACCTACTCCCAAAGGTTTCAAACTTATTGTGTCTTTATCCATGAATACCTTTCCTCCTCCTCCTCCTCCCCCTCCTCCACTTTCCTCTTATAAAAATCAAGTGAAAGTGGTAAACCCCTACTGTTTCTTTCAATAAATTAGATCTTCTGATCCATTTCAAATGGTGAGGTTGGACCGTCAATGGAAAATAGTAATCATTATGAGTTGTTTGTTAACTTTTTAGACCCCAACCCAGTTTCAGTCTCGCTGATTTTTCAGTCTCACTGATTTTTCAGCCAATGTTAAATGCCGAAACTCCAGTTTCAGCACAGTTTCAGCATAAAAAAACCTTAGCAGAAAATAAACTTCAGAACTGAAACATGAGGATTTTGAACATCGTTTTTAACGCAGAAATAAAATATAATTTTCTGAGTTTTTATATGTTGTTGATATTTTATTTCTGCGTTGAAAATGATGTTCAGAATCCTCATGTTTCAGTTCTGAAGTTTATTTTCTGCTAAGTATTTTTTATGCTGAAACTGGAGTTTCGGCATTTAACATTGGCTGAAAAATCAGTGAGACTAAAACTGGGTCAGGGTCTGAAAAGTTAACATTGTTCACACTCTCACGACTACAGAAAACAGTAATCTCCGTGATCACAACAAAACAAAAGTTTATTTTCTGCTAAGTTTTTTTTATACTGAAACTGTGCTGAAACTGGAGTTTCGACATTTAACATTGGCTGAAAAATCAGCGAGATTGAAACTGGGTTGGGGTCTGAAAAATTAACATTGTTCACACTCCCACGACTACAGAAAACAGTAATCTCTGTGATCACAACAAAATCGAAGTTTATTTTCTGCTAAGTTTTTTTTAATGCTGAAACTGTGCTGAAACTGGAGTTTCAGCATTTAACATTGGCTGAAAAATCAGCGAGACTGAAACTGGGTTGGGGTCTGAAAAGTTAACATTGTTCACACTCCCACGACTACAGAAAACAGTAATCTCCGTGATCGCAACAAAACATAAGTTTTTTTTCTGCTAAGTTTTTTTTATGCTGAAACTGTGCTGAAACTGGAGTTTTAGCATTTAACATTGGCTGAAAAATCAGTGAGACTGAAACTGGGCTGGGGTCTGAAAAGTTAACATTGTTCACACTCCCACGACTACAGAAAATAGTAATCTCTATTTGATGTTGTTATAATTGTAATATTTTCCAACTAGTTAGCCATTTAGCTTGTACTAATTATTTTATTATAAATAAATTTGATTAAAAATGTAATATTTTATTTAACACGTTTTTTTATGAATTGTGAAATTAATTTATTATTGTCAATTGAAATGCAATTTTTCTACGAACTTTTCATTCTAGAAGGGTTGCATGATTATATACCCTTCTCACAGAAATTAGAACCTGCCCTTCAAATTTGATCACTGGCTACGAGCCCTGCAAGTGCAGTCCACGAACTTATAAAAAGGTACCATAAATAACATTAATACGGAAAATAAACCAAATACCTTACTTATAAAAGGGTGCAATAAATAACATTAATGTGGAAAAAAAAAACATATATGGGGTTTTTAAAATATCTTTACAATGAAGTAAGTTATAAAGTTTTTATGATACATAAAGTTATATAATAATAATAATAATAATAATTTATTTTTAAGGTTAACATCAAGTGAGATCAAATTATAAGTTTACATTGGAACAACAAACTCTCCTAGACACATATATTAAGATATATACCTAAGGAAGTAAATGGTACCACGGGCATTATGGAGACAACGCTCTGCAACTAGGTGTAGGGTTTAGGGTTTTCAGCCGCATTGCCACAACTCTCACCCCGCTGGGGCTCATGTCTCTGAAGGAAGGAGGGTCAAACGACGCCTCTTACAGCTAGGCCACCGTGAATGGAAGCTTTGGAGAAGGTTTAAAACGGTTGACCTTTGAGCCCCCACCAGATTTGCGCTCAAAACTTTTGACGGAAGGAACCTTCAAAGATCGGGAGATAGATATTGATCCAGAGAACACGGCTATACCTGCTACAACGTCAACTCCATGGATGCCAGGCAAATTCATCCCACAAGCGCCACAGGCCCTGAAATACATCATTAGCTCACCACGCATAGAAGAACAAAAGCAATATATGAGAGACTACGCCCTAGTAGGAAAATTCCTAGGGCTTTGGCCTTCAGAGCGTGATGTGATCAAATGGATACAATATTGGTGGAAGCCAAAAGGACACTATCAACTACAACTAGGTTCCAAGGGTTTCTTCACAATCATATTGCACAACCTCGAGGACCGCAATCACATTTTTGATGGAGGGCCTTATTTCTATAACTCAATAGGACTCTTCTTAAGATTCTGGACCGAGAAGTTCAGCCCTGAAAAGGAAGATTTTGCCCATGCACCAGTATGGATTAGACTAGACTCTCTCCCCCAGGAATTTTGGTTGGAAGAGGTCTTGGCTGGTATAGGTAATACCATCGGAATATATGTTAAGTCTTCAGAAGCCACCAAGCAGAGGCGATATACCTCTTATGCGCACATCTGCGTTTACCTGAACATAGCCAAGCCGCTACCAGGATCCATAATTCTCGAATACCATGACAAGGATTGGACCCAAACCATCGACTATGAACACATTTCTTTCAAATGTAGGAAATGCCATGAACACGGTCATGTTTTTAGAGAGTGCCCCCTCAATGCTACTCACAAAGAAGGGAACCCAGAAGGCGGCAAAGACAAGGACAACTTTGCTCAACCAACAGGAAAAAAAAGACAAGGAGGATGAAAGAAACCAGCCCAAGTAAGTAAGGATCCTTCCACTAGTAATAAATATGCAATACTACAAGATCAACCAGAGAATCCGTCAACCTTCATAAATCCCAATGAACTCCATGTGGATAATTTTCCCCAATCTATGAGCCAAAGGGAAGAACGACCATCACAGGAGAAGGAATCAGATCACCCCTCCCTAGACACTGTTGTGGACCAGGAAGATTTTCTGGAGATAGAGGATGGTGACGCTGAAATGGAGCTAGAAGAGCAAGAACTAGCTCGGGTGGATCTGGAGCACCTTGAACACGCCTACAGGCATCATAAACTGTACACCATACCTAGGGATCAATTACAGAAGGTGCACAAGGTCTTCCTTAACTCCTCCACTAGATCCACAGCTCGATCCAGCAAGGGCCTGGGAATACAGGGCAGTCAGTCAAAGAATCAGAGAAAAACTCAGAAAGATGAAAAGAAAAGAGGAAGGAAATCTACCAACAAGCTTATACAAGAAATAGGCCACTTCATGGTAAACTCAGGGCAAATCCACCTTATCTTGGACAACTTTCCTCCTCTCCCCACCCCCCCATCATCATGAAGATTATCTCCTAGAATATCAGAGGCCTCAATGGACGTAGTAAGCAAAAAATGCTACGAGATCTGATCTTTGCGGAAAAACCAGACATATTATTATTACAGGAAACGAAGTGCACAACCGAAGACATTGATAGGCTACTCCCCTACTGTTGGAAGCAAGGGGAAGCAATTTCAACTGCAGCCACAGGTACAGCTGGAGGACTGGCTATCCTCTGGAACACCAACTCATTGTTGATGGAGAATTTTATCACTACCAAGTGGTCCATCACTGCAAATTATAGGCTTATTGGTTCTAACAAGCCTAGACACCTGACCAATGTCTACGGCTCGACCAACCCAAGGGATAAGCAAGCCTTTCTCAGGAACTTGGAATACCTATCCAATCTAACTAGGCATAACAGATGGATTGTTGGTGGAGATTATAATCTCATACGTAGTCTGGAGGAAAAAAAAGGGGGATCAAGACGCCTGGATCAGGATTCCAGTGACTTCAACAACCTCATAGACAACCTCAACCTCATCGACCTAGAAGCCATCATTGAAAATTATACCTAGACAAATAGAGGAACCGGATCACACCAAATCACCTGCAAACTAGATCGATTCCTCATCTCTGACTCCCTTATGCTGGAAGGAACAACTCTAGAAGCTAGTATTCTGAATATCCCTGGCTCAGATCACTGGCCCATTCAGCTATGGTTGGATGTGCCAGCCACTCTAGGGAAAAAACCCTTTAGGTTTGAATAGTTTTGGCTCAACCATCCAGATTTCCAAGCAAAGATCCAGGATTGGTGGAGGGAGGCAGAGGTCCCCCGCGGCTCCAAGATGTATAGATTTCAGCAAAAGCTAAAGAACCTCAAACAAATTCTCAAACTCTGGAATAAGCAAACCTTTGGCAATATCTTTGACTCCCAAAAGCAGTTGTCAGAACAAATGGGTGCGATTCAAAATAAAATCCGGCTGCAAGGGTTAACGGATGAGATTAAAGCCCAGGAAGCAAAAGTAAATCAATAGCTGGAGGCCAGAAAAGGACAAGAAAAGATTTTATGGAAATAGAAATCACGCATCCAATGGCTCAAGGAGGGGGACCGGAACACCAAATTCTTTCACAAAACCGTCATTCACCAACGTCATACTAATAGAATTATGCACTTAACCTCCACCAATGGTGAGCCCATTCATTCCCATGAAGACCTGGAGACGACACTAATAGGCTATTACAAAGATCTCCTCACGGAACCATTCCTAGACAGATCTAAGTCCATAGCTAAGGTCATGCAACATGTGCCCTCCCTTGTCACCCCGGAGCAAAACTCAGCTCTTCTCCAGCCTATTACAATTGAGGAGATGGATCAAGCACTTCAGGACACCCCCAAATGCAAGGCATCTGGCCCCGATGGCTTCACCAATGATTTTTTCCACCATTGTTGGTCGTTGATTAGGGTAGAGGTATGGGAAATTATTGAAGACTCCTGATCCACATGACAAGTCCTTCAGGCTCTCAATGCGACTTTCCTCACCCTCATCCCCAAAGAGGGGCAAGCTCACCACCCTAAGCAGTTCAAACCCATAGCCCTCTGCAACGTCATCTATAAACTTCTAACAAAAGTGATCACACGAAGACTCAAGCCCATCCTACCAACAATCATCTCTCTGGAGCAATCGGGCTATGTTGAGGGTAGAGAAATCCTGGACAGCGTCATCCTAGCTCATGAAGTGATCCACTCTTTGTAGAAGACCAAAATGCCAAGTATGCTCCTTAAACTAGACCTCTCTAAAGCCTTCAATAAGATAAGTTGGGACTACATGCGGGAAATGCTCCTTGCCTTTGGCTTTGATAAGCTCTGGGTGACTTGGATTCTGAATCTAACCTCCTCAGATTTTTTTTCCATCCTTATCAATGGTGTTCCTTCTCACCCCTTTTCCCCTTCTAGAGGAATTAGACAGGGAGACCCTCTCTCCCCGTTCCTCTTCATCATTATGGCCGAAGGTCTTAGCCTCTCTATTCACGTAGTTGTTGCGAACAACTTACTGACAGGCCTACCTTTGCATGGCATCTCCCCCCTATCTCGCATAGCCAATTTGTGGATGATACGCTTTTGATGGGTACCCCAACTGCACGCGAAGCCAACTCCCTCCTCTCGATCCTCCAAACCTTCTCTGAAGCCTTAGGTTTGGACTGTAACAAAGATAAATCCCAAATCTTTTTCTTCAATACGCCCCCTCCGATTCAATGCCATGTCTCTGATATCTTAGGTTTCAACAGAAGCTCCCTTCCATCCAAATACCTTGGAATCCCCCTGATTGATAATGTCCTAAGGAACTCCTGTTGGGAACATCTCCTTTCCTCTTTTACCAAGAGGCTTTCTTCCTGGACCCTTAGAGTTCTAAACCTTCCTAGTCGTCTCATTCTCCTTCGAGAAGTTCTTCAGGCCCTACCCATCTACACCTTCTCGGCGCTTGCTGCTCTAAAGTTTGTCCTCTGTGGTATACCTAGGGAGGTAATATGGGGTACCTAGGGAGATACCCAATGGGAATGTAGTTATGTGTTATTAGTGGAAGTCATTTAATATATGGGAATGTGGTCATTGAATGTAAGGTGGACTAGGTCCACTATATTAAT
>ML779491.1:483305-499449 GCA_009831015.1 Picea engelmannii | reverse complement strand
AATGGGAATGTAGTTATGTGTTATTAGTGGAAGTCATTTAATATATGGGAATGTGGTCATTGAATGTAAGGTGGACTAGGTCCACTATATTAATAAAGGCCCACTATGGTAGTTGGATGTAATAAATGTGAGAAGGCTCTCTAAAAGATTCCTAGGAGATAGGGAGAGCTATATAAAGAAGTCTAGGCAATGTAATAAAATATAGTGAAGAATATTGTGATTGTACAAGCAAGGATTGCTTGAGGAGTTTTATCATTCCATAAGGATTAATATATGGTGTTACCCTACCTCAAGGGTTTTCTCTATTTCTTGTGTTCATTGTTATGGTGAATGGTTTATGGTTTATTCTTGGTTATTTCTGAAGTATATTTGCAGATCTGGTATAGGTACTTAACATCCTCACAACCATTAAAATCTTACAAAGGAACTTCCTCTGGCAAGGCCTCAACACAGGGAAGAAAATAGTGCTAATCAGTTGGGACAAACTATGCCAACCCAAAGCACAAGGAGGCCTTGGATTACGGGACCCCTTTATCATGAATAAAGTCCTAAGCACCAAGATATGGTGGCGATGGCTAAAAAATCCCAAGCATCTCTGGGCAAAGATCTGGAAGAAGAAATATGCACCAGATGTGGTGGAAAAGAACTTAATATGATGGAATGGGGACAACCCAGGATCCTTAATCTGGGCAGCGGCTAAGCAAAATAGAAAACTAGTTACCCAACATGCTTTTTGGGAAATTAGAAATGGGAAAACAACCCTCTTCTGGAAATATTCTTGGCAGCAATGGCCAATTTTGGACCACGAGGATTGGGCTGAGCATATTAGCACCCAAGCTACACATGCGGGCCTGACAAAAGTAGCTGATTACTGGCAAGACAATCCCCCATAAGACACCTGGTGGTGTTGGCACCTAAACAGGGAACGCATGAACTTGGAAGCACACGTGGATCTGAGACCCTGGCAGGATGAAATGTCCAAAAGGAAAATCCCCAAGCTCACAGGAGAGGATATCCTTTGATGGGGATACTTTCCACGAGGTACCTATAGCATACGAGAGGCCTATCACATCAAAACTCAATCAAACCCTCCACCTACAAGGAAAGTATGGAGAAAAATTTGGAATCTTAAACATTGGCCTAAAATCATCCTATTCCTTTGGCTCGTCACCCATTCGAGCATTCTAACCTGGGATAACCTCTTAAAAAGAGGTTTTGTTGGGCCATCTATATGTATGCTTTCTGGAGAGATAGACGAAACCATGAATCACCTCCTCAATTCCTTCCCTTATACTGCTCAAATATGGGATCAAAATGCGCTTATTATGCGTACCTCGGATCGCGAAAGAGACAGCATCATTGATACAATTACAGACTAGAGGGACCAAGAGTTCCAATCTCCCCTCCTAAATCGTATATGGAAATTACTTCCCGGCTTCATTCTTTGGCAGGTATGGAAGGAAAGAAATAGGAGGCTTTTCAGGAATGTTTCCCTCTCGTGGAAACACTGTTGGAACTAATGTCGCCTCAATATTCTGGAAACTCTCAACCTTCAGCTATGGACTGAAAAAGACTTGATCAACAACCCCTCAGAACTTATGATCCTTCAGTACTGGAAGCCCTTCCCAACTCATCACCCAGTTTCCCCCTCTTCTTCTCCCCCCCCTCCCAGTAGCCCCTCCTCTTGGTCCACCCCCCCAGTCGACTTCATCAAGCTCAACTTTGACGGAGCCTCTAAAAGAAATCCAGGAGCAGTGGGTTACAGGGTAGTTTTCCGCAACCACCATGGACACATCATTCTCATTAACGCAGGCTCCCTTGGTCACACCACGAACAATGCAGCAGAACTTTGGGGGCTCATTAGAGGACTATAATTAGCCATTGAGCACAATTTCACCAAGTTGATTATAGAGGGAGATTCTCAAATCATCATTAATCTCTTCAACATAATTTTAAATGGAGCGGACCCGGAAAGAATATCACCCAGCTGGAGACTCTCACACGGGATAAAGACTATCACGGATTTGCTGCAACCCAATCAGGTCGTTATACTTGCTCATATCAAGAGAAAGGCAAATCAAGTTGCGGATGAACTGGCTAATCTGGGGACCAACTGGGACAGACCGGAACTCCTTTGCAAAACATCCCTCAATCCTGATCACCCTATTCTCCAGCAATGTATCCGCAAAGCTGTGGAAGTGGACAAACCCTCGAATGGGGTGTTAGTGCAAGACAAATGGCGCAAAGAGGGAGTGCGGGTAGGCCAACAAGGTAGGGAGCCATGTGATGAGCTCGTGCCAACGACCGCCGCCTCGACCCTGCATTAAATCAACTTCACATCGTTGCAACACCATTAATTCTGGTGTGCTCGACCTCCATTACGAACATCTCTATGGCTTTACTGTCTGCATTTGCTTCTCATCCTCGCTCGCGGACCGACTCCCACATCCCTTCATTGCCCTGGCCTGGTTTAGACTAGACTTTCATGGTGCTCACAGCCCCTGGCCATCTCCAGGCTCTCTGCATTTGCCTGGAGCACTTAGTCATTTTCTTCCTTCAAACGAAGGAAATTATGTCGCGTCAAAGAGGACAGCCGCGAAGAGGCTCTCCATGGCATCCTCCTCGGCCTTGACCCTCTGTTTCTCCCCCTGGTTCGCCCACCATGATCTCCTCGCCGCCTCTACAGTCCAAGCTAGCACCTCTCACCTCCTCCACCTCGCCTGCCTACCAGTTTGAATGCTTAGCCATTATTGACAGCTCATCGGGCTCTTCTTCGCGTTACCTTACCATCCCACCGAACTCCAGAATCATCGGTCCTTCCCTTGCACCGGTAGCTGGCTCCTCAAGGCCTCCCATGGGGGCGCCACCTCCTGTTCGAAGTGCCCGAAATAGTGCGTACGTGTCTACCGACTCCATCCCTGACTTGCAGCTGAAAGAAAGTTTAACCATTCTCTATGGTCTGGTCTTCGAACTCCGTCAGGGAATGGAGGACCTCCAATTTCGACTGCAGATTATGGATGGAAAGATCTCGACCCTCCTTCAGATTTTATCTACCTTCCAAGATGCTTTCCCCTCCAACCCAGTAGGCACGCCTTCAAAAGAGGAAACCCATGCAGAGAGCGACGACAGAAATGCTCAGACGCAACGTTCAACAGAGGTCATTGTGGAGCAGGTCAAGCATGAGGACACGGAAGCGGCGATAGCTACAGGCCAGCATGTGTACAGTCCGCTTGGAGACACCTTGCCAGTTGCCAACAGGGATGAGAGCAACGTGGACGCTGACATGCATTTGGAAAGCAAAGGGACACCTGTTGAAGAGGAGCCTTGGTACACGGCCGTTCTTGCCACCTGGCCAGGTTACTCGCCAAGTGTATGACCCCACAGGGGTTCTTTTCTTTTTAATAGTTTCTTCTTTTAGCTACAACTTAGTCAACTTAGTTCTGTTCTATAAGACTGTTAGACTATCAAATGCTAGACTTACCCGGCTGGCTGAACTGGTTTCCCCTCTATTGGGGTAGTTCAGTAACTACAGTACGGTTGTTATCAAGTTTTTGCACCTTTGGTCTAGTTTTTTGAAGGCCCTTTATATATAAAACCTCTTACTTACAAAAAAAAAAAAAGTGAGATCGAATTGGTGTATGAATTGTAAAGTCTATTGATATATACATACTCTATTCTTTTGGATTTGAACTTGTAACATCAAAAATAATGAGAGTGAATACATTGAAAGCAGTGAGGGGAGATGTGATCTTAATTTACCATATATGAATATAAAATACATATATATGTGAATGAGAGATAATTTAAAAAAAATACTAAAATAATATAAATATATTTTAAATTTGAATTTAAATTAGTATAAATATATTTTAAATTTGAATGTATTAAGAATTTAGAGAGATTAAGTTTTTTAAGGTGTAATTTTTTTAATCATTTAATATTAATACATATGTACTAGTTGCACTTGTCAATAGTGAATGTTGATAAGTATCACCATCCATTAATATCATTACCATAAGAAATTTGATCCCTCTCAATACTTGATAACTTATTAAATACTTAAATACTTTTTAAATATTAGAGTTCTTTTCCACATTAATGATGTTTATAGTACCCTTTTATATAACAAGTAAACATGCGACAAATTGAAAATCTACAGAGTAAATAAAGTTTAAGTTGAATATGGTAATTGAAAATATAAATGAAAAATAAAAGAAATAAAAAAAATTGATAAAATTTGCAAAAGTTAAAAACTAATTGTCCTTATAAAATCATTAAAATAAAAATATATAGAATTGGTTAAATAAAATGAAAATATCAAATCATATTAGAAATGACAACCACTTTTTTTTTTGAAAAGAAAGGTTAACATTAAACATTTTCTCATAAATATTTTAGAAAATTTTATATTAAATGTTTTAAAATTTATTTTCTATATTTTAAGAATAAAGTTATTTTAGGGTATTTATGTGTCATTAATATTTTTTCTAATTAATTAGAAATATAATAAAATAAATATAATTTAAAATTTTGAAATTTATTTTTTATTGTAAAAAAAATCAATTTAATAAAATGTTTTTTTATAAACATGGTAAATATTATAATATAAAAATGATGAAAGACAAAACTAAAAGAGTTTAACTTATGAATGAAAAGTATATTCTTTAGAGATGGAAAATAATATAAATTTAAAAATTACAATAAATATGTTATAAAGTAAGATTTGAATTCCAATTATATATATATATATATATATATATATATATATATATATATATATATATATAATTATAGAAATTACATTATATATATATACTTGGATGGGGTGCCATGTCATTAGCATGCAAATCTTAGTATTAATAACGTCTATCGCCATCTTCACTTCTATTTTTTGTAAGGAGGGTAGCATTCAAAGTGCTTTAGAACATGTTCAACAATGTCGTACGAGAGGCATGTGCAAGGCCATTTCAACATTTTTGGTGCCCCTCCACTTCCTCTAGGTATGTTATGGTTCTTTCCACTCGGCTCAGATATTGTATTTTGGTTTTGCTCCTATCGTTCTCACCGCTCTGCGAATTCTCAAGCTGCTCACAGTCTGGTTTATCTCCACCGCCATGCCACATGAGCGTGGTAAGCCTAAGAGAGGGCCCTCCTAGTACAACTATGATGCCAGGTAGCGTAGAATTTGTAGAATCACCGAGGCATCTTCGACCTCTCTAATTTGTCGAGATGGGGGGCATGTCGAGCCTCCAATGGCCATTGTAGAAGAATATATTCCAACATAGCCAATTATAGTTCCACTAGACTCCCTTCTGTATACTGGTCTAGACCCCCATGACCTTCCTAGCACCAACCATTCATTCCTCGCTGCAGCTTGCTCCTCGGACTAGGTGACTTGCATAATTCAAAAAGAGATCTCGTCAGTTGACTACCCAATGGAGCCTCCACTTGTCTCCTCACACCAGAGCATCTGGAACTCATCTTCAAGAAGCACAAAGATATGGAGGAACAATTACACATGAATACCCTACTCAGCAGCCGACTCAACATTCTATATGATATGCTCTCGAGTTCACAGAGCCAACAACGGTGTCTAACATGTGCGCAATTGTATGTTTTCACTCCTCATGGTGGAACTCATGCCGACACAGGTTTCACTGGTTCTTCCGATGCTTAGTCCTTTCCTTTTATCTTTATGCACTTTTTTCGCAAAGATACAGTAGAAGTTTCCATTCTCTTGTTCAAAATTCTCTCTTTATGCTCATACAGTTTAGACATTACAATCCCCTACAACTTGCTCCGGTTTCCATTTGTTTGGCAGAACATGTGGCGGTTTTTTTTCCATGATCCAAACATAACATAAGGTCTCCACCTATTTTGGTTTCCACTTGACTAGCATAATAGGTGGCGGATCTCCAAACATGGCTTCGTTATTTTTGAGGTAATATATATATATATATATATAGTTTTACTAAAATTAAAGTTATAGAAAAATTAGAATAGTTTGAAATTAAAATATTTTTGTTTTTTATTAATTAATTTTTTTATAATTAAAATGGACAAATATATATATTTCATTTAAGTATATTATTTAAATATATATTTTTGAAAAAGAAAACTACTTGTTTTTTAATAGTAGCATAAGTATGTCCAAAGGGGTTGGATCAAATGGTGGAAAGGGATGAGTTTTTAACCATTAGATTTTGAAGGTTTCTTTCTATAAGGCTACCAAAGTCCAAAGTTCTAAACTCACTGAGGAGACACTTAGAAAAATCCATCCATATTAAGGGTTGGTGTAGCCCAAGCCAAATGTTTGGGTGACTTTGATAACTTAGATGCCCCTAGATCGCACTTTCTTATACAACCTTAAAAAACAATAATAACACAACTATCACTATTCCTCAATATATATATAATATGGAAAAAAAGGAAAAATGACCATGATTATTACTTAATACAATGAACAATCAAAAAAAAAAAAGTTGTTTGTTATTTTTAGGGGTTAAATTATCATGACTAATATGATTTTATTTTCATATAAATGTCTTTTTTATATTATGGTTTTATTAAAGAGAAAAAGGTACTTTACCATTGCTATAAAGACTTTTTAGTTATTTAGTATTCAAGATTGTTATGACTATTAAATAATTATAAAATATAAAATTAAGATGAATGTTAATTAGTTTTAAATTTTAAATATCATAATATTAATTTAATAATAATTATTAAAAAAATTTAAGTTAATTTATAATTATTAATATTTATTATGAAATTTTACCAAATTAACATTTTTAATTTATTTGTTATTCAATTTTTACAAAAACATACAAAATCACAAAGTGATAAATAAACAACAAATATTATAAAATCTATTTGAGATCTAAATTTATTAAACCTCTAAATAATTAAAAAAATTAAAATTTACAATTTAAGTTTTCTTCCTATTCTTTCTTTAATATATAGAATTTTAAAAAGATGTTATTTTATATTTAAGTTTTCTTCCTATTATTTAATAGGTAGAATATTAAAGATACTATTTTATATTGATTCAAATTAATTTAAAAATAAATGTATTTTAATATTTAAGGTGCGCATGGGTATTGTATGGATCCGAAGAACATAGAGTTTTTGATTACTACTGGAACCTATGAATAATCACTAATACTAATAAGAGAGAAGAAGCCTAAGCTATGTATTAGGGTGCCCAACTAGTCAAGCAAATGAAAATAAAAAATCTTAATATTATTGGTGGTTGAAAAAATATCATCAAAATCTTCATTCAGAACTCCACCCCAAAGGACATCAAGCTAAAGAAAATTGTGGACAACATCAGAGTCTCTCTCAAAAACCTTCAAGTGAATTACTACCATGCGGTAAGAAAGCACAACACATCCACAAATGAAATGGTCAATCTAGCAATTGGCAAGGCTCAAGGTCTCATGAGGGATAATGACAGAGAGTCCCTTATTCCTCCTTCATAATGTGCATGCCCTCTAATTTCAAGTCCCTCCTCAACGACCTAAGGAAAACACTTCGGGCTTATAAGTACTCCACACCTGTCGTTTCAAGGAAGACACGTGGCACTGAAAGGAGCCACCTCACCTCACATGCACATAATCTGGAGTCTATTAAGCACGCGGGCGTTGGGACCGTTAATACATTAAGGAGATCTCGACCTTGTGTGAGATCTGGAAAATAATATCGCCTCCTATACCGTCGCAAGTGTGTAGAGATGGATCCAGTCCCTACAATCATAAACTTAATTTTTGGAAGTGCACGATTGAGGCAGTGGGAGACAAAAATACGCACTGCAATCATCAGCCTGGGCACGGAGCAAGATAATGGACACGAGTGATTTAGGCTCTCCCCCCTCCAGGTACAATTTGGTTTTAACTCTGGACATTATCGACGCAGTACACTAGATATTGCCATGATGAGCAGAAAAGGTGATGGAAAGGCTAAATTGGGAAAGAACTCTGCCATTTTAATTCAAATATTGATAGTCTGGTCAGGTATTTTTCCTCCAAGCATTGTTGTGGTCATCCAAGTCCCCTGTGATCTTGGATCAGAGCTCCCTCGTGCTTTTATTTGAAGGAATTCACTCCTGCCTTTTGGTTCCTCGTTCCTTCTAATTTGTGAAGCAGTGAACTCAGTGTCGGTGCGCATAATGGAACCTCAAGAGCTAAAAAAAGGAAAAGTTAGTGAAATGGATGACAATGACTCTGAAAATCAACAACGAATGTTTATTCGAATCGGTGCTCTCAATTCAACGGTCTCCTTCGCCCTAGACACCCTGACCCAAAATCGAACCTTAATTGAGAAATTGTACGATGAAGTGGATGCYCTCATAAGCCAGAATGATGATTTGCATTGGAGATTGGACCAGAATGAATGAGCTAGAGATCCCCAACCATCTGCAGAYAGTGCTCRCTTGGCCTCARCAGYTTYTATGGCTCCAATTYYGGACCTCAACGAACTAGTGAAAGAGAAACACAACAACTGGACTCATGGATCCTAGGAKGGAACTGGTAGAAACTTTCTTTTTAAATAATAATACTTGTTTTTCCTTTGTATTTGTATTTCAGGCATATTTTACAACTTATTCACAGTTCATAGTTGCACTAGTGTTAGATTTTGGAGCAAGCATAAAACAATTCTAGTGTCTTGGTGGGAATGAAGCTTAGTATAGCAATTTTTTTAAAAGCTTTGTAATTTTGAATCTCTCTTTTGTAACTCAGTGGTCTTGATCACATCTTTTTAACAGAAAAATTTAAATGTTTATGTAAAAAATAAATATTTAAAAGATTTAGATATGAATATATATTTTTAAAAAGTTTTAGGTAAAATGATAAATTGTAACCAAGGTAAAATTTGATATTATATATGGAATTAAGATTAAATGTTAAAAAAAACATATAACTTCATTAAAGATAACTTTTATGATAGCTAAAAGAAATATTATTTTTTTTGCAAATAATATTTAGGTTGAAACTATCTTTTAATTCTAAAATATAATTTAACATTGCTTTCATATAGAGTTCGACCTAATACTACTTTTCATTAGTTAAGATTTAGTATTTTTCAAATCTAAAACAAGTTAATCATACAAAAGACACATGTCATGACTTAGAAATCTACTCCTTTATTCTCACTAATAAATCTGCAGATCCAACTATTCATCACCGAATTTCAAACAAAATCAAACAAAAAAAAATTGTCAAAAAATTTCCAAAAATAAAACTTTTAAAATATTGCATAAAATTGTCTCCTTGAACGTCATACCCCATTAAACGTCATACCCCCATTAGAACTTTTAGACTATTGCATAAAATTGTCTCCTTAGTGAACGTCATACCCTCTATGAAACGAAGAAAAAAAAAGGTAAGTAGACTTAGTTGACTTGCAGATTAACAAGAAAAGACGCGTGTGCCATAGAGAACAGGAGAGACAGACATTTTCACGTGAATGGATGCACCGGAGAGACGGATATATTCACGYCAATGATAATGGGCATTCAATTTACTATTACGAAACTTCCTTTCATCTCGCCTCTTTGACTGTGGCCAGGATTCCTCTTTAAACCCAACCTCTCCCATTCTAGAGCCTTTTGTTTCCTATATTTTATAATTTTTATTTATATCCAAGTCAATTTGGTCAACCGATAGTACGGTTTGAATTAAAGTGTAATTGACATCACTAGTCTTTGTCTAAATGTTGGGGTTGTAATTGACATCACCACTAGAGTCTTTGTCTAAATGTTGGGGTTGTAATTGACATCACCACTAGAGTCTTTGTCTAAATTGAAGGTCGCTTGGACAATAAGTCAATCTCAATGTGCAAGTCATTCAACATGAGAATATGAATAGTTTGGAAAGTTATGTGGTAGACATTATCATAGAAATATAAAAATTTAAAAAGTTGATGTAATTAATATTATAATAAATGAAATGAAATTAATAGTAAAGTTGTTTATATATGTTTTTTAGAATTTTTTTATTGTAATAATTGTATGTAGTTTAAAGTGAATATGAGAGATTTGAAACTTGTAATAATGTATTATTTGTATATAGCTTAAAAGCAAAAAAAAAGTGGCAATAGCTACTCCAAACTTTTAAAAGATAAAGATAAAGTAGAATTGGAAAGGTCTAGGTGTTAATAACTATAGATAATGTAACAAGTGTAAATTGATTTCTTCAAAACCTTTTTTAAATAAATTGATTAGTAAAAATTGTGGCTTATTAGTCCTATTCATAACACTCCAAAATATCAAAATCCATGTGTTCTTTTAAAATTTTAAGAAATTATCAAAATACATAATACCACCTAATTAATTTTAATCTAAACAATAACATTAAGTATCAACTAATTTCTTATGCGGTAGCATGCACATGCACATCACATCAGCTAAATTTAAAATATGCATGCATGCACTCTTCAGTGAACAGTTTCTGTAACTGGTGGATCTTATTATAATCAGTTTGTCTAACTGTTTGAGAGATGCTATATATACGAGCATACCCATAGAGGTGAGGTGTGTGAGAAAGACACAATAGTGTGTATGTGAGGAGAAGATGGTTGTATGCCTGTGATTGAATATTGTAATTTTCCATTGAATAATAAGAATATCAATTATCATTGCCCCGTGGTTTTTCCCGTATTGAGTTTCCACATAAATCATTGTGTCAATTGTGTGATTATGGTTTGTTCTTGGTTTTATTTTCTTTGCAATTAAAATCTTGTTAAGTTTATGCTTCCGTTGCATAACAAGTGGTATCAGAGCGCAGAGTTGAAGGATCAGAGCTTAAGAGGAGAAGAGAATTATGGTCGCTGGGAATCAGTTCGCAAAGAAGAAAGAGTCGACGAGTTCATTCACACACAGAGGAAACAAATTCAGCTACATGTATGGTTGATGAAGTTTTATCTGTCTGTAGTATAAAGGTTGCAGAGCGGTGATGGTTGAGTCACTATGAGGAAAACAAAAATATTTACCTTGGAGTTGTAAAAATTATTGATTGCATGTAAATGGGAATACGTCTGTAATACTTGGATAGGCATGCCTACCCTTGGTTTATCAAGTCACATATGAAAATTCTAGACATAGGTGAACTCCATTGTAAATGGGCCTGGAGGTAAGCGGTGAAGGTTTACTTGGCCGACTTGGTCGGATTTGGTCAAGGGAATGTTCATGTTAAGGTGGAGCACTGAGACTCCAGTGTGAAGTCCCTGGAGGTGAGCGACAAAGGTTCACTTGGGTTGGCTTGGTTGGATTTGGTCAAAGTTGTTCGAATGTAAAGTTCAAGGTGGAGCAGTGGGTCTATAGAAAGAATGATGTGTTGGTAGGTCAATCAAGTGTTTGAGAATATATGATGAAGGTAGGTTCATATCCATGGAACTTGGAAAGTATTGCAAGGAAGATGGGGTCGAATAGGAATGTTTAGTAATGCCAAGTTGCAGCAATAGTTGTGGGTAGAAGCAGTTGTGCTATCTGGTAACTCAATCACCATCGATTGAAAAAGAAAGGAAGATTATGGAAGAGGTATGAACAAGTCATCTAGTGATTACTCAAATGTGAAATTATTTGGTTGTGATGCTTATGTTTTTATCAACATTCTAAGTAAGACCCATATCAAACATGTATATCTTTGATATGGTGATGATGTTAAGGGATGCAAAATGTGGGAACCTACTACCCACAAAATCATCATCAATAGAGATGCAATGTTTGATGAATCTCCTTTTATAAAATCAAACATATTAAAGTGATGAAAGGTTCAAAGCATGATTGGTAGCAAAAGGGTATTTGTGATTTCCATGAAAGTTGCTCACAAGTTGTTAAAAACTTGTTTCTAATCATTTTTTGATTAGCACTAGTTTTGTTAGTAAAGATAGATGTTAAAATTGTTTTACATGGATTTTTTTGGATAAGGGGATGTATATGGAACAACTAGAACAGTTAGTTCAGGATCACAACATAAGTTTTTTTTGCAAACTCAAGAATCATTGTATGGCCTGAAGCATGCTAGGAAATGGTACAAGATGGTTGATTCCTTCATGGTGAGCCATATTTTACAAGAAGTATAACCATTGTGTTTATGGTATATTTATTATCTTGGTGTTAATGGTTATGTTTGTTGCAAGCACAAGAATGTATGAAATCAACAGGTTGGCTCGATTGGTTAGGACGTTTGAGATGAAGGATCTAGGAGTAGAAAAATAAATCTTGGGCATGGAAATACACATAGAAAATAAATATTTCATACACGTGTTCTTCTAAAATTTTAAGTAAGAAATTATCAAACTACATAATACCACCTAATTAATTTTAACCTAAACAATAACATTAATGTTGAAAAAGTGCCAACTAATTTCCCATGCGGTAGCATGCACATGCACATCAACTAAATTTAAAATGTGCATGCATGCACTCTTCAGTGAACAGTTTGTGTAACTCGTGGATCTTATTGTAATCAGTTTGTCTAATTGTTTGAGAGATTCTATATATATGAGCATACCCATAGAGGTGAGGTGTGTGAGAAAGACACAATACAGTGGAGTGTAGTGTGTATGTAAGGAGAGGATGGTTGTATGCCTGTGATTGGATATTGTAATTCTCCATTGAATAATAAGAATATCGATTATCATTGCCTCATGGTTTCTCCCGTATTGAGTTTCCACATAAATCATTGTGTCAATTGTGTGATTGTGGTTTGTTCTTGGTTTTATTTTCTTTGCGATTAAAATCTTGTTAATTTTATGCTTTCATTGCATAACAAGTGGCATCAAAGCGCAAAGTTGAAGAATCAGAGCTCAAGAGGAGAAAAGAATTATGGTTGCTGGGAATCAGTTCATAAAGAAGGAAGAGTCGACGAGTTCATTCACACAGAGGAAACAAATTTAGCTACAGGTATGGTTGATGGAGTTTTATTTGTCTGTAGTATAGATGTTACACATTATTTTGGTCACTCTGGTGATGTCTCTACAGTTATGTGTTCAGGCTCTCATAAGTACCTTTTGCCTGAGAAAAGTGACTTTTGTCTTCTTCTACAAAACATATATTTAAGATGAATTCGTAGGCTACATGTATTGTAGGGTGCGAGAAACCCTGATTCTCACAGGCCACTCTATACCTGGATTCCAAGATGTTCGCAGTTTGCTCTATAAGTAGGGTGCGAAACTATTTCAAAGCTTAAAAGGGAGAAGAGGTTACAAAGGTTCTAGAAGAGGATATTCTAGAAAATGAGTTGGCATTCGCATGGTTGGCATCCTACTGACTTCTCAGATTTAGTGGGAGAATCCTCATCCCTTTAACCATCTCTCCTTCTCCTATATAATGAAAGGTTTCTCAAGGAAGAGGTTAAGCAAGATTGAATAAAGAATTGATGAAATAATAGATTCAGGATTGTGTCAAGAATCCTGTTTGAATTGATGCTTGAGGACTCCATTTGATTATCAAGCCACATCGGATCTTCTTAATGCAAGTGTGGAGCAAGTGTGTGTGTGTTGGAACAAAGGACCACCGAAAGGAAGCTTGCAACATCAAGGCAATCTGATTGTATCTTCTACTTTTATTTAATATAAATACATTGGCATGTCCCTTTCCCATAAAATCACTCTTATTTTATTGCATAATTCCTTGATCATACGCAAAGGTAGTCATTGAATATACTTTACTATCTTCACTTTGGTTGGTTTGTGTTGTCTTGGATCTGATCTCGCAAGAGCACCGGAGCGAAGTAGGAACAACAAAGATCTAAGGAAGCGATATAAATGTATGTCACTCATTCCTCCTTTGGTAGTAAATTCAATGATAGTTTCTTAGGGAAAGTGTCATGTCCTATCCTATTTTGTTCTAGATTCAGGTGGATCTAGGGAGATCTATTAGTGTCCACATATATCGATTTATCCGATAACAAAATTGGCGACTCCACTGAGGATACGACTCATTTTGTGGTTTTTTGTTGGCCATTTTCTCTTAGCCTACTTTTTTCATTACCAATCAGTCTCTGAGTCTGTAGGAGACTCATATAGACTCTTTGGACCTAGAAGTTCACTCAAAAATTTTTTCCTTTTTCCAAATCTTCCTTGATTACAAACCTTCTCGCACTGTACCTCTCTATAGCATGCGAGAATCATTGAATTTTGCACCCCACTGTTCAGTCCAGTGCGACCTTCTCGCACCCGACCAGTGTCTAGGCTGTGAGAATGCCTAATTTTCACACTGTACCCCACTACTAGGCTTCGAACTCATTTGTAAAAGTTTTGGATAAGGTTCTCTTGTCTTTTTGATGCCCATATTTGTTTGTTTACCTGGGGAGAACTTCTTTTACCAGTGTTTGACTGTTTCTTGACTTCAAATCTTGCGGTTGATCAGTTTTCAGAGATCGAAAACTCTTCTTAATCATTTTTCCCAGTTTTTACTTCTTGACCTTTCATTAACAAGGGTATAATCTCTAATTCTGATATTTGAGTGCTTGTTTGGTCAAAAAGTCTTTGATTGGATTAAAAGTTGGGATTAATTGTCCTTTTAGATTGCTTGCTACTTGGAAAATTCTTTGTTCATGTGCATTTGAAGAGACTTTTCCTTGTCATTTTTTTATTTTTTATCTCCATTGAAAGATCGATTTGGGTGTTTGTTGAGTATTTTATTTTCATTGGTTGCTTACTTTTTCTTAGTTCCATCCTTATTTTTGGTTTCTATTTTTTTTTCCTTTTTTCTTTTAAGTAATCATTTATTCAGAAAATAATGGCATTAAAAATATTGAAAAAGAACGAATAGTGAATTTACATTGTCAATGATTGTTTGGTACTACATTTAAAAAGAGAATCATACATCGTAGTTTGCATTGTTCTAGAAAACTCATTTTTCCCTGCTATAGATAGAATTCATTGAACGAAAGTTTGCATCATTCATTTCTATCTACGCATTGTTGGGTCAAAGTCTTACACAACATTGGTTTCATTCCCGTCTCTCTCTTGCGTAACAACTGTTGGATCATGTTGTCATTGATGCCAATGGTTTGATTGATTGATGTCATTGATTGATGTCAAGTGATTGATTGATGTCAAAGGACTGATTGATTGATGATTTATGTAATATAATATGTAGTGTCCTTGATGAGAATGCATAGATGAAGATGGATCAATGAGTTGTCATTGATACATGATCAAGATGGATCGAAGTGGTTCCATTGGTATATGATGCATTGTTGGAAAAATGTATAGATGACTCATTGGTTAAGTGACCTAAAAATGGGTTAAGTGACCTAAAGGATGAAAGTATAAATAAGATAGCAATGGTCTCTTGTAGATCATCCTTTTGGTGGATCAATGGAGAGCTTCTTGTGGGAATATATTTTGGAGTATTGATGGAGAGCTTCTTGAGCATTTTTGGTGTGGAACACTTGAGGATATTGAAGATCTATAGGTAAATGAGGTAACCAAGGATATCTAAGCCGAAATGCTGAGGAAAGTGAAGAAAAGAAGGCCGAAATGCAAGGAAGGATAAATTCTTTTGATGGTGCTTTCTAAGGTATGTTATTTACAGGTCATGTCACCATTTTCGCTATAACTTTGTTTATATAATGATTCAGATCCTGAAATTTCTATGCAAGTGAGAAAACATAGCCAAGTATCTGTGGTTGAAAATTCAGCTTGTGGTTCGTTTTATTTTTGGAGTTACACTCCGTGGAAAATAGGGTTTGTGGCTAGTCCTGAAACTAGTCAAAATCAGGTGTTTCGGGTAAACACATCATAAATTCTTCATAACAGATCCAAATTTAGTGAGAACAATTGTTTTGCTTAGATTACATTTTGTAGTATTCTCTGTAACAGTTTTAGATCTATTCATCAAACATTTTGTGCGGGGAACTCTCTACAAGGTCGCTCTCTAGAATAAGCCAGAATTCAGCAAGGTATGCCATTTTTGCTATAACTCCTTTTATGAGAGGTTACAAGTAGTTCCACTTGGAGGAATTTCATAAGCAACACTGAAGAACATTGTATATCAGTTTCAGATCTTTATTTAGTACAAGTACAAAGTTATGATTATTTCAAGTTAGGGTTGTTGACTAATCCAAAACTAGTCATGGTTGAGACAAACAGTTGATGAGTTGGCACATACATGAGGTGTATAGTTGATGATGTT
>ML779491.1:419005-464197 GCA_009831015.1 Picea engelmannii | reverse complement strand
AATCAGTGAAAGAGTTAATGAGTTAAATCATTTTTTTAGGTCAAATCATGTGGTTTTTCGGGTCCATGTTTTTTGGGTAGCTCGTGGTATTGTGTCCATGGATTGCATGTAATGAAGACTATAAAATGTCAGAAAGTTGGCTTAGGTTGATGGATAGTTGGTATGGATTGTTGGTTTTCATTGATGTCAACTATTGGAGAGTGATATTGTCGATTTATTTCAACCTTTAATGATTGATGTCAACCCTTGGAGAAAGTCCGGTAGCAAATTCCAGTAGCACAAAGGTTTGGGTAATGGACCTAAGGTTGTTTCATGTATAATGGTATGAGTTTTAATATATATTTGAAGGTAATAATATTTTATATGGATGGTACATGTCATTCCATTTCCGGTGGTATGTGGAATGTCACATAACTCCTCACGGTTAGAGAGTTATTGCCATGAGAAGTTGGAGAACCCAGGTTTGGGTAATCGACCCAAGTTTGTTTGATGGATAATGGTATGAGTTTTGATATATTTTAAGGAAATACTATTCTATATGGATATTACATGTCATTCCATTTCCATTGGTATGTGGAACATCACATAACTCCTCACGGTTAGAGAGTTATGGCCATGTGAAGTTGAAGAACCCTCATGAGTCATCTAGAAGCCCCAAAAGGTCAAAGTAGTCAAAGTGGTTTAAGATATTTTTAGAAGGTAAATAATAAATTGAAGTGATGAGTGTACTATAATTCAAAGTGAATACAAAATAAATTATTTAAAGAATAAATTTAATGGAGAAATTACTAAGTTTACAAGTGGTTAGAAGTGGGTTAGCCCTAAAATAAGGAAAGCAGTTTAAGATGGTTAGAAGGTAACCCCTTGAGGTAAAGTGAAGTGATGAGTGTACTATAAGTCAAAGTGGATACAAAATAAATTATTTAAATAATAAATTTAATGGATAAATTACTAATTGGAAAAGTGGTTAGAAGTTGGTTAAACCTAAAATAAGGAAAGTGGGCAAAGTGACCTAGAAGATGCTTCTAAGGAAGCTACTTGGAGAATATAAATAAGAGGTAAGGCTCTCTCATTTTGTATCAGACTTGAGAATATTGAATATCTATAGGTGAACAAGGTAACCAAAGGATATATAAGATGAATTTCAGAGGGAAGGTGAAGAAAAGAAGGCCGAAATTCAAGGGAGGATAAATTCTTTTGATGATGCTTTCTAAGCTATGTTATTTACAGATCATCTCACCATTTTCACAATAAATTTTTTTCTAGAATGTTTCAGACCATGAAATTGATAGGTCATTGAGGGAACATATCCCAATATTTGTGGTAAAAGTTTTTGCTTGTGGGTTGTTGTAGTTTTGGAGTCACACTCCGTGGAAAATAGGGTTTCTGACTAGTCCTAAAACTATTCTAAAACAAGTGTTTCGGGTAAAAACATCATAACGTCTTAATAACAGATCCAAATTAAGTAACACCAAAAGTTTTGGTTAGAGTATAGTCTGTATTATTCTGTGTAAAATTTTCATATCCATAAAACAAATATTCCGTGTGGGGTACACTCTACAAGTTCGCTTTCTAGAATAAGCTAGAATTCAACAAGGTATGCCATTTTTTCTATAACTCATTTCTTGAGAGGTTCCAAGTAGTGACACCTGGAGGAATTGCATAAAACACAATGAATAACATTGTGTACTATTTTCATATATTTATTCATTACATGTACATAGCTATGATTATTTCAAGTTAGGGTTGTTGACTAATCCAAAACTAGTCATGTGAAACTAAATAAATGTTCGATGAAAATGCTAGTCTCTTGTTGTTAAAGTTAAGGAAGGTTTGTAGGTATGTGATCATATACACCATGTATATTACAGAGTTACAAATCATATTTTTATGATGAAATTGACGAGGGATTGTGGTTAAGGTACCTGTTGGGTACATGGTTGAGACAAGTAGTTGATAAGTTGGCACATACATGAGGTGTATAGTTTATGATGTTGGTACATCTTGATGAGTCATAGTTGATGATTAGTTGATACATGATTGGTACATACTTGATACATGGTTGGAGCCACTTGTTAGTAGTATTGTTGACACATGGTTTATGGATGATGTAGCATACTTGTATTGGTATATTATTAGAAGCACATATTGATCTTGGTGATGATTATGAGTTGTTGTGTTATGCTTGGTTGATGCACATATTTGAGATTTGTCTTGGTGATTGATATTGGTGAGTAGATCTGATTTGGTTGATAATATTAATGAGATAGGTTGTTGTGATAGGTTGTTTGGACAGGTTGTTGTGACATGCTATTTGTACAGGTTTGGTGCATGGTTGATGCACTTGTTCATGGTGCAGGTTGAGGTACAGGTTGGTGCATGGTTGATGCACTTATTTATGGTACAGGTTGATAACAGGTTGAGGTACAGGTCGATGCATGGTTGATGCATGGTTCAGGTTATTGGTATAGGTTGTTTGGTGTAGGTTGATTGGTACAGGTTTACAATAGTATATCTCACAGTGATAGTGTGACAATGGTTTGATAATTCTACTTATATACCAGGGTGGTTGGATGGGGCAAAGAAAGGTGGTTGTATCCACCTTCTGATTGTAGCCAAAGAACATAGGGGGTTGTAGCCTCCTTTTGGTTGTAGCGAGAGAATTGGGGAGTTGGAGCTTCCCTCAGGTTGTAGCCTAATAAATTAGGGGGTTGGAGCCTCCTTTCAGTTGTAGCTGGAAAACAAAGGAAGTTGGTGCTTCCAATGAATGTAATTCTTCAAGACATATAAGAAAAAGCATTCCGTGTTTTTATCTCGCTTTGGGTTTCCATGTAAAACACTGGTGTACTGTGTATGTGTATGATTCTTCATCTATTCATTACTTATTTACTTTGCAGTTATTGGATGATAATGCTACATTGATATAACACTTGGATTATATGGTTAAAAAGGATTAAATTGCTCTATTATTGATTCACCCCCCCTCTTAGTAATCCAACATAAAAGGCTTGGTGAACTCCAATGTAAATGGGACTGGAGATAAGCAGTGAAGGCTTACTTGGACGACTTGGCCAGATTTGATCAAGGGAATGTTCATGTTAAGGTGGAGCACTGAGACTCCAGTGTGAAGTCCCTGGAGGTGAGCGACAAAGGTTCACTTGGGTTGGCTTGGTCGGATTTGATGAAATTTGTTCGAATGAAAAGTTTAAGGTGGAGCAACGTGTCTAGGTTAGAAAGGTGGGTTAATAGAAAGAATGATGTCTTGGCAGGTCAATGAAGTGTTTGAGAATATATGATGAAGGTAGGTTCATATCCATGGAAATTGGAAAGTATTGCAATGAAGCTGGGATCGAATAGGCATGTTGAGTAATTCCAAGTTGCAACAATAGTTTTGGGCAAAAGAAGTTGTGCTATCTGGTAACTCGATCACCATCGGCTGCAAAAGACAGGAAGATTTTGGAAGAGGTATGAACAAGTCATCTGGTGATTACTCAAATGTAAAAATATTTGGTTGTGATGCTTATGTTTTTATCAACATTGTAAGACCCAGATCAAACATGTAGATCTTTGATATGGTGATGATGTTAAGGGATGTAGAATGTGGGAACCTATTGCCCACAAAATCATTATGGACAAAGATGCAGTGTTTGATAAATCTCCTTTTATGAAATCAAACATAGTAAAATGATGAAAGGTTCAAAGCATGATTGGTAGCAAAAGGGTATTTGGAAGGTATTGATTTCCACATGAAAGTTTCTCACCGGTTTTTAAAGGCTTGCTTCTATTTATGTTGTGATTAGCACTAGTTGTGTTAGTAAATCTAGATGTTAAAATTTTTTTACATGGAGTAATTGGATAAGAGGATGTATATGGAACAACCAGAATGGTTATTTCAAGATCACACCATAAGTTTTGTTTGAAAACTCAATAATCATTGTATGACCCGAAGCATGCTAGGAAATGGTACAAGATGTTTGATTCCTTCATGGTTAGCCATATTTTACAAGAAGTAAGTATAACCATTTTGTTTATGGTATATTTATTATCTTGGCGTTAAATTTTATGCTTGTTGCAAGAAAGAGCATGCATAAAATCAACAGGTTGGCTTGGTTGGTTAGGATGTTTGATATGAAGGATCTAGGAGTAGCAAAATAAATCTTGGGCATGGAAATAGACATAGACAAGAAATATGGTAAGATTGGTTCTTACAACAAAAGTATGTGGTGAAGATACTCAGGAAATTCCATATGAATAATGTGAAACCGGTAAAAACTCTTTGGCTTTCCACTGTAATTTTTCTTTAGGTTTATGTCCTAACTAATGAAGAAGAAAAGGGTTATATGTCTCGAGTATTATATGCAAGTAGGAAGTTTGATGTATGCAATGGTGAGTACTAGACCAAATATTTCACATGGAGTTGGCATTGTGAGTAGATACATGTCAAATCTAGGTAAAGAGCATTGGGAAACAATGAAATGGGTGCTTTGGTATCTTAGAGGCACAAGTAATTATTCTATTACCCATGATGGTTCCATTGATTTAGTTTGCGGTTATGTAGATTCATATTTTGCAAGTGAATTGGACAAAAGGAGATCCACTTTAGGATATGTCTTTACTCTTGTAGGAGGACCTGTTAGTTGGATGTCAAAGATTCAAAATGTAGTTTCTTTATCCAATACTAAGGCATAATATATGGCTGCTTCACATGCATGCAAGGAGGCAATTTGGTTAAAAGTTTTGTTGGGTGAGTTTGGAAGGGTGTAGGACAAGGTGAAAGTATTCTGCGATAGTCAAAGTGCTATTCATTTGGCTACCAATCCTGCTTATCACAGTAAGACGAAACATATTTCTATTAAATACCATTTTGTAAGACAAGTTGTTGATGAAGGGAGAGTGGCTCTAGAAAAGGTTCATACAAAAGTGAATTCTGCAGACATTTTTATGAAACCAGTTTTGTTAGAGAAGCTACAATGGTGTTTGGTTTCTCTTGGCTGGCAGAAAAGGTGATGAATTAATTCGGGCATGATATATCAAGTAAATTTTTGTCAAGGTGGAGATTGTTGAAAAAGTGCCAACTAATTTCCCATGCGGTAGAATGCACATGGAAATCAACTAAATATAGAATGTGCATGCATGCACTCTTCAGTGAACATTTTGTGTAACTGATGGATCTTATTATAATCAATTTGTCTAACTGTTTGAGAGATGCTATATATATGAGGATACCCATAGAGGCGAGGTGTGTGAGAAATACACAATACAATGGAGTGTAATTTGTATGTGAGGAGAGGATGGTTGTATGCATCTGATTGACTATTGTAATTCTCCCTTGAATAATAAGAATACTGATTATCATTGCCCCATGGTTTTTCCTGTATTGGGTTTCCACGTAAATCACTATGTCAATTGTGTGATTGTTGTTGTGTCTGGTTTGTTCTTGGTTTTATTTTCTTTGTGATTAAAATCTTGTTAAGTTTATGCTTTCAATGCTTAACAAATAATAATATTATATATTAACAAACAAACAAATAAATAAATAATATTGTTAGATTAAAATTTAAAGTTCACTTAAAATTGGAAATTCAAAAAAAAACTTTTCATCACCTTATCTACAACAATTAATATAAATTAATTATAAATAATTTATTTATAATATTGATTTATGTTTTAAATATTAGTTGGATTAATGAGAGCGGGGGTGAATCAATAATAGAGCAATTTAATCATTTTTCACCATAAAATGCAAGTGTTATATCAATGCAGCATTATCATCCAATAGTTGTTGAGTAAATAAACAAGGAAAAAATGAGCAATCACACACATACAGAGTACACCAATGTTTTACGTGGAAACTCAAAGCGGGAGAAAACCACATAATGTTTTTTCTTATATGTATTTAAGAATTACATTCATTGGAAGCACCAACTTCCTTTGTTTTCCAGTTGCAACTGGAAGGAGGGTCCAACCCCCTAGTTTCTCAGGATACAACATGAGGGAAGATCCAAATCCCCAATTCTCTAGCTACAACCAGAAGGAGGCTAAAACCCCCTATGTTCTCCGGCTACAACTGAAAGGTGGCTACAACCACCTTTCCTTGCCCTGTCCAACTGCCCTGAAATAAAAGTAGAATGATGGAACCACTATCACACTATAACTGTGAGATATACTGTTGTAAACCTGTACTAATCAACCTGTAATCAACCTGTACTATAAACAAGTGCATCAACCATGCACCAACCTATACCAAACAACATGTAATCAGCTTGTACCATAAACAAGTGCATCAACCATGCACAAACCTGTACCAAACAACATGTAATCAACTTGTACCATAAACAAGTGCATCAACCATGCACCAACTTGTACCTCAACCTATACCATCAATGAGTGCATCAACCATGCACCAAATATGTACCAATCATGCATCAAATACACATAAAATATGACTCATCAAGATGTACCAACATCATCAACTATACACGTCATGTATGTGCCAACTCATCAACTACTTGTCTCAACCATGTACCCAACATGTACCTCAACCAAAATCCCTCATCAATTTCATCATCCAAATCTGATTTGTAACTCTATAATAGACTTGTTGTAGATGATAACATACCTGCAAACCTTCCTTAACTTTAACAACAAGAGACTATCATTTTCATCAAACTTTACTTTAGTCTCACATGACTAGTTTTTGATTAGTCAATAACCCTAACTTGAAATAATAATAACTATGTACCTGTAATGAATAAATATATGAAAATAGTACACATTGTTCTTCAATGTGTTTTATGCAATTAATCTAGTTTCCACTACTTGGAACTTGTTAGAAAAGGAGTTATAGAAAATATGGCATACCTTGTTGAATTCTGGCTTATTCTAGAGAACAAACTTGTAGAGCATTCCCCGCACAGAATATTTTTTGTATGGATCTAAAAATTGTACACAGAATACTAAATACTATAATATAACCAACACATTTGGTCTTACTTAATTTGGATCTCATATGAAGAATTTATGACGTTTTTACCCGAAACACCTGTTTTAAACTAGTTTGAGGACTAGCCACAAACCCTATTTTCCACGGAGTGTAACTCCAAAAATACAATGACCCATAAGCTGAAATTTGTACCAAAACTACTTGGATATGTTTCCTCAATTTCCTCCCAATTTCAAGGTCTGAATCATTATAGAAAAAAAATTATTTCGAAAATGGTGAGATGACCTATAAATAACATACCTTAGAAAACATCATCAAAAGAATTTATCGTCCCTTGAATTTCGACCTTCTTTACTTCACCTTCCCTCTGAAATTCAGCTTAGATATCCTTTGGTTACCTCAGTCACCTGTAGATATTCAATATGATCAAGTGTGATTAAAATGAGAGATCATTGCCTCTTATTTATACTTTAATGTAGCTTCCTCAAGGGGTTACCTTTTAACCATCTTAACCCACTTTCCTTATTTTAGGGTTAACCCACTTCTAACCACTTGTCGAATTAGTAATTTATCCATTAACTTTATTATTTAAATAATTTATTTTTTATTCACTTTGAATTATAATACACTCATCACTTCACTTTATTATTTACCTTCTAAAATTTCTTAAACCACTTTGACCTTTTTGGGCTTCTACATGACTCATGAGGGTTCTCCAACTTCACATGTCCATAAATCTCTAACCGTGAGGATTTATGTGACATTCCACATACCACCAGAAATGGAATGACATGTACTATCCATATAGAATAGTATTACCTACAAATATATCAAAATGCATACCATTATCCATCAAACAAACTTGTGTCCATTACCCAAACCTGGGTTCTCCAACTTCACATGGCCATAGCTCTCTAACTGTGAGGAGTTATGTGACGTTCCACATACCACTGGAAATGGAATGAAATGTACTACCCATATAGAATAGTCTTACCTTCAAATATATTAAAACTCATACCATTAAACATCAAACAAACTTGGGTCTATTACCCAAACCTTTGTGCTACCAGAATTCGCTACCAGACTTTCTCCAAGGGTTGAAAACAATCACTAAGGGTTGACTTCAATATATAATATCACTCTCCAATGGTTGAAATCAATGACAACCAACAATCCATACCAATTTTACATCAACCTAAGCCAATTGTATGACAATATCCCCCTTTGGAATTGATGGCAACAGCAACATTGATGGAAACACTTAGTCATGATAACATTCATGCTTATACTCCTCATCAATGCTTCTATCTCTTCCCCTTTGAAATCAATGGAAAAGGGTATCTCCCTTTGGGGTTGCTCCCCCTGGATGAACTCTCCTTGGGCTTCTCCCCTTGTCTACATGCCTTTGTTCTCTCTCTCCAAGCATTTCTATCCTGCATCTAATAAATCTCTCCCCCTTTGTCATCAATCGAAAAGGTATCTTTCCATTCGAGGCTTCTCCCCCTAACTAAACTGTCCTTTGGGATACCCCCCCTGACTGAACTCTTCCTGAAATTGATCCCCCAACCTGAACTATTGTATTTATGGTGCTTCCTCATGTAAATATAAGATATATAAGACGAGCATTCAAAATAATTCATTTTGAAGTAGAAATTACTCTGAGTCTCTGGCGAAAATATTCAAAGGCTTCCCTTGGAAGCGGTTTTGTAAATATGTCTACCACTTGTTCTTTTGTGCCCACATTGATCTGGATTTTATGAGCAAAGAGAAATAAATAAAGATTATTAACAGATTCTTAGCACAAAATAAAAGAGATACAGTAAAATTGGTTTTCTATTCAATAATGAAATAAGCTGAAACTGTAAAATGCAGCGGAAACAAGCTTGTTGGAATGTTGGCAGCTTATCTCTGAGAAGAGATGTGACGGCTATGATCATTCGAAAGAAGAACCTTACAATGAGGCTCTGAAGACATTTTTACAATAAACAAGAATGTAAAAAATCCTAGACATCCAAAAAACTAACCCTAGAAGATGAAGCGCCAAAAGTCATGTTGGCCCCGTTTGGGTAAGTTAGTACATCAACTTCTCGGGGTCGTAACTTTTGCATACAATCTCCGTTTTAGGCGTGTGATAGTTCGTTGGAAAGGTATCGTCGAGGAGATTGATTTTGGGGTCTCAATTATGCCTTCAACTATAATTTAGGATATGGATCCTGAAAAACCTTCATTTAGGCCCTCAAAATGTCCCCAGAAGTTAAAACTACTAAAAATAGTAAATTGCCAAAATTGTTAGAAAATTGTTTTGAGCCAGTTGGAAAAGGTGGGTGGCCACCAATATCCATCTAGATCAATCCTCCCTCCTTAGGAATAAATGGTATCCATTGCGTTGAGGTCCCCCATTAGATGAGGAAATTTCTGCTGAATTTGGCCATGGGTGAGCCACTTGCCTTGGTGCAGGAGCTGCCCTGCGTTGACGACTTGATAAAGTTGGATCCTTTGTTGTCGAGTGCCCTTGATCCATGTGTCCACAATATGATCATTGGATTCCTTTTGTATGCAGTCAGGATTGAGATATATTGGTGTCAGTTGTTCTTCTACTTCTGAGGTGTCCAATAATGGTGGGAAATAAGGGCGAAGAAGATCCATGTTGAACACTAGGTGCAGGCCAAGGAAAGGAGGAATGTTGATCTCAACAACATTATCCCCCATAGTGTTGGTGATAGTGTATGGCCCATAACAGAGTGGGAAAATCTTTCAATGGGGTCCTGTAAGGCGTTCTTTCTGCAAGTGCAACCAAACTTTGTCGCCCACCTGGAACTTATGTGGCACCTGATGTTGATCATGGCGTTGTTTGTACTTGTCATTGGACTTCTATAGGATATCCTGAACCTGTTGGTGGATGTGTTGGATCTACTCAATGAACCAGGTGGCTTTTTCAAATTCAGTTGGATTAGGAGATGAGTCGGTCGAGGTGACTGCAAGGGGAAGTGCAACATCTATGGGACCCAATGGTTGGAATACCAACCCCACCTGAAACGGGCTGTGGTCGGTTGAGCTATGCAGGGCTCGATTGTAGCTATGTTGGACATAGGGAAGGATCTCATCCCATGTGTGAGGGTGCTTTGAATTATACATGCAAAGGATATGCACAATCATTCGATTTACAACCTCAGTTTGGCCATCTATCTGGGGGTGGAAGGTCATGGATTTGGTGAGCTTGGTGTCCAATAGTGACCAGAGGCTCATCCAGAATGTGCTAAGAAATCTACTATCCCGATCTGAGACAATGGTTTGTGGGATTCCAAAATGTACCCAGACTCATTCAAAGAAGAGCTTGGCAGTGGCCTCTATTGTGATGCTCTTCTTCCAGGCAACTAGAATCGCCATCTTATAAAAGCGATCAACAACCACAAAAACACAGTCATTTCCCCGCTTGGTGGATGGGAGGCCCAACATGTAATCCATTGAGATGGATTCCCATGTCCTGTCAGGAGAAGGAAGAGGGGTGTACATGCCCTATTTCTTAGTGGTCAGTTTGGCAATAGCGCAGGCAGTGCAGGACCTGATATACTTGTTGACCTCCTGTCAAAGTTTCAGCCAGTAGAAATGTTTTTGTAGCATTGCCACTGTCTTTTCGATGCCGAAGTGTCCTGCCACCCTACTGTAGTGGGCTTCCCAGACGAGCTTCACTCACTCACTTGATGGAACACAGATATGGCTCAGACAACACAAAAACCCATCCTGAAGATGGAAATTATCAACAACTGCATTCACACCCAACATTTGGTAGGTGGTGGTGAAGTCAGGGTCTGTCTCATAGAGTTGGGGCCATCCAGATGTCTCATGGCCGCAAGAGTCTAGCACCATGGTGAGTGCCACAACTGGAAGTCTGTTGAGGCAATCAGTGACGTGATTGGTGCTTCCTGTTTTATACTTGATGTTGAGGTGGAATTGTTGCAATTATGTGGACCACTTTTGATGGTGGTCGTTCTGTAATTTTCCTTGTGTTTGCATGAATTGTAGTGGCTTATGATCATTGTGGATGAATGTCTCCTTCCCAAGTGTTGTCTACATAAGTCACTCCTGGATTGCAGCAGGAGTAAGCCTGAGGCCCATCAATTTATGTCACAATTTGTTTATAAAGGGGGGTGATCGAAAGGAAGTAAACTCAGAACAATATCGCTCACTCAGAAAACTGGGTTGGAAAAGCAAGGACATGTGAGGTCTTGATTTAACTTGAGATAGTAAATTTGCATAGTGGTGAGTAAGTGGAGGGAAAGAAGGGGAAAAGTCTCAGATGTGAGATCCTCTCAAACCAGAGAAACTTCAAATTAAACCTCAAATGTTGCAGAACTAACACAATCAAACATACATCATATAGTTACAACAACACTCGACGGATCATCCATACCTGGGCTTTCAGATTTAGAGGAACAAGGAATGGAGGAGGCTGGCCACCATTAAACAAGAAATCTCAAAATATCATTGTATAACCTGAGAACTAGAGGCCTTGTTAAATCTTTACAGTCGGGAGCTTAGCTCTACCATCGATAGATCACAAAAATGGCAAAATTGTCTACATATACCCAAAGCCAATAACAATAGTAAAATTAAGACTTATCATTAAAAACATTAGGTCTGCATGTTTACTAGCATACTGCACCTACAGTCTCTAGACAATCATGCACTCGTGTCAGACACAACCAGGATCCCAACAACCCTACAAAAAAATTGACCTGTCTCAGGTCCCTTTCTGGACTTTCTGTTTATGGTGGAGACGATGTCTAACCACCACCAACCACCTCAATAACTGCTTCCTTGGGGTTGGGAACAGCCCGGCCAACTTTGCACTCTTGGGATGTGGAGGCCCTCTTGTGCTGCCACTTGGATCGACTGAACGGCCTAATGATAAGGTGTGGAGGTCGGTGCGAAGACTGGGGCACATGATTGGAAGTGGTGGGTGAGTGGTGACTAGGAAGGGATGAGGGGAAACGACGAATGAGGAGGTGCCAGGACATGATTGGTCGAGGGAGGATGTGTTGCTTATGACGGAGTGATGTGAAAAGGAGAGGGATAGGTGTTGAAAGGAAATATGTTGAAACGAGAATAAGGTGGGCTAGGATGGCATTGAGTGGAGGTGAGATATGGAGTGGAAGACAGATGGCAGAAGATGAAAGGTGGAGGCAATCATGAGGAGATGATAGGGGGACCCACTTTAAGCCACCAATTCTAGACCCCCCTCCCCCCTATTAAAGGTAGATCAGCAAAGGGGGTCTGGAATCCAACCTTGATCGTAGATCCAGGCTCCCAAATCTAGGCCGTTGAGAGATGTGTGCTCAATTCCGGACCCCCCCCCCCTTGTTAAAGGTAGAATGACGAAGGGGGTCTAGAATGGAACCCTGGCCCTAGATCTGGGGATGCATATATTGGCCGCTCAGATCTTCTTGCTCCTTAGCTTCATGCACCGAGAGTCATCCCTGATAGATGGATGAGACTGCTCCATGTTCAACAAACCGAATTCTTTCTGGAATTCTCCCATCGAGAGTTCTTGCTCCTTTTCTCTCGAAGTCCTGGTAACTGAAATGCGACGAAGCTCGATCGCATGCCACCTGTGTCTGCTAAAATGGACGACCCTGATCACTTCTGCGATATAGGTGATTTTCTCAGTGCTAATCCTCATGCAACTTTTCTAATCATGAATTCCCACTGATTGTCGATCTGCTTCCTTGATGAATCTTGGCTGTTGAAAACAGATCTTCACATGCTCTCTTGACTTTGAACCTCGAACGATATTTTCTGAGAGATGCACTTGGGCACTTCTAGCACAGGCCATGAATAATCACCCTTTAGTGGGTTCTTAGCCCGCCTCTTCACCTTTTGCTCCATGGGCTCGACTTAGGAGAGAAAACGACCCATGCTAGAATTTGTGCTAACATTAGGCTCCATGGGGGATAGAGTTGTCCCTGTGATGCTATAAGAACTCCTTCTGCAGTTCCAGTGCCTTGTCATTGGACTATGGGGTTATTTATTAAGCCAAAAACAAACAGAAACTCAATATTTACAAAAAATAGAGGATCTGTCTAAGGCTTAGAAAAAACATGTCTTCAGGAAATGCCCATTTATTGGGCCATTAAAAACTTCTTCGCCCTCCAAATCCTGCAACCTGTAAGTGTTGTTCAAGAATACTTCAGAGATTTTGAAGGGCCCAATCCAGAGGGAGTCAAACTTGTTGTGCTTACCCCTATCCTACCTGGGTGCATCCCACTTCAGCACCAAATCACCCAGCTCAAATTCCTTCTTCCTGACCTTCTTTTCAAAGGCCTACTTGATCTTCTACTCATGACTATGAGTTATGTCCATTACCTACTCCCTGATATGTTGCACTTCCACCATTTGATGGATCCTTCTGACCATATGGTCCGACTCTCCTTCATGATCCTGAAAGAATTTCGCTACAGGTAAAGCAAGCTAAGTGGGAAAAATAGCCTCTGTCCCATAAAAAAGTTGAAAAGGTGAGGTTCCCAAGGACTTCTTTATTGTCACTCGATCGGCCCATAGAGAAAATTTGATCTTTGAATCCCAGGCCCTCTTATTGTCTTCCAATAATCTTTTAATGAGATTGATTGGGATTTTATTGGAAGATTCTTCCAATCCATTTCCTTGAGGATAATAGGGAGTGGAGTGAATTAGTGAAATCTCGAACTACTCACAGAACTTAACCAGAGGATCAGACTTGAAAGAAGCAGCATTATCAGTGACAATTCTGCTGGGACAGCCAAATCTGGCTATGATATCCTCCAAGAAGCTGATAATTACTTTGTGTGAAGCATTCCTGGTGGGGGCAGCTTCTATCCACTTGGTGAAATAATCTGTTGCAGTTAGGATCCATCTATGTTGTCCACTTGAAAGAGGATGAATTTCCCCAATGAAATCCAACCCCCACTGTTGAAAGGGTGTTGAAGCCACTACAAGCTTTAGTGGTATAGATTTGAGTTGGTGCTTTCCTGAGAACCTTTGGATGCAAGCTCTGACTTCTTTGCATACATTAGTGAATAAGGTGGGCTAGTAGTACCCAGTCCTGAGAATTTTTTGGGCTGTGGTCTTCCAGAAATAATTCCCTCCACAAAGGTCGCTATGGAAATCAAACATAACTTTCTAAGCTTCCTGTGGGTTCAAACACCTCAAAAACACCCCTAGAGTATCTCTCCAATATAAGGCTTGGTCAATAAGGCAATATCTGACTGCCTTGAGCTTTAAACCTCTTGCCTTGCTTTTTCCCATTCCATCAGGAGGCTTCAACTCTCACAGAAAGTACAAAATGTCTTTGTACCAGGTGCATTTTGCTAGTGATAAGCCATCCTGAGAGCTATTGTTGGGCAACTCAGCTTGTTGATTTCCAGAGCAAGCGTTGATGAAGCTAACCCCCAAGGCCTTGCAATTGGATTTAGCCAACAACTTGGCTAAACCCTGCCCTTTAACCAACTTGGTGGGCTTTATCTGCAGGTCAAACTCAAGGATCTTGACGCTTTATCTGTAGGTCAAACTCAAGGATCTTGACGATCCATTTACCTATTCTCCCATCTATGTTAGGCTGTATAAGGATGTCCTTCACAGAGGCTGAAGGAAGGTATGCAGTCACTCTTGAGTGCAAGACATAGAATTTGAAAACTTTGAGAGCTTTCACCAAGGCATAGGCCTGCTTCTCCATGATCTCATACTTGATTTTTTCATCTCTCAATGCCTTACTGAAGAAGGAAATGGGTTGCTCTCGCCCTTCCTTATTTATCTGCAATAAGACCGCTGCTACTGTATCAAAAGAAGAAAAAGAAAAAACTAGGAAATCCTTGGAATAATCAGGACTGATCAGCACAGGTGCCTCAGTCAATGCCTTCTTTATTTGGACAAAAGATTTCCTGGGTTCAGCAGTCCATTTTACTTCATTTCCCTTTCTGAGCATGGTTGTGATTTGTTTCACCACCTCAGCAAAATTTGAGACGAACCTCCTTAGAAAGTTAATCTTCCCTAAAAGAGCCTGAACTTCCTTTCTAGACCTGGGAAGTGATAGGGTTTGAATTGCCTCTACCCTGCTGGGATCAATTCTCACTCCTTCTGCTGATACTATATGGCCTAACAACTTCCCCTCCTTCATAGAAAACAAATATTTCTTGGGATTTAAGGATAGGCCAAACTTCCAGCATTTCAAGAAAACTTTCCTCAAGTGACAGCGATGCTCTTTATCAGACCTGGAGAAGACTGTGATGTCATCCAGATAGATCACCACAAACTGATCTTTCTCCCCGATGAAGGCTATGTGCATGGCTCACTGAAATGTTGCTCCTACATTCATTAATCCAAAAGTCATTTTGGCATACATGAATGTGCCCCAAGGAGTGGTGAAGGCTATGTTTTCTCTGTCCTCAGGAATGACTGATATCTGATTATAGCCGGAAAAACCATCAATCATGGATATCCTAGATGCACCAGTTACCCTCTGCAATATGTGTTCCATGTTGGGCAAGGGATAGTTGTCTTTCTTTGATTTCCTGTTCAGGTTATTGAAATCAACACAGAGCCTGATTTCTCCACTTTTCTTCCTCACTGGGACCAAATTGGCCACCCACTCAGAATATCTCAAGGGGACAATGATTTGGGCATCTAACAACTTCTTCACTTCTCTCTCCATGATAGGCAACAACATGGGATTTATCTGTCTTAGCTTCTACCTAAATGGCTTAGCCTCTTCCTTTAGTGGGATCTTGTGTTCAATGACAGATGTGTCATATGTCTTGAGATATTCATAGGTCCATGCAAACACATCAACAAATTCTCTTAATAACTCAGTATATTAGGCCCTCTGTTCTTTGGTCAGGCTGCTTGACAACTTGACAAACTTCGACTCCTCCTATGTGCCAATGTTGCATTCAGCTGTATCAGCATCTTCATTTGAAACCCTACCCTTTACTGCCACATCATTCCCATCGAGCAATCTTTCTAAAGGGACTAATCCCTTGGGGATGTGATTTCTAGGTAGCTAAACAATATGGTGATTAACAATTTTATTTAAAAATACCTCAAGGTGAGGGTCACCTTCGGGATCAGGGTCCTGATCAATGTGCAATGCGGAGAATTCATCAACAGACCGAAGATTTTTTTTGATTTCAAGATCATCTTCGAATACCTTCCAATGCTTGATATTGTCTGGTACAGATGGCCTATATATTATCTCAACATCATATTTGATCTTAGGCGGCAGAGAGATCCTGAACAGACTAGCTGAGATAGCTAAGGAATCGGCCAAAGTATTTTCCTCTCTTGGAATAAAAGAAATGTTGAAAGCTGAGAATAAATTATCAATCAGGTCCCACACCTCATATTTGTAACTCCTGAGCCGAGGATGCTTAGTCCGATAAGCATTTCTAGCTTGCTAGATAATCAACTCAGCATCTCCAAACACTGCTACCTCCTCAATTCCCATTTCTTTTGCAGCCCTTCAACCTAGAACAAGAGCTTCATATTCTTCTACATTGTTGGTAGTTTCAAATTCTAGCTTATATGACATGGATATGGTTTCCTGACAAGGCGACACAAAAACCACTCCAGTGCCAATGCCTTCACTAGAAGAATCTTTTTCAAAGAACATCTTCCAAACAGAGGTGGTTGGAGGAGGTATCTTGTGATTAAATATGGGCTGCCTTCTGATTTGAAAAGGGGCTTCAGGAGTGTCAGTGAGATGCAATAAACTAGACCCCAAATCAGTGTCAAGTGCAAAGATAGGATAATTGGTGGGGTTTGCTTCATCACTAACAATGTAGGCCAACTGAGCTTCTCTGTACAACCTCCTGCATTCCCCTCCAAATACTGGAATGGTGGCATATGTGAGATCCATCTGCAATGTTCCTCCAAGTTTTTTAATCCAAGATCTTGACAACAACATGCCAAACATGGGGGGAACATCAGCTACTACAATGTCCATGACCACACTCTTCATTGGCAGCTGAAATAGAGAGACCACCAAGTCTTTGATGACTCCAACGCATTGCACCTTCCTTGAATCAAAAGAGTACAAATCATGATAAGTATTTGTCACTTCTAGTCCCAATTCTTCCATGACTATTTTGGGCATAAGGTTGTGGGAAGCTCCCGAATCCATGAGGAAATTATGCAGCACCTTAGCATATATGTTTAGGGATGTGTAGAAAGGAGGGAATGAATTATATCTGTCTTATACCATGGGACCGAGGACAATTGTTGGATTTTCATCTTGAAAATTTACTGAGTCTGTGGAAGGCTGGGGGGACTCAGATTGAAGCAGTTTGGAGAGGGACCTTTTGAAATATTCATTTTTGACTAGTTTTGAGAGGGGTACATGAATTCTAATCTTTTGAATTTCATGCTCAAAACTAAAGGAGGAAAGAGGCTTAGGAGCTACCCTTACCTCAGAGACAGGTTCCTTGGTTGTTGGCGAAGTATTCTGAGTTTTCTTTTCTTTAGTAGTGACTGTTGCAGGTTTAACATGCCTTTTTGCTATGAGGGGCTGATCCTGGCTATCCAAATTCCCTTATTTCTTCTTTGACCTGAGATTGTATTTGTCAGGAGTGTTGCTATCCTTTTCCCCTTTACCCAACTGTTATAACCCTAAATTGCACCACACATGCTTACCTGGCATCAGGCCAACTGATATCCGTTCTTTGCCAAAGCACTGTCGAACAACTCTTTGAAAATCATCTTTTATAAAGGCCCACGTGCCCTAATACATTATTGCACGCATGTACACGCTGGTTGACCCAAAACAACCCGCGTGGACTGACAAAAGCATGAAAAAGGGAAAGTTACCGACGGAACAAAAATCTATGGCTGAGTTAACTGAAACACCCGACCATGCATGGCCGAGGGTTCGTCCAAATACCTAGCTCCTTCTGGCCTATAAAAGAAGGGGTAGGGGTCCTATTTGGAAGAGGAAAAATATAGCAAAGAAACTCCGACCATTTACATATTCCCATTGTCCCAACCCTTTAGCCTTTCCTTATGCCAAAGGAGATTCAAAGCAAGGCAGTTGGAGGACAGAAGAAGAGGAGCCCAGGATCAGGTTCAAGGAGTGGTAGAAGGTCTCAACTTTTGTAAGTTGACTCATTCAAAGTAATAAAGAAAGTGCTTTTCCTGTCCCAATTCATGAACTTTTTATGGTTTGATCAGTTTATGTTTGGATTTCTAACCCATTAGTATATAAGTAGTATGCATGCATAGTTGTTGCTTGTCTTGGATGCAGGTCAGCTTTGGAAGGAGTATTGTGAACAAGGAATCAAACACAATGGAGGATCGACATCAAACACCTGGGACGAGGTAGGTTGACCTTTCCATGCATTTACTAAGAAAAGGGGATTTGAATCTAGGGATGAAGGTAGAAAGTAATTTCTATTTGGTCATATCTGCATCGAAAGTCTTAACTCTATTTTCTAGTCCGTAGGGATATTTTCCCAACAACAGAATTGGCGACCGTACTGGGGAAACTCTCTAGGGCTCCTGGAATTTTATTTAGTTTTTGGGTAGTTTAAAGACTAGTTTTTCTTGCCTGTCTTTTCTTTTCATTTTTGTAAGGTCTGAGATAGCAGGGAGTCTGGTTTTCCATACCAGCTTTCCCTGACTTTTTCTTGACTGTGTTTTTCGGGACCCATAGAGGTACACGTGGCCTGCACAAGGTCTGCATGCATGCACCCTCATCCTACCCTCTTACAGCCCGCGTGTGAATGCTAGCTATAGAGGTAGCAGTAGTGTGTAGAGTTCAGAGAACCTCAGAGGCAGTCATCCTCTTCCCTGTCAGAATCACACATTCTCAGGGGGTTTTATGGAATTCTGTCTGAAGTCTTGTTTGCTAGCAGTCCTATCTCAGATTGTTTTTGATTTATCATTTTTTCCTTATATTATTTGTTTTTCTGTTAGAAAGAGTATCCAAGCCTTCAAGGGATCCTGGTTATCAATATCAGTGGTCTCTTCCTGGTTTGGTCTGTCTGTTTTCATTTTTTCTTAGAGTTTAGATATACACCGGCTTGTACAAGTTCAACCCGCGTGTACATGCCCTCTGTCTCTGTTCAGCGTGCGTTCGCACGCGTGCTGTTTGAATAACAGTCGCGTGCTTGTACATGATACTTTTTGTTAAGGGTAAGGCAGTCATCCTTTCCCTTAATAAGAATTATTCCTCTTAGGTGTTTGAATCTCTGTTTGAACAATCAGTAGCTTAGGATTAATTTTACTCTTAGCTTACTTTTTCTCATAAAAATAAAAAAAGTTTTTTAAGGTTTTTAGACAAGTGTGAGAGTCATTGTTTTTAAAATTGCTAGTGTGTGATTTTTGACCTAATTCTTTGCGATTTGCGATTTAGGCCAGAATTGTTTTTCTTGGTTTTTTGCTTGTCAGTATTTTCCCTTTCTTGCTTTACTAGCATTTAAATAAAATAAAAAAAATCTCTTTTCATTTTCTTATTTGGTTGAAGAGTGTGTTTCTGCATCATTAGTTAGGGAAAAGTCTTTTGTTTCATAAGTTTTTGCAGTTCACTTAGATCATAAGTAGCTCATAGTCGAGTGAAATTCCTTTGAGTTTGTTGTCCGAAATTTTAGAAAAATTAAAAATATTTCTTTTGAAAAGTTGTTGAAATTTTGCATTCAAGTAAAAATTTTGTTTCCATCTTTTTTATTCATTTTTGCTTTCGTCTGTTACACATCATCAGTTTCACCCTCATACCTCTTGACGTAATACAAAGCCATAAAATTAACGCTAAATTTAAAATCTACTAGACTTTTATGTTTGTAGGGTTCACAAACTAGTTCAGGACAAGGGCCTTGGATTAGGTTAGAGAGGAAACTCTTCAAGGCCATTTTAAATCAAACATTGCAGTCTGAGATAGGGAGTGTCTAAGTCCAGTGTGGTGAAATTTATCCGGGACCCCCCTCTAACACAGGGGATAAACATGAGGTCGTGTGGAGAAAGGTAGCGGAGATAACCCCTCCAAAGCTGGACCAATTGTAGTGGAGAACACATATAGAGGGCTTGTTTTGGGATTCCGTCGTTTGCATTTTCCATGGGGCTTCGTGGGTCTCGAATATGTTCAAGGTCCTAAGTTGTCTTTCGGAACATTTTCTCTCGATACCCTTGACAGGTTTCGGGCTTGACACCCTGCTCATTGTGGTCTACCCGACTTTCGACTGTACCCGCCTGGTGACTGTTCGCGCACTGGCACCCTAGTTACCAATCGTTTTAGGGACATACATAGGTGACTGTGGGGCTATACCACAGTACCTAGGATAGACATTAGGCCATGCTTTATAGAGCATACCCAAAGGGTGCTTCTGTGTTCAATTTGTTCTAGTGTTGGTTGTTGTAACTGTTCTTCCAATTAATTTAGTGTTCGCTTGTCTTATCTCTTAGGGACTTTTTTTAGTGTGTGTTACTTTTGAACATTTAGACTATCGTAGAGTGTCTTGGATCTTCTCACACATTCGAGGATCTCGAGCTCCGCCGGTCACGAAGGCTTCTTGGCCTGTCTCCAGTTACATTAGATCCACCCCCGCCTCCATTAAGGCGAAAGCTAGACCAACAAGGGTCTTTTGAAGTGACAGGGTTACAAACCACTGTGCCCGAACAACCCCTAGAGGAATCGACCATTTTGTACCTTGAAGCAACCGCTCTTGGCTCGGTTGAAACCCCAACCACTGATTTCTTGGCACCTTTCATTGTACCAATTCAATTTTACAAGTGTCAAACAGTGTCGCACACAGCAATGGAAACAAATGTTATTACTCCTTCTGGGAATTCTTCAATTCCCACCACGGTTGTCACCATAGGGGAGCTTTCATCTCCTAACCTACCATCGTTGGTCCAAGCCACCATGTTGTCAACTGCAACTACTTTGCACAGTGGTCCAAACCGGTCTTTGGCGGTGGCCACAACACCTTTCACACCTAGTGCGACAGGCCCTCCATTCTCATACAGGATGCCTAGTTCGGGTAAAAGTCATGTACTTTCCTACTCCACTTTACAGACTTTGGGTCTAGGGGTAGGGAGCTCTAGCGATCCTCTGCAAGGTCACCTCGGGGGCACTCCTACTCCCTTTAACAGTTTTCCTTATGGAGGGGGTCATATCCCTCCTTCGTCCCCTTCACTCAGTGGCTTGCATCAGCAATCCGTCGGGCAACCTACACACAATAGTTTATTTGGAGCGGGGAGTCAAGGACCACCTTCGCATAGTATGCCGGTAGGTTCGACACCATTTTATTTGAACAGAACATTTGGTAACAACACTCTCTCATCAGTCGCTTTCCTGACTGGAGGAAACCCCATTTTTGGACAATCTACTCCTGTGCAGGGTACTATTCCTGCACAGGGGGCAAACCTAGTAGGACCTTGGAATTTAGGGCAAGGATTCGTTCCCTCATCCAGAATGTCGATCGGGGGTAATTGTTTCCACAATCAATGGAACTCTGGAAAAACTACTATGTATATCACCACGGGACCGACATGGGGTAATCCTTCCCAAAGTCCTTCAAATATAATGCATGCCCAACCATGTATGTCCTATTTGGGAAATCAGCCGATGATGTCTCCACATATGCAAAATCCTTACGGTGGCCAGGGCCATGGTTTCTACCAGAATCCGGGCTAGTAGCCAAACTTTTCTTGGCAACCTGGTGCCAGTCAAACTCTAGGTCCCTTTTTCCCAGGTTATCAACAACAACCCAAACTCCCTTTCCTAGAGACTTTACACTTGCCAGATTTGACAAGGCTGTTGAATGACCTTATTTGTCACGATCTGCTTTGGCCTCCTATGCCGACGAAGTTTCCTTCGGACATTCTGAAGTTCAAAGCCAAGCTTAACGAATATCCAAGAGATCATGTGACTACCTTCCATCTTTAGTGCTCATCTAACTCATTGAAAGATGACTCCATACAGTTGTGATTGTTTCAACGTACTCTCATTGGAAGTGTCACAAAATGGCGCATTGAGATAGATCGCTCAAGATACTCTTCTTTTGGCGAACTGGGGATGGATTTCTTGAACCATTTCCAATTACCTGTGAGATACGATGCTGGCACAGAGCCGCTTGCCAATTTTGAATAGACAACAACAAACCATATCTCTGATCACATCCGAGAGTGAGGACGTCGGAAGAGTTTAATCAAAGTACCAGTCCCACCAACATTCCTGCTAGAGTGGTTCCTTAAGTCTTTGGTCCCGCAGTTATCCAAAGATGTCGCGACATCTAGAGTTTTCTTCGAAGAATATGCCATCTTGAGGGCTCAATAGTTTGAGCTCATCTATTCTCAGTTGGGTTTATTATACAACATCTTTCCAGATGCACGACGTTCAATACTGGATAAAACTAGACAGAGAGCTGGACCACATGCCGATGGTATTGTCAGTTCAGCACAAACAAAGCCTGCTAAGAAATTGACAAAGAAGTTGTAGTAGTTATCCATACAACACACAACGGCCAGCCAAACTACTACTTTGGCTCCCCCCCCTACCAAAATGTTGAAAGTACACATAGTGTAGTCGACTAACCCAAAGTCCACCCAACATCCTGAAGGGAAGAAAAAACAACGAAAGAAGGGTAAGGGGGATAAAAAACCCAACGATAATGTTGGCAGGAACAACATTGAAAAACGAAAGGCGAGGTATCCATGCAACTTGTGCGCGGAAGACCACCCGACCCATCTATGTCCTCGACTTGTAGAGGCCCAAAAGTTTGTCACACAACAATAGCAGGCAGTGTTGACTAATCCATTTCAACATGGGAAAAATCTAACTCAAGCCTCTGCAAGCATGGAAGGGGGTAGCCAAGAAACCTTCCTGCCTGTGAACAACCCCGCATCCCCAAACGTATATATGGTGAAGGGTGATGCTTTTATATCGAATAGAGTGCATGACTATAGTAAACCAAGCACTTCTGAGAAGGGTAAAGAAGTTGAACTCCCATCTCTTCCTCTACAGATTGAGAAGACGTTGGGAGAAACAATGACATGCATTCCCAAAGGAACATTCAAAAAATCTTCTCATAACCCAAACACAAGGGCTACCCAGAACTACTCTGTGGTGGAATATTTATCACAAGCCCCTTGTGTGAGGTCTGCTTTGGAGGTCCTCCAAAGCTTCCCTTCTCAGAGGAAATCCTTGTTAACCTCTTTAGGATCTACCGAGACTTGTAATCCGGGTACACTCATGTTGGATACAACCGAATTAAAACCTCGTCTGCCTTACCACATAGCATTTCAGATAGTAGTGGCTTATCCCATGAAAACTTTTACTCAGAATATTTTCTGCATGGTGGTGGTTGAGGGCGCCTCGGCATGCGTTATGTCGTTAGCATGTTGGAAAGCCATCGGTCAGCCCGTTTTGTCTCCATCACCTACTCTCCTCACTGCCTTCGATGGTCATTCATTCCTACCACATGGTATCATCCCCTCCTTCCCCATGCAGTTAGAAGGGAAGACCATGTGCGTCGAGGTAGAAGTAGTCGATGCTCCCCTTGACTATAATATTTTGTTAGGAAGGAGTTTGACTTATGCTATGCAAGATGTGGTCGGTACAGTTTTCTGGGTCTTGTTGTTTCCACACGAGGGCCAGATCGTGACCATAGATCAATTGTATTTCTCTAGACCTGACCCTTCACTGGGGGCATCTACGGTCCCAATGATTGATAATCCTCAGCTAGGTGTCGTCAATGTAGGAGTTGGTTTGTGCCCATCCTTGATGGGCACCTTTGATTACCCACCTCCTCAAGGCGATATCAAATTTATATCCAATCACCATAAGGTTGAGATTTATCAAGTTTCGTCGTTCCACACGACTTACTTCGAGGATCCGTGGATACTTCATTCCCCATTGGCCACGATGGATGAGACAGGGCACGCAGGCATGTCCATGACCTTGTCTGCCACTGAAGTGGCGTACTCTTTAGTCCAGCAAGCTTCAGCTAACACTAATCCAACTCTTGCACAAGAGTTCGATCCACTTCTAGAGCCTATTTGGTCTCAGGGTTCTCTCACCAGCATCGATTCATTAGACTTAGTCTTTCCCTCTGACGAAGCAGTAATCGAAGCAATGACTAGTCCAGACAAACCTTGGGAAGATCTTCACCACATATCATATTTCCTCCCAAAGTTAAGCCGAATCGAAGTAGGAGAATTCACCATGACTATGACTGGGGATAGGTCTTGTCATACTAATCCCTTAGCTACACACAAGATCTACGTTGAGGGTAATATGGCAACCATTGTTGAAATGATACCTATCAATATCTCCAGAACACCTAGCGTCATAAACAATGTTTTTGTCAGAGTAGATAACTCCCCTGAGGAGATGCCTGGCATCAACCCACAAAGAGTCTATCATGAGCTAACTTTGTTGTTTTTCAAGCTAGCTTTGAGATCCAAAAGCAACATCTGGCGAGATTGCATTTATGCTTTTCGATCTCATCCGGATTAACTGAGAAAAGTAACCATTAGGGAGTCTTCTTTAAGCCCTTTTCAGACTCCTTAAAGATGAAAAGATTGCCGAGTGACCTTATTTCTTCACACTCGTTAAATTGGTCTAGAAGAACATTCCTTAAATGGGTCTTCTTTTAAGCCCTTTTCAGACCCTCTAAACATGAAAATATTGCCGAGCAATCTTGTGGCTTTTCACGCTCGTTAAACTGAAATTTGAAGTCACGTCTGTCCGGCGGTAGTTTACCCCTTTTTTGGTCCAGCCGGTTAACTGTACGAACAAAGGTATATTCTATGGAACTTCCGTTCTTTAGAAGAGTACTCTCAGGTATAATTTTATACCTTTTTCAGGCCTGAGGGACTAAACTTACGAAAAATAAACCCCCATGAAGTCCATAGTTAAGTTCTTTTTAGACTCCCTAAAATTGAAAAATCGTTGAGTGACCTTATTCTTTCACATTCATTAAATTGGTCCAGAAGAATATTCCTGACGAAGTCCATAGTTAAGTTTTTTTTAGACTCCTTAAACATGAAAAAATGCCCGAGTGATCTTGCCTTTATCACACTCGTTAAAATGGTTTTGAATAAGACGTCTTGTCAGTGATAGTTTACCCCTTTTTCGAACCGACTAGACTATATTCGAAAAAGGTACCCCAATGGAGTCTCCTTTTATGTTTTTCAGACTCTCTAAATATGAAAAACCACCGAGCTTACCTACTTTGAGCTCGTTAAACTTACATCGAAGAACATTACCGTTGTGTGTTTCGTTAACCACATTTGCATACCTTATACACCAGCCTTGTAACAGTTTGCTTCTACATCTTAACACCTTTGGCCCTTGGAGGATTTTTCTGGAGTATCATTTTACTAGAACATTAGTCTTGTCCTTGCGCCTTGAGCTTGTATGTATGCAAGACTCGTTCCTCCCTTGTAACATGATATTCCTTTATTATTTTTCCACAATTATTGAAAAGAACAAAAAAATCAAATATACCCCAAAAAGAGGAAGGGAAAAGTATTTTCTTTATTGGCAGCATAATGAGTCACCCTTGGATAAAACGAATCTGTCTGTTTGTTCATCAAACTATGGGATGTAGTACAACCTTAGGAATATTTTCTCGCTATATAGAGTTGTGTCCTCCACCATTTGGTTATCCTTCCAAACATATGGAGAGTTTGTGTTGCCTCCTGCTTCATAGACTTATGATTAATGCCATGCTGCCTGAGTCTCATCATTTGTCGTGTTGTTATCCAAGGGAAGTTTGTCACCAAGCCTGAGTCTTCCCCTCTGCAATATGTCTCTTGTCCTCATACCCGACCATCCTGAACATCCAATCAAGTCCTTGTTCAAAATCATTGAAGCCTTCAGTCTGATCCTCAAGATTATCAAGTCCATGACTGACGAGCCGTCGAAGACCTCAGGTAGTGCAGTCATACAATCATATTACACTCCTACCCAAGTTTTGAAGATTTTGAAGTTGTTGCTCAAGCTCTGAAGATCTCATCTCCAGCCATCAGGCCAAATCAGCTTCTGGAAGATGGATACTCTATATGTATATCTTTCTGATTTCGAGATGTAGCTCTGTTGTGTATTGTTCACGGCTACTCTTTATAGTTGTTTGACATGGATCTACAGTGTATTTCATTGGTAGCCATGGTTCTATTTTATCCCCAGCATGGGTATGCCCACCTCGGTGAGACATTTTTTATTTTGCATAGGACACCTCCCGGTTCCTGATCCTTGGGCTCAATCATTCGGCACATCAGTAAAGATTGGTAATGTATTTCGGCCATCAGATGCTCTTCTGACCTCACACATTAGGGGGCATCTGTTATAACCCTAAATTTCACCACACATGCTTACTTAGCATCAGGTCAACTCATATCCCTTCTTTGCCAAAGCACTGCTAAACAACTCTTTGAAAATCCTCTTTTATAAAGGCCCACCAGTCAAAAAATGCATCATCGAAGGCCTCTACACACTACTGGGAGAAAGTCCACATGCCCCTGCATTGTCTCTCATGGAATAAGACTAGGTAACCTCTCAAAGAAGAATGAACATAAAATGGTACCAAATCCAAAGTTTTTGTTACTCCACCTGGGACACTCAGTGAGTTGTCTCTTCATGCAGTCAATCATGATCGTGCTCCAGTCGAACAATCGTGTGTTTAAGTAATGCACTGCACAATGCATATGTGCCTGGGAGGCCTGATGTAAGGTCATGGATCCAGTGATCCACCCAATAAGTAAAACTATCTTCTTTAGTGATAGGTTGGTAATCTTGTGGATTGGCACCTAAGAAACTACTTTCTTAGTGTCAGCCTCGCAATACATTCCGATCATATCGACGATGTTGTGGGGCCTAGGGGAAAATGCACGCAAGTTAACTGGTTCCTGTCTCCTTGAGAGTCTGGTCATAAAGTAGATATCCTCAGTCGTTGGACTCAATGATTTCCCCTCAATCATAAACGCCTTAGCGTCGGGGTGCCAATAATCCACCAAGGTGTTCAACAGCCTGGGTTGTGCCCTCATGAATGGACACCGAAAAAAAATCCATAACCCGCATTGTCTCAATGCGGCCATAGCTGTAGGCTCCTCATTGACCAACATATCAATGTCCTCATGCTCCCTCTCTCTCCAGTGGACATACATCCTGTTACATGACAAGTTCATGGGGGGAGTTAGCTCTTTCTTTTCATTTTTTCTATGTTATTGAGGGTGTACGTGGGCTGTATTGGACACAGTCACGTATGCACGCAGGCATATTGTTTTCTTCCTGAGGGCCTATGCGGGTTGTCCTTGGACATCCCGCGTACACGTAGTGCCTCCCATTTTTAAAGGGGTGCGCCCCCCAAAAAACGTAAGGAAATGAAGAAAGGAAGTATGGAAATAGAAGAGGGTTTAGTTTTTACTTACTTGGTCTAAGCAGAAGTTCGTTTCATCCTTTGAAGCTCCTAGAATCAAATATTTTAAAAAGGGGGTCTTTTTATCTTTTTGGTTAATTCTCAATTTGCAATGGTGAAAATGAGCTGGCAGCTTTTATTTATAGAATTCTTTGGCCTTTTTTGCCACTTTTTCGAACCCTTTTGTCATTTTTTCTAGCTTGAAAATCATTTAACATGGTTCTTAAGTTTCTCATTGGATGTTATGATACACTTCACTTTTGGTTTGGAAAACATTTTGGGAGATGGGTCATTTTTTAAGATTCTTTGGTAAAAGTCATTTTTTCAACTTTTTTCATTGAAGTTAGGATTCCACCTCCACTTTTTGCATCTCGTTGTCTTTTCCTCTTTTCTATAGGATCAATCCCACCAAATTGTGACATGAAACCATCACTGCTTCTTTAGAAGTGTCGTAATTTAGTGGTAGAGCCTACCTCTACATGGATGCCCTGGGCAGATCCTGGTTGCATTTTGGTTTCCACGTCATCGTTAATGACTTTAGGCTTGGGAGTCTTTGTTAGTATTGTCCTGATTATGAGATTGAGATATATACCTCTGATGCATAATCACTCTTGGCCTCACCCTCAGGACTCCCAAAAATGAGTCGTCTTTAAGCTATTTTCAGACTCTCTAAACATGAAAAGATTGTCGAGCGATCTTGTTGTCCTTCACACTCTCCAAACTAAAACTTGAAGGCACATATTTCCGGCGGTAGTTTACCCCTTTTTCAGTCTAGACCGTAAATTTTACGAACAAAGGTATACTCTAGGAACTTCGGTTCACTAGAAGAGTATTCTCAGGTATAAGTTTAACCCTTTTTGGGCCTCAGGGACTAAATTTACGAAAAAGGAACCCGCACAGAGTCCATAGTTAAGCTCTTTTCAGACTCCCTAAAATTGAAAATATTTTCAAGTGACCTTGTTCCTTCACACTCGTTAAACTGGTCCAGAAGAACATCTCCTATAGAGTCCATAGTTAAGCTCTTTTCAGACTCCTTAAAATTGAAAAGATGGTCGAGTGACCTTATTCTTTCACACTCGTTAATTGGTTCAGAAAAACATCTACTAGCATGAGTTTACCCCTTTTTTCGGCCTATATATTAACGAGGAAAAAGGTACACCTTAGGGGGGTTCGTCTTGCTAGGAGAGTTCTCCTCAGTAGATTTTATACTTTTTTGGGCTAAGGAGACTAAATATAGAAAAAGTTTGTGAGTCCATAGTTAATCTCTTTTCAGACTCCTTAAAATTGAAAAGATTGCCGAGTGATCTTGTCTTTGTCACACTCATTAAAATGGTTTTGAATAGATGTATTTTCAGTGCTAGTTTACCCTTTTTTCAAACCAACTAGACTACCTTCAAAAAACGTATCCCAGCAGAGTCTTCTTTTATTCTTTTTCAGACTCTAAAAGTGAAAAACCACCAAGATTACCTTCTTTGGGCTTGTTAAAATTACATTGAAGGGGGTTTTCATCGTGTCTTATTAATCGCATTTGCATCCCTGTGTATTTGGCCTAAAGTCGGCTCCATGTTGCTATCAAACGAACCTTTTGAAGCATGCCTTATACACAAGCCTTGTAGCACTTTGTCTCTACGTCTTAACACCTTGACCCATGGAGGAATCTTCCCGAGTGTCCTTTTCCTGCACATGTTTCCTTTCTCTTAGCATTAGTGTGTTCCTTGCGCTTGGAACTAGTATGCTTGCGACACTCATTCCTCCTTTGTAACGTAGCATTCTTTTATTATTTTTCAAGCTCTTCAAGAATATTGAAAAAGACAAAAATTCAAATATACCCCAAAAAGAGGATGAGAAAAGTATTTTCTTTTTATGGCAGCATAATGAGTTGCCCTTGTACAAAGCACATCCTTACGTTCATTCGTCAATATTTTGAATTTAATATGAATTTAGGAAGTTGTTCTCGCTACATAGAGTTGTGTCCTCCTCCATTTGGTTATCCTTACAAACACATGGAGAGTTTGCATTGCCTCCTGCATCATGAACTTATGTCAATGTCATGCTTCATGAGTCTAATCATCTATTGTGCTAATGTCCAAGGGAATTTTTACCCAAATTGAGTTGGCCTTTTTGCAGTTTGTCTCTTGACCTCATGCCTGACCATCCCGAAATTTCAATCAAGTCCTTGTTCGAAATCAATGAAGTTCTCTTATTGATCACCGAGATCGTCTTGTCTATTCCTGATGAGTCATCGAAGACCTCTGGGTAGTGAATTCGTACGCTCACATTACAAACCTTCCCAAGTTTTGAAGATCTTGAAGTTGTTTCTCGAGCTCTGAAGGCCTCATCTCCAGCCATCAGGCGTCTCTGGCTTCTTGAAGATGGATACTATACATGTATATCTTTGATTTTGAGATGTAGATCCACTGTGTATTTCTCGCAACTACAATTTATATAGTTATATGACATGTATCTCCATTTTATTTTATTGGAATCCATGATTTATTTCATCTCGAGCATGAGTATGCCTGCCTCGGAGAGGCTTTTATTATTTTTGTAGATGGCACCTCCCGAACTCTGCTCCCGGGCTCACTCACTTCGTACGTTGGTGAATATTTGTAATCCATTTTGGCCATTAGATGCTCTTTTGACCTCACACATTATGGGGCATCTTTTATAACCCTAAATTGCACCATACATGCATACCTGGCATCAAGCCCTCGTACTTGCTAAGCCAAGCAATCACTGAGCAAACCTTCTTAAAAACACTATTTTTGAAGATGTACACGCCCTGCACCATTATTGACCACGTATGTACGCTAGCTGCACCATTATTTCCCACATATGCACGCTAGCTGCACCACTACAACCCGCGCATACTTGCAAAAGTTGCAAAAAATTAAAAATTTGCAAGGAATTCGTTGAGATTACGGGCTATTGGATAGTTTCCCAACTATCCCACCACCTATAGCCCATCACCCAACTGAATAACCATCATTTTTTGATATAAAATGAGGTTTTTGGGTATCATTCAAGAGATAAGAATAAGAACAATGAAACTCTTCCCATTTCACATCCCCTCCTTGCCCTAAGAATTTGCAGCCACCTTATGAGATTTGTACTAGAATTTCCCATTCTTGCCTTTTTCCACCATCATAAGCCTATTCCATTCCCTAGAGAGAGGTTGAGAGGATAAATATACGTGTAAGTGCAGTTGGAGCTTGGTGGAGAGGATCTCGGACCAGGTTCGAGGAGCATTCGTCGATCTCATTGTAAGTAAACATTGTGATATCAGTAAAAGGAATATTTTTTCTGTCCCGAAATATGATGTCTCAAATATTTGTGTTTGATTTATGATTTATTCTAACATTTAGCCCATGATTTATATATGAGATGCATGTTTGTAGTTCCCTATTTAGGTCAACCTTGGGAGGAGACTTGTAGTCAGCAGAGAAATCAAATGTGAAAGGATCGACATTGGACGTGGAGTAAAAGGTAAAGTTACCAGATCTTTTGACTTTGTATTTCATGCATGAATGTGGGGTATATTTGAGATAGTATAAAAAGTAGGAGACTTTTAGACGGTTAGATATTCCTACATGTTAAACACTAGTGTAGTCCATAGGGGGGTTTTCCTGCTATAGAAATAGCCCAACGGATAAAGAACCGGAACTGTGCATTCTTGGCAGTTCGTAGGGAGCACACCATCCCCTGTGGAGCCAAATGTTATCACACAAAACAACAGGAACTCAGGCAGGAAGGTACAGTCTGCAGCAGCTTAAGTCCCCTTTGAATATTTGATCTGACGTTATCTCCAAGATTAGTTGGAGGGACTCCAGGGTTGGCAGGCAGATAAAAGTTTAGTAGGGGGGCTAAAGTAGTTGGTGCACCTAGATATCAGCTCCCATCCATATTGACCATCGTTGATCATTTCGGGGCTGCAACATGCGTGGACATTAAAATATGAAGGGTGGGTCGAAATCCCAACCGTGGTTTTGCAGGGAGGCGACGTGGTGAAAGAAGGTGTGATTCAGGAGAAAAATCATTGTAGGCCTAAAACACTTCCCGTGACCCCGAAATGAACATGTGCATATGAATTCCGATCCAATGTTAACAAGTGGTCACCCGACTGTCGTCCCACCACGCTCCAATCCCAAGGAGGGGTCAACCAATGAATGAGGATTGACTTTCATGACCTCAACGCCCAATCCAACAACAACAGGTGGTACTCCTCCAATCATTCTGTCTCACTACAATCCTAATGAAGATCCAGTTAATGAAGCAGGGACTGGTAGATAAAACCTCATTTCAACCCTTAAATGGAAATGTTGGAAGTTATGTCTAAAGAGGAAGGACTATCATCAAGGTACAGTGTTGGTCAGTTTTTTTGCAGGTCCACACTGAGTCTGGTTTGCGTCTGACAAAAGGAAACACGCATAGTCTGACAGAGGAATGCTCAGACACAAATCTTTGAATGACATTTCCATATCACACTCTTGGAAGTTGTGGACTGATCTGAGTATAAATAGATCAGTTTGATATTTTGTTATGGTCATCAACTGATTGAGAAGAGATCCCTACTGTGTAATTTTGATGCCATATTATTTCTCTGGTTATGTATCAAATTTGAGACTTTCGTATTAATAAAAGTCAACTTCTTTCATCTCTTTGTTTAAACTGTGTTGAAACACTCGGGCATGGAGGATCTAGTCGAGGGTTGTGGCTCTATTGTAACGTAGGTTTGATTACAATATTGTTGTGACCAATTTTAGTTATCTTCTTTGTTATCTTATCTCCCCTTATGCTAAAAGACTTGAGAATGGAGGATCCCATCAAGTTGTTGTACTTGCATGGTGATGCAGGTTTGATTATTATGCTGTTGTTACATATTTCAGTGTCTGAAACTTGAGTTCAAGAGTGCTCTTGAGCCTGAGTTTTTATTCACCAAGCTGCTTGAAGGTCAGATGCTCATAGAATTCTTGTTCACCTCTCTCACTAAGTCTTCCTTCTACTCGCAATTAAACTCAAATCACTGACTGAAGTTAATCATGACCTCACTTCCCTGTGCATTACTTGTCCAGTTTCTATGATTAAAATCATTCTTGTACTAAGTTTTATCCATTTGACCTCCACTCATAAAACCAACATCCACCAAACATTTTAATGGGTACTGGGCTTATCCTCTTGCAATATGAGGGCTACTCTCAGTGCTAACAGGTTGGATATCGATATTTACAGATAAGGTGTGGATGGTCACCAAAGGATCATTAGTGATAACAAAAGGAGATAAGGTAGGTACATTGTATTTATGTACTGGTAATATTGACTCTTCTATCTCTTTGTCTTCTACATGAGTGTATACAACACTATGGAATCATAGGCTTGGACACATGAGTGATAAGGGGATGTAGATACTTCACAAAATAAATTTATTGCGATATCTTAAACAAATTGATTTTCATTTCTGTGAGCATTGTGTTTATGGAAAATAGGAGTCATATTTCTCAGAGTCAGAAAAGAAAAGAAGAGTGAAAGGTTAGAGCTTGTGCATACATATGTATGGGTACCATCTCATGTATCATCTCTTGGTGGCTCTCATTATTATGTTACTTTTATTTCTGATGCAACTAGAAAAACTTGGGTTTATTACATTTGACAAAAATCTGATGTTTTTGATACTTTTAAGAAATGGAAATATTTGGTTGAGAATGAGATTGGAAAAAGGTTGAAGTGTATTAGATCAAACAATGGAGGTGAATATTGTAGCAATGATTTTGATGAGTACTTTTCATACCATGGGATTCGTAGAGAGAAGACAATTCCAGGAACACCACAAGAAAATGGAGTGTCAGAAATGATGAACAGGACAGTCATGGAGTGTGCAAGGAGTATGAGATTGCATGAAGGTTTTCCCTTACAGTTCTGGGAAGACGTTGTAGATACTTCTATTTACTTAATAAAACAAGGACTTTCAAGCTCTTTGGATGGTGGAATTCTAGAGGAGGCATAGACAGGTAAAAAGGTAAACTATTCTATTTTGAAGAATTTCAGTTCTAAATCATTTGTCCATATGGATAAAGAAAATAGAAAAAATCTTGAGGTAAAATATAGGAAGTGTACCATTATTGGATACAGTTTTAATGATTTTGGTTATCAGTTATGGGATTATGAAAATAAAAAAATCATTAGGAGTAGATATATCATATTCAATGAGAAGTTCATGTACAAAGATCAGTTTCAAGGAAAGATACAAGAAAAAGAAAAATAGAATACACAGTGCTTGATGAGATCACTGAAAAATAAATTCCAAAGGAACCAAAAAATAAAAATGTACAACAATGAGAGAAAGACGTACCTCAAACTCCTACAAGTGTTGTTTGAAGATCTACCAGGTTAAGTAGACCCCCTGAACGATACTCTCCTTCATTGTATTATTTATTGTTGACTAATTCTGGTGAACTAGAATGTTATGAAGAGGCAATGAAGGTAGACACCAAAAATAAGTGGTAGAAAGGAATGAAAGAGGAAATGGATTCCCTCGTAAATAACCAAACTTGGGATTTGGTTCAGTTTCTTGTATAAAAAAGATAATTACATAATAAATGGGTTTACAATTTGAAGGAAGAAGATGGAGGCAAAACATGGTACAAGGATAGACTTGTTGTAAATGGGTTTGCACAAAAGAAAGGTATAGACTTTGATGAAATATTTTCTCATGTTGTTAAAATGAGTTCAATTAGGACTATTTTAGGTATTATGGCAGTGGAAGATTTTCATCTTGAAAAGGATGTAAAAACAACTTTTCTCCATGGGGATTTGGAGGAAGATATTTATATGTAGCATCCACAAGGGTATGAGGTCAAAGGAAAAGAGAATTTGGTATGCAAGTTGAAGAACAGCTTGTATGTCCTAAAGAAAGCTCCAAGGCAGTGGTATTTAAAGTTTGACAGGTTTATGAAAGAACAAGGTTATAGTATATGTCATTTTGATCACTGTGTTTATTTTAAAAGGCTATAAAATGGAAGCTATATTATATTTCTATTGTATGTAGATGACATGATTGTTGTAGGGTCTAATATGCAATATATAAATGTGCTCACTAAGAAATTAGCTAATTCATTTGCGCTGGAGGATTTGGGTGTTGCAAAGAAAATCCTTGGTATGAGAATAGCAAGAGACAAGAAAAATCACAAACTGACATTGTCTCAGAGTGAGTACATAGATAAGGTGTTGGAGAGGTTTAGAATGAAGAATGCAAAATCAGTTAGTACACCTTTGGCCAACCATTTCAAATTAAATAAGGAAATGTGTCCCAAGACACAGGAGGAGATAAAATACATGTCTAGTGTCCCTTATTCATTAGTAGTTCGCAGCTTGGCGTATGCGATGGTTTGCACAGGACCAGATATTGCACATGCAGTGGGAGTTGTGAGAAGGTATAAGAAAAATCCATGTAAAGAACATTGGGAGGTAGTAAAGTAGATTATTAGGTATTTGAGAGGTACTACTACTCATGCATTATGTTTTGGAGGTTCAAACATTGTTCTACAAGGATACATTGAATTAGATATGGTAGGTGATAAAGCTAGCAGGAGGTGCACCACAGGGTATGGTTTTACTATAGGTGGAACAACATTAAGTTGGATTTTGAAACTTCAAAAGGTTGTTGCACTTTCAACAATAGAGGCATAGTATGTTGTTGCTATAGAGGCTAGTAAAGAGATGATTTGGTTACAGATGTTTATGGAGGAATTGGGAAAGAAGCAGGAGAATAATAGGTTGTATTGTGATAGTGAGAGTATCATTGATCATGCAAAGAACTCAGACTTCTATTTGAATACTAAGAATATACAACTCAGGTACCATTTCATATCATCTATCTTGGAAGATGTACATTTGAAGTTGGAAAAGATACACACTATCCCAAATCCTCCAGGCATGTTAACAAAGGGAGTAACCAGGGAGAAACTGATTTCTTGCTTAGTTTCAGTTGGTATTCAATAATGAAGATGAAGATGAGAAATTTTACAGGTCCAAGAAGGATCATAGTCCAACATATACAACAACGATGGAGTTGTTGAGATCAATCTCCAAGTGGGAGATTGTTGGTTGTGGAGCTTGATTATTTTCCTAATTCAGAGGTATTTTTTTTAGGTCGTGTTTATACCCCATGAAGAATTTACACCCTAGAAGAATGTACACTCCTCCATGCAGGGGAGTGAAGAGGGGGGTTACCCCCTCTATGGGGTCTGGGGGCAAGCGGGCCCCCAAAGGGGGTTCAGGGGTGAAGCCTCTGGAAGAAAAATTGCCTTGTAAATGTATATTGTAATTTCATAGTATATTTGGACCATTCATTATAAAGTCATAGATCTAATGATAGAAGTTTTGTTAGGGTTTTTATCCCTAGAAGGAAACCCTCTTTTTATGAGAGAAATGTATTACGGCTATGCATTATTGCGAATATTGTATTCTGAGAGAGGAGATTGTGAGAGAAAGAAGATGAAGTTACAACATGTGTGTTGTAGGTTGCATCCCTTCATTTGTTGGATAATAATAAAGGAAGGACCTGGAAATTTCTTTGGTGGATGTAAACCACATTGGGTGAACCATGTATATCTGTGTCTATACTGTATTGTGTATCTTTTATTTTTTATTTCTGCATTTGTTTTATTTTATTGCTCAACGATCCTATTTTTATAACAAAATATTGATGAGGAAAATTGTTGTGAACATGAAGAAGATGCAAACATGTTTTCAAATGAAGATTTTTTTCAAAATCAAATTGTTGGTAGAGACATTGTTCAACTCAAAAATAATATAATCCTTAAAGGCTTGGTTCCATTGGAAAAGATTTTTGAAAATAATGATGTGGCAAGGAACCAAAAAGTCACTACAAATGATGAAGAAATAGAGGATTGTAACATTGGGACTCAGGAAGATAAAATCATAAAACTATCCAATACACTCAACCCAGAAAGAAAGGAGAGATATATCAGTTTAATGAAGGGTTTTCCAGACATTTTTTCTTGGAGTTATGAGGATTTGAAGGTTTATGACACAAAGGTTATTCAACATGTTATTCCACTAAAAGATGATCAAAAACATTTCAAACATAAATTGAAAAGGATTAATCCTTTATTGCTTCCATTAATTGAAATATAGGTAAGAAAGTTGTTTGATATTAAGATTATAGTGTCTTTGAGATTCTCTAAGTGGTTGGCTAACTTAGTTCCTATCAAAAAGAAAATGGTGAAATAAGGTTGTGTGTAGACTTTCGAAATCTGCATAGGGTTTCCCTCAAAGATAACTATTTTCTTCCCAAGATGGACTATATTCTGCAGAAAGTGGTTGGATCACAGAAAATGTGAATGCTGGATGGATTTTCTAGATACAATCAAATCATGGTGCATCTTGATGATCAAGAGAAGACAACCTTCACAATACCCTGGGGTACATTCATGTATGCCGAAATGCCTTTTGGGATTATGAATGCATGGGAAACATTCCAAAGAGCTATGTGTTATCACATAAAGTTGTTCAGGTTCATAGGTGGAAACCATTAGTGCATCAAGCAGGCAAATGCAGTTACATTGGAAGAATTCCCCTGCACATTTCAATTCGGGGCCACCTCTAAACATAGTTGGAAGGTTCCCACAGTTAGCGGGCAATTAAAGTTTTAGCGGAGGCTCTAAAGTAGTCGATGTGCCCAGATATTAGTTCCCTTTCATATCAATGACCTTAGATCATTTTGGGTCTGCAACATGCATGGACATTAAAATCCGAGGGGCCGGACGAAATCCAAACCATGGTTTTGCGAGGAGGCTACGTGGAGGAAGAGGGTGTGTTTCGGGCCCGAAACATGTGTAAGCCTAAACCACTTCCCATGGCCCCAAAATGACGTGCACATTTAATATCATATCCAACAGTGATAGGTGGTTGCCCTCTAGTCATCCAGTCGTGCTCCAATCCCGAGAAGAGTTTAGCCAATAAGTGTGGATTGACTTTTTTCGCGGCCAACTTCTTATTCTGTGTCCAATCCAATTGCGACAGGTGGTCTTCCACTAGTCATCCAACCATGCTCCAATCCTGATGAAGATCTAGTTAATGAAGAAAGGACTGGTAGTTGAAATCTCATCTCAGTCCATACATAGAAATCTTGAAAGCGATGGACGAGGAGGCAATACTGTTAGCATGAGGTACAACAATGGACAATTTTTTTTGCAGGTCGATACTGAACCTAGTTTGCGTCTAACAAGAGGAAAAACACACACAGTCTAATAGAAGGATGCATAGACGCAAAGATTTAATTGGGGATTGCTAGATCACACTCTTGATTGTTGTGGACCGATCTAAGTATAAATATACCAGTTCAATATTTTGTTATGTTCGTCGAATTGTTGAGCAGAGATCCCTATTTTGTAATTTTTTATAACAGAGTTGTTCTATGGTTTTGTATGAGACTTGAGACTTTTGTATTAATAGAATTCAACCTCTTTCATCTTCTTGTGTAAACTATGCTGAAACACTCGGGCATGGAGGATCCAGTCGAGGTTTGTAGTTGTATTGTAATGTAGGTTTGATTATAATGTTGTTGTTACCTGTTCCAGTACTCTCCCTTTGTTATCTGATTTCCCCTTATGCTGAAATGCTCATGTATGCAGGATCCATACAAGTTATTGTAGTCGTATGATAATGTAGGTTTGATTATTATCCTACTGTGACATATTTCAGTGTCTGAAACTTGAGTTCAAGAGTTCTCTTGAGCTGAGGTTTTCTTCATGAAGCTGCTTGAAAGCCATATGCCCATGGAAGGCTTGTTCACCTCTCTCAATAAGTCTTCCCTCTGCTCACCTTTAAGATCAAATCATTGACTGAAGTTAATGAGGACCTCATTTCCCTATGCATTTATAGTCCAATTTCTATGTTAAATCATTATTGTATTGAGTTTTGTCCATTTGACCTCCACTCATAAACCTACCTCCACCTACATTTTGATAGGTACTGGGCTTATCCTCTTGCAATATGAGGGTGAATCTCAGTGATAATGCTATGGATATATCTTTTGCTGATGAAAAATATAAGTTCATTTTCATTTATTTAGATGCTATTATTTTTTTCTTATATTCTGAGGATGAACATATAAATCATTTGAAAAGGGTTTTTCAGAAATGTAGGAGATTTTTCATTTCATTAAATCCCAAAAAATATAACTTTGGAATGCAACAGGGAAAACTACTTGGTCATGTCATCTCGAAATAAGGAACAAAGATAGATCCCAACAGGGAGGGAAAACTACTTGGTAATATCATATCGAAGTAAGGAACAATGATAAATCCCATCAGGGTGGCTGTAATTTTGAAAATTGATACTCCCAAGAGAAAAAAAGAGGTAAAGTCCTTTATTGGAAGGGTAAACTTTCTGAGGAGGCTTATCCCTAATCTAGAATAAATCATAAAGTTCATTACCAACATGCTCAGGAAAGGTAGTGGGATAAATGGACTCCAGAAGCCAGGAATCCCTTTGAGGATATAAATGTAGCATTGATCAAAGCACTGACACTAACCAATCTAGACTATGCAATGGATTTCATTTTATTCTCTTTTGCATCAGAACACACTATTGTTGGGGTTTTGTTTGAGAAATATGAACATAATTTTAAGAGGCCCATAGCCTATTACAACATAATTTTAATAGATTCCCCATTGAAGTATGCCATCATGGAGAAGCAAGCATGTGCACTGGTAAAATCCCTAAAAGAATTTAGAATTTACATTTTTCATTCTCATGTTGTTTCTTATGTGCCCAGTTATGTTGTGAAAGACATCCTGACTTAGTCTGATCTTGAAGGAAGAAGAGGTAAATGGATAGTTGTTTTGCTAGAATATGATCTGGAGATAAATCCTACAAAGTTGATCAAAGGACAGGGGCTTGCTAAACTGATGACATAGTCAAATTATGATGTTTTGGGGATAAATTTTATTGCAGACCGATATGAAAATTCAAAAGAAGAAATAGTGCCACAAGTATCCTAGAAATTTCTTGAATCTCCATGGTATGTTGACATTATATATGTGTTGATAAATTTAAAAGATCCTCTTGAACTAAGAAAAACAAAGGCAAGGTTTCTAAAATTGAAATCAACAAAATTTTGTATTCTTGATGGTTCTATGTATTGGAAGGATCCAGGGGGAATTTTTTTGTGTTGTTTATTGGAATATGAGGTAAAACGGGATATTAAAGAATTCCATAAGGGTGACTATGGAGGATACCATTATTGGAAAACCACAGTGCACAAGATACTAAGAGCATGGTTTTATTGGCCCAACATTTTCTTTGATGTGTACAAGGAGGTGTCAAGATGTCATGAATGTCATATTTTTTATGGAAAAAGTAAATTGTTTCCCTTGCCTTTAAAATCAACTACCGTTGAAGCACCGTTTAAGCAATGGGGCCTTGATTTTATAGGAGATATTCATCCACCATATTTATCTCACCATAAATGTATATTGATAGCCATATAGTACTTCACCAAATGAATTGAAGCAATCCCAACAAGGCAAGCTACTGATGGTGTCATTATCCAATTTCTTGAAAGTAACATTCTGTCTAGGTTTGGTTGCCCAATGAAAATAATTACCGATAATGCAACAACATTTAAGTCTAAGAGGATAGAATTTTTTTTTGCAATTATTACAACATAACACTTGGTCATTCCATAGCCTATTACCCATAGATTAATGGATTATTTGAGTCATCTAACAAGACCCTGACAAGAATTATCAAAGAGATGTTACAAGAAAACAATAAGGCTTGTAACAAGAAACTCATATATGCCTTGTGGGATGATAGGATTACTACCAACAAGTCTATTGCTACATCTCCTTTCCAGATTGTGTATGGCACATAGGTAGTTTTCCCTACCTCATTAGGATTTCCAGTTATGAAATTGTTGCAAGAACATGAAGCTGAACCAAATGATGCTCAAAGAAGGATCAATCAACTGATTCATGTACAACAAATGAGATAAGAATTATACAACAACACACAACTGCATCAAGATAAAATGAAAAAGGTGTTTGATAAACATACAAAGGTTGATGATTTCAAGGAAAATGATCTGGTGCTGAAATGGGATGCAAGAAATGAAGCTAAAGGGAAGCATGGAAAATTCGATTACCTCTAGTTGGGACCATTCAAAATTGTTTCTTATAATGGAAGTAATTCTTATCTTCTGCAAGAACTCAATGGAGATCTCATTGGTGGAGGGCATGTGAATGGAAGGTTTCTCAAACATTACTTTACTTAAAGCATTTTGATCTTTCATTTCATTGTAAATAACCATTTTATTTTTTCAGATAGAGGAGTTGAGGTCATCATTCAACAGAATTTGAAGCCTGAGGTGAAGGCCCTAAGGTCCTGTTGAAATTTTCTAGTATGTTTCAAGTTTGCAAAAATCTATCAATCCATTTTTTCCTTTTTAGAGTCTTTTTGAGTTAAAGTCTAAAGTGAATAAATCCCAATGGACAAGGAACCTAGTTTGTTGTTCTTTGTTGCCTCACATGGAGGACAACATACCCATTGGAGCCAAATGTTAGTGTCATTATTTTCAAGGTAGATTTAGATGTTTGTCAAGAGTTTTAAAAGTCATGCTTTGGTATTGGGAAGACCAATGCATTCCTAATTGAGTCATTGGTCTAAAGTTGTTACTATAAAATATAAAATGGCATGTCAAAAAGAGTCAAGTCTGAAGTCTAGGTGGGAGTTTTTTGCAAGTGATGTCATTGGAAATTATGACACATTATGAAAGAAAAAGAGTCATCAAAGGTCATAATATAATTTTTCCTAGCTTTCAAAGTTGTTTTTGTACTTAAACCCGTAAAAAGTACACACGCTATGCAAGCTCGTTGAGCAAGTTCCTTGGTGCTACACAAACTATCATATCACTCCAAAGCGGTCAAATCACTTTTCAAATCTAATATTTCTCAGCTTATACATTTTTTTCCCCACCATATTTCATTACATACACCTTATTCCATCGATCAAACCTCTGTTCTCCAAAAAAATTGAAATACCTCACTCGCTACACAAGCTTTGCATCCTCGCTATGCATTTTTACATAGTACTTGCATGCTACACATCCTCTATTTTCACTGAGCAAAGAACGAAAGGGGTATTTTTTGGTCTAGCAAGTGTCTTACACCCATATACTTTCAATCTAAAACTTGTTTATTTCATTAATGAGTCCATTTGACACAATTCAGTAAAACCTAGTCTCACTTTCCATTGTGTAAAGTGCCTTATCAGATTTATTAGTCGTTGAGCCTCCCTGCCCTTATCAATCTCAGTATTTATCTTGCATCTCTATCATGGAAACTTAGCAGAAAAATAAATACAACAAAGGAGTTAGTGTGTTGAGATGTGAGCCACATAGTTTGAAGTTGGTGAATTCTGATCATGCATTTAGGGTTTCGTTTGAGCAAGATGGATGCATGAGATTTTGTGAGAAGATCCAAGGACACAATGCACATGTAACAAAGTAGTTATTCCTCAATTTCAATGGTGTCTAGACAAGAATTGTTTACTTTACTTTCCAAGTATCAGAGGAGACAATGGTTGTTGCAACTGAGATTCTAGTCCAGGGGGGAAATGGTTTAAAGGTATGCCTCTTGATCCAGTTTTCTACATTGATTTCCTAAAACCCAAGTACAAGAAGAAGACATTTGGTGCCACTATTCCAAGAGAATGTATATTGGAGCATTAAGAAATTTTTTTAAGGGTGGTGCAACAATATTTCACTTGTCAGGGAAGATTTGATAGAGTATACCAGTATCACATAAGTATTTTGATGCATTTCATAGGAAAGAACCTTTTAAATTTACATTTTTACCTATACAAAAGCCTAGGTAAAGTGGTAGACAAAGTAAAAGCTAGCGTTGATCATCTTAAGTCCATCTTGTTTCATTTCTCATTGGTTAAGTGTCTAGTGGTGGAAGATCTCAAGAAATCAACTAGATATTGGGACTCTTTCTTGGCCTCAAAAAACATCCCTTTAGACCCCAAAGGAGACACCCCCTCATCAGAAGAGGAAATGGTTTCTAAATATTTAAGTGGAAAAGAGAAAGGGTTTGCAGAATGAGGTAGAGGGAAAGGAAAGGAAATTGAAGAATCTTCACCAAGCCAGCCAGCTAAGAAGAAGGGTAGAAGGTTACACTTTCTTAATGAGGTGGAGGAAACACCAAATGTGAGTATCCCAATCACAAGGTCAGATTCCAAAAGACTGCCTTCACTAGCCCTGCATACACAGTCTATTGAACATCAACTCAAAAAATGGATTAAAAACATATGAAGCTAGGAGAGAAACACCAAGTAATCAAAGAGCTACAATATCAACTTAAGGAATCTGAAAAAGTCATAGCTCATTCTTTTCATGATAACAGGGAGATGAAGAGTGAATTGGCTGAGAGGGTTTCTAGTATTCAAACTCCACAAGATGCAATAGGTTCAAAGAAGGAATCATTCTCAAAGGTTCCAAAAGGTTCTAAAGAGAAGGAAAGTAGGCCAAATCCTAAGACTATGGATTTGACTAAACCTACATGCCCTTTAACAAGATACTCAACCAAAAGAATAAGTTGAGGTCACAAGCTTGTAGAGTAAACACAAGAATAGGGACAACCTATATCCGTTGAAAAGATTCACATTTTACATGGATAAGGTGAGAAAACTATCAAATGGCTAAACAAACAACTAAGGGATGCTCAAGATTTAATTATTCAGCTCAGGGAAGATAAAAGAGTATCAAAAATGAAGTTTGAGAGACACTTTAAGGAGTGTGGACCAACAATCAACAATGCTTGTGTAGCCCTCACAAATCCCCAGTCAAAGATGAGAAGAAAACTTGAAAGGACAAAACTTGTTATTGAGAAAAGAAAATAGGTCCCTTAAAAAAAATATGAAGGTTGATTATGAAGCCAGGGGAAATTGGACCTACTTGAAAAGGTGGCTGAGATATAGGTTTTATATTCTCACAGTTTTTCTTTTTGATGAACCACTAATCAGTTATGAGTTTTTGCTTGAAAATTGCATTATACCGAACTTGCATAGTGATCTCACACTACACAAGTTCTATAAGAACGTAGAAGTTTAAAGGACATTGGGAAATGATTGGTGAATGATCTAGTAATGATTTTAAGCCTCCATCATTGTTACAACCACCTCCTAAATGATTTTTTTTGAAGAAAACCTTCACGTTGTGTAAAGCTTGCTACGCCACTACTGTATTTTGCAATTACACAATGTGTTAAAAAGCAACTGTTGTATTTTGCAGTTACATAGCGTGTTAAAATAGCTTGCTACGCAAAGATGAAAGGAATCCTTGTTAGCGCTCATATTGGTTCAATATTCGCCTCCATCTGTCCCAATATGACTCACATCAGCCTCAATTTGAATATTTTGGAGATCGCTTTTGTCAAGAATATGGTTATGCATTAAATGTAGTCAAAGTGAATTTGCTATTTTTAGCAAGTACTGTAGGAATTGTTCTTTCTTTGATATAATCAGATCGAAAATCATAGGATAGAAGTGAAGTTCAACTTATCTATCCTAGGGAGGTAGTTTATCTATATATTTGATCATTTTGAATGTGCAAAGGGTTGGCAAAAGAACACATGAAATTTTATCTTGAACATTGTATAGATTTTCTGAATTTGAATGAAATAATAGTGCAGAAGTCCATAACTTTTTCGTACCAAAGATTCTAGTGGTGATGAACTGAAGTCGGTGTCCTCCTTCATGTATGTACTTCTTGTTTTCTTTATCTTTCATCTGCAGATTCTTGTATCTTTAAATTGGAAATCAAATGGTTTGAAATTAATCTGAAAATGATGCTTTAGATTCAAGCAGTTTTTTCCTTCTTAACTCATCAGAATTCATCTTTTATGGTGCAATGTTATGTGTTTTTATACTTATTCGATCCTATAACGGCAAATTAAAAAAATGAAATATCATCACCTACCTAGCCTTTGCTTCCTTGATAGTTCTATCTACCAGAAACTATTATCATTTTCTTTCAAAGATTGACTCCATTTCCCAACATGTTCCTTTCCTTCCTTCCAACAAACCTTATAAAAATCTCTTCACCTAATCAAAACCTAACCATTGATTCCAAAACAAATCTATCTTTTAGAGAGCAAATGACAAGGAGATCCCTCTCTGAACTGAAAAGGCTAGTTCCCAGTTCTAAAGTGGTTTTGTGGTTACCTTTGTGAGTTTCTACCTCATCCAAGCAATTGACATAGTGCTAACACACTCATAGCCACTCGCTATAATACCCATAGCACAGAGATAAAAAAACATTGATCTTTGTTGTGAATTTCTCGGTTCGTGGCGTTGTATCTCTCTCTGTGTTTCTTTCTTGCATAGGTCCAATTGGGTGTTGAGCTCTCTCTAGATAATATGACTGAATTCCAGTTCCATGGGCTAAGTCCTTTCTAAATTTCACGAGCTTAAACTTCAAGCGGGTTGTTGGAGTGAATTCTCATGTGTTGTCGATCTAATCCTTGAATGGATGGTCGATTCTTCCTTATGAATTCAGACTAGTCTATTCAGAGTGACTAGAACTCAAACAAATCTAACAGGTTTTTCCCAAGCCCTTTTAATCATGACCATTAGTAGCACGATCCGAAAGATGATCAGATCTACAATCTCAGGATATAGTGTAGGCTCTCTATTAGCCGTTGATCAACTGTCAGGTGGATGCCTGAGATCTCACTTCATTCTATTTCAACTTTTATTCTCAGCCATAGATCGTCACTGAAAGGATGATGTCGATGTTTCATATAAAAGCGGGGCTACAAATAATATTCTCGATTCCTTTTCTCGATA
>ML779491.1:286849-345803 GCA_009831015.1 Picea engelmannii | reverse complement strand
GGGTTTCGAAAATATCTTTGTAATGAAGTAAGTTATAAAACTTTTATGGTAGATAAGTTGTATTAAAGTTTTTACGGGTGAATAAATTGAAAGTACTTAGGGGAGATCTGAAGTTGAATTTACTTTATATATACATATAACCTAAATTTATATATATATATATATATATATATATATATATATATATATATATATGATAATTTAAAAAAATAAAATAAAGTAGTATAAATATATTTTAAATTTGAATGTATCAAGTATTTAGAGGGATTAAGTTTTTTAATCATTTAATATTAATACATATGTACTAGTTGTTAATGGTGGTGAATGTTGATAAGTATCACCATTCATTAACATCATTACTTTAAGAAATTTGATCTCTCTCCATATTTGAGAGATCTAGGTTTAATTGAAATCTATGTTGGTTAAAAAATCAAAGGAGTTTATATAACAAGTGAACATGCCACACACTGAAAATAGACAATAAATAAAGCTTAAATTGATGATGATGATGATGATGATTAATGTCCACTAAGACCTAATTGGTTTATCTGACCTTAAGAGGGTAAGTGATTACTTGTGATTATTTAGAATTTTGTTTCTGTGCTAGAAAAGCATTAAGAGAAGTTTTCCAAGATCACCATATTTTTGTTGAGTTAAGAGGTTAAGAAGGTTAGTAGTGTGGTCAATATTTTGAAAATAATCAAAAAAAGATTACTTTTAATATTAATTGAAAATATAAATAAAAAATAAAAATAAAAACAAAAAGAATGAATAAAATTTACAAAAGTCAAAAACTAATTATTATTATAAAATCATTAAAATAAAAATATATAAAATTGGTTAAATAAAATGAAAATATCAAATCATATTAAAAATGACAACCACTTTCCTCTTTTTTAAAATAAAAGTTAACAATAAAACTCATAAATATTTTATGAAAATTCTATATTAAATATTTTAAAATTTATTTTCTATATTTTAACAATAAAATTATTGCAAGATATTTATGTTTCATTAATAGTTAAAAGTTAATAAATATTAAAATAAAAATATATAAAATTGGTTAAATAAAATGAAAATATCAAATCATATTAAAAATGACAATCACTTTTCTTTTTTTTTAAATAAAAGTTAACAATAAAAATTGTCTCATAATTATGTTTCATTAATAGTTAATAAATATTAAAATAAAAATATATAGAATTGGTTAAATAAAATGAAAAAAATAAAAGTTAACAATAAAAATTGTGTCATATTTATATTTCATTAATAGTTAAAAGTTAATAAATATTAAAATAAAAATATATAGAATTGGTTAAATAAAATGAAAATATCAAATCATATTAAAAATGATAACCACTTTTCTTTTTTTTAAATAAAAGTTAAAATAAAAATTGTCTCATAAATATTTTAGAAAATTCTATATTAAATGTTTTAAAATTTATTTTCTATATTTTATAAACATCCCAATCCAAGTGGGTTTAATCCTGAATGAAGAGCAAAAGCAGCAAAACGGGCATCAGAGAAAATTCTATATTAAATGTTTTAAAATTTATTTTCTATATTTTAAGAATAAAATTATTTTAAAGTATTTATGTTTTATTGATAATTGTTTTGATTAATTAAAAATAAAATGAAATAATTTAAAATTTTGAAAATTATTTTTTATTGTAAGAAAATCAATTTAATAAATTATTTTTTTATAAATATGGTAAAAAAATATAAATTGAAGAAAGAAAAAAATACCCTGGATGGGTTGACACGTGGCGACGCCTCGTCAGATGGTTCAGCATCGAGCCATAGCTTAAATGTTGATGGCCGCCACCCATCCTCTCCGCATTTATGATGGTAGCCGACCATTACAGTCGCTATACGGAGGAGGGACTCCTCCCTCGCGCAAAAGCTCTCGCTCAGACCGCACTCAATATGACAGGGTTTATGGGTAGCCAGGTGAATCCTTCATTTGGTAATTCGAAAATTCAAGCGCCTGGACAGAGTTGGTTAGCTCTCATTTTGGACCTCCTCGCCGGTTGGGAGCTCTGGTGCAGCTCTAGCTCCCTATCGTCTTGGCTCACTTTCGTTTCAGTGCATTCTCTCTGTATTTTTATCCACCCCTCAGCAACAATGATTAGGAAGCGAAGCAGGCCTCGCCGAGGCTCGGCTTGGTACAACCACAAAGAACAAAGGCAAAGGAGGAAGAACCTGGAGTGCGCTCTGTCGATGGCGACTTCCATTCTCCAACAGAGGGCTTGCGCTGACCAATTGGCATTGCACGCCATTATTGTTGAGCCTGGGACAGAGCGTAGCATTCATACCATGGAAATTGAGCCTAGAAGCAGTCTGGAGGGAGGCGCTACAGACGAGTTTCCAACCTGCTATGTTGACGAAACATCATACCTGGAGGAAATAGTGACCACCCTGGAACCCCAAGCCATGGCACCGGATTTACAGGCTGGTAGCGGTCCTAAAGACGAGTCGGCATACGAATTCCTTATTTGTATCGTTGAAGAGATACTGTGGACGGGTGACTACAACCCCACCATCCATGCTGAGAAGGCAACGAACGCTGACGAGGCTCAGGACAATGCTTGCGCAGAAAGGAATGTGGACGAGACCAGAGCAAGGATGAAGGAGGATGCGGTCGGTGCAGGACTGAATGTGATAGAGGCCAGAGTTGGGATGAGCGTGGAAGTGGGGAACAAATTCTTCGATGATGTAGGTAATCATGACTTGCATGGTCCACTCCTCCGTGTAGAGCATCTAGCTCTGGTGTTCGAACTTAGAGGCCACATGGAAAACGAGGAGCACAGAGCCCTTCTCATGGGACAACGTTTGGACTTGCTCCTTGACGCGTACTCCAACGCTCCAACGAAGAGGAAATGCCCATTCTGTGCGCAATTGTTCACCATCCTAGCGAGGTCCGCGTGGCAAACAGGGAAGGGCGACAGGTCACCGTGTATCTAAGTTCTCCTATGCTAGTTTGTTTTATGTTTAATCATGTTGTTGCTACATGTAAACTTGAACTATGGCCATCTGTCCTGGTTTCCTTTGGGCAGGACAGAGGGAAAAACAGTTTTCCAAACTATGCTAGTTTCCGATAAAACGACAACATTTTTGGTGGCTCGGATCGACTATATCTGTGTGTATTTTGTCAATATTTCTCTTTCTCTGATAACTTAATATAGCATGTACTATTTTTTTTACTTAACAAAAAAAATCAAAGAAAAAAGCAAAAAATAATAATTTATGAATGAAAAGTATATTCTTTAAAGATTGCAAATAATATAAATTTAAAAATTTAAAACAAATATGTTATTTAAAGTAAGAATTGAATTTCAATTTAAAAAATAATAACATTTTTTTTAAATTATAGAAATTACATTTCATTAATGAATTCATTTTTTATTATTAAAATTAAAGTTGAAATTGAAATATTTTTATTTTTTATTTATTATTTTTTTATAATTAAAATGGATAAATATATTTTATTTAAGTATATTATTTAAATATATTTTTTGAAAAAAGAAAACTACTTGTTTTTTAATAATAGCATTAGAATGTTCAAAAGAGTTGGAAGTGGAGAGCCATGAGTTTTTCACCATTGAGCAAAGTTCAATTCTAATAAGTGTCTTTTAAATCTTATGTATAAAATTTAAATTAAATGTTAAAAAAAACCATATAATTTTATTAAAGATAGGTATAGAAGATATTATTTTTTTGGCAAATAATATTTAGGTTAAAACTATCTTTTAATCTCAAAGTATAACTTAACATTGCTTAACATTGGAGTTAAATCTAATACTAATTTTATTAATTAAAAGCTATTATTTTTCAAATCTAAAATAAATTGATCATACAAAAGACACATGTCATGGTAGTGAAAATCTAATTCCTTCCTATTACTAATAAATTATTTCAAATAGCCAAATTTCCTTTACACACAATATAAAAGTATTAAAATTATATCAACAAAAACTTAACTGAAATAACATCAAATAAACTTTCTTACTTAAAACAATTCACCATTACATTTTCCTTATAAAAAAATTATAATAGAAAATTTGGTCCTTTATCAAATCAACTGAAAATATACAGAACCTTTGAAAATTGCAAGGATGAAAGTCTATTACACTTTTTTATACATCCTGAGTAGGCCTAATAGTTAGGAACATTTGTTTCCTCCTAAGAAGTCACAAGTTCAAATCTAGAGAGGGTAGGGTATGTATACTAGACTTTACCAATCAAATTGTTGGGGAAGGGGTCCCTTGTCCCACAAACAAGGAGGTATCATACACCAATTTAGTGTGGCTTAACCGTGACCTTAAAAATAGATTATTACTATTATTATTATTATAAATCAATTAATAATATAAATATTATTATTTGAAATCAATTGACAATATAGATAACCTTTGAAAATTGCAGGGATGGTAGAGAACCTTTGAAAATTGCAGGGATAGAAGTCTATTGCATTCTGTATTTCAGTCCGTATTAAAAAAATCATTATAATTCAGACTGTATACGAAGATCTAAAATATGCAATACTGACCTCCAATCAGAGCCCTTCGATTATTGTCTCCACAACCGTTAGGATCAATACAGACGGATACATCTGAAGAGCAAAAGTTTTACCGAATTAGCTCAATTGAGCAGAAACCATTGCTTTTATTAGAAAACCCATAGCTGCAGTTTGATCCACTTACTTTTTGTGCAGTTTCCTTGTACAGGATCCCAAATATAGTCTCCAATACAGAGACACCTTGATCTTCCAGAATCAGGCAAGCAAACAGAGTTCTGGTCACAATCCGCTTGAGTTTTACAGGAGGGTTCTAACGGTGCAGCCCACTGTATCTCTACTCCATAGCTCCACTGCCTCGCAGGCAACACCGGGTTGAAATTTAGGACACTCGTGTAAGCCCTGCACCCACCGGGGTGTACCCGTATTCTGTGAGAAGTGGTGGAACTACCCGCTGTAAATGTGCAACAGATACTAGCATTCCTGCACGCCATGGCTACCCCGGTTTCATTAATATATGTATGACACAAACTGGTCGAGATACAATTCAATGGTGATGTCAGTATTATAGGATCGCAATTCAAGAGCATAATCGTGTTGGTACTCGTTATATTGAAAGGTAGGCTCTGATTCAATTGCAGTCCCTGGTTATTCATGTCTTCAGTCTGGCAAGAATCGTTAATCAGAGGCGAAGGTTCAATAACCAGCCTCATGGTAGCTGGATTGATACTAAGGATTTTATAAGAGCTCCCATTGACCGATTTGAATTCCAGGTTGTTGGCTGCATTACAGTAAATTCTGTACTCAGGGACACCGCAGCCATCTTGGATGCTAAAAGGGTATGGAACAGAAGTGTTGCCACATTTGGGACAGCTAGGTATAACCCCTGCAACACTCGGGCTGATGTTGAAGGTCATCCAGAGTATCAAGAAAAACACCACAAAACCCCAATGTTTAGTTTTTGCCGCTTCATGACTCCCAATCCTACCCGTTTTCAACATGGCCAGAGCCGAGTAAATCGAAAGCAGATGCAGAACTTGGAAATTTTTTGGATKGAAGGCTTCYTTTATGGTTGCTATAGATTGTATACGGAGAAGTGATTTATTCGCCATAGATCACCTACCAATTCCAATTATATGGCTAGCATAAATGCCGTCTCAGCTTTGTATTCTGAGTGAGCTCACAGCAAAGTCTATCGGACCAAGGAAAGACGCGTGTGCCATAGAGAATAGGAGAGACAGACATTTTCACGTGATTGGATGCACCGGAGACACGGATATATTCACGTCAATGATAATGGGCATTCAATTTACTATTACGAAACTTCTCCCACTCTAGAAACTTCTCCCATTCAATGATAATGGGCGTTTGATAATGGGCATTCAATTTACTATTACGAAACTTACTTTCATCTCGCCTCTTTGACTGTCGCAAAGATTCCTCTTTAAACCCAACCTCTCCCCTTCTAGAACCTTTTGGGTAAGTAGACTTAGTTGACTTGCAGATTAACAAGAAAAGACGCGTGTGCCGTAGAGAACAGGAGAGACAGACATTTTCACGTGAATGGATGCACCAGAGAGACGGATATATTCACGTCAATGATAATGGGCATTCAATTTTGAAGCGGCGTTTGATAATGGGCATTCAATTTACTATTACGAAACTTCCTTTCATCTCGCCTCTTTGACTGTGGCCAAGATTCTTATTGAAACCCAACGTCTCCCATTACAGAGCCTTTTGTTTTCTATATTTTATAATTTTAACTCTCGCCCTTATAACTTTTATTTATTATCTGAGTCAAAGTACACAAGTAGATCCAAGAAAAAGTGGTTGTTGGGGTTGTAATTGACATCACTTGCCTTTTTTCTTTCTCCTTATTTATTTATTTATTTTTGGTCTAAATTGAATGTCACTTGGACAATAAGTCAAATTGGATGTGCAAGTGATTCAACACGAGAATGTGAAAAGTTTGGGAAGTTATGTGGCCGTCATCCTCATTTTCATAAGAATATAAATTGATGAGTAAAAGTTGTGGCATATTAGTTCTATCTAGTGATGGAATTTGATAGACAAATTGTCTATCATCCTATCCTATCCATCTTCTTTACATGTTTCTCCAAAAACAAATTCCATAGGTATTTACGCAAGTACCCCAAACATATTTCAAAAAGAGTTTTTCGAGTAGACGAATATATGGCATGATTATAGGCATGCTAGATATAAGGTAACTGTTCATCCCATAATTTAGGATGTTTGTTGTAGTATCCTCGAAGTAGATGTACCACTATTCTGTTCACCACCTCTGTATGTCCATCTGTCTGCAGATGAAAATCCATGCTCTTCTTCAACTTAGTGTCCATTAGTTCCCATAAATGAGACCAAAATTTTCCCAAAAAGCGAGAGTCTCGATTTGATATAATAGATGTAGGAAGTCCAAAATGAACCCATACATTAGTGAAGAACATTTATGTTGTATGCTCAGTTGTGACATGTTTCTTGCATGACATTAGAATACACATCTTATTGAATCTGTCCACCACAACATATCGATAATCATTACCTATCTTGGACATCGGAAAACCCCCTACAAAGTCCATGGAGATATTGTTAGAGATAATGCTCACATTAATGTTATGTGTTAAGTTTGAGGATTGGCTTCAAGTTTTGTAAGTGACTGTTGAGATATTCTCTCAACCTACATCTCCATGTTTGGTGTTAGTTGGATCTCACTCTCACTATATATACGTGTTATATCTTGATGTGTTATGATAATACAAAATATTATTTTTGTGTATCTAATTCTTCCTATTTGTAATTTGGTATCAGAACACAGATCTGCCATCATCTCCAAGCCTCGGTTATCATGAATATATTCCACGGGAAAGGGAGGAGTCTATCCGAAAAGAAAGAATGTCGTTGTGAGAGGAGAGTCGCTATCAGTCTACCATCGACACATTGGAGCCGTCAACATCTGAAGGAAGAGCAAAGTCGTGGAGGTCGCTTTCTGGTGGGGTGAGATCTGTGTAAGAAATATTTTCCATTCGTTTGGAGCTAGCTATTACAAAGAGGTAATATGGATTCATCCATAATGTAAGAGAAATTTAATGGCATCATTTTTTATACATGGAAAGTCAAAATACAAATGCACTTGATGAATAAGGGATTGTGGAATTTAGTAAAAGGAACAGAAAAAGAACCTATTGATGCCAAGCTATTAAGTGAATGGGAGAAGAGAGAAGACAGTGCCAAGGCTATTAATGGATTGGGTCTTTCAGACACTCAATTGCATTTAGTTGATTTAGCAAAATCATCTAAAGATATTTGGGAGAAATTAAGTAAACTATTTGGAGAAAATGCTTTAAACGCAAAGTTCTCTCTTAAATTGCAACTCTTTAGCCTTAAAATTCAAGATGAGATACCACTATCCAATCATATAAATGCTTTAATGTCTCTTTTAAGGAAATTAGTTGATGTTGGTACCAAGGTAGAGGCAGAAGATTCTAAAGCAAATACGTTAAATAGTATATCCTCTAAATATAACAATATTGCATTCGCATTAAGTCAAATGTCTTCTCAGTCATTAGAAGAAATGGTAGCATCACTTTTAGCCGAAGAAAAAAGGATGAATCCAGAGGACACAAATGTTCATTATGAAATTACATTATTCTCCGAGGGTAAGACGAGAAAAAATAAGGGGTCAAGTGAATGTTTTTATTGTCACAAGTATGGACATATTTCATGGAATTGCATAAGTCATGCAAAAGATATTCTAAATGGTAAAGAAACTGCAAACATTGATCATATAGATTATTCATTTGAATTATATAGTGATGAAGAACCACCAAAATCTCCACTCAAACGATTCTAAAAAAGAAAGGAGGGGATTTCAGTTTTTCTAGTGTTTGTATGTGTGGTGTGTTATTTATGTTGTAATTTTTTCAATATAGTGTTATGATGCAGAGCCTCGACTAAGGTTTATACTAATGTGACTCGTCATGCTCAGGGAGCATTAGATACATGTTATTTTTATGGTCAAATTGTGAAACTGATTGCTGAAGATATTTCGTATTTAGATCATTCTCCTAGATACTGTGGATAGTCGAACGCGAAATATTCAAAGATGGAATTGTATCCATAGGATAGTTCAGTATCAAGATTGTCCTCCGAGAGGTCGAGAAGCGACGGTTCTACAAGAACATCAAAGATGGTCATAAGAATTTATATTTTAAATGAGTCGAATGGTAAGATCAAAGATGAGGATGATAAATAATGCAGTGAAGAGGCATCAGAGTGGGTATAGGCGCTAATGAAAACCATACTAGACAAAGTTAAAGTGTTGTAACTATTTTTTGTTTTGTAAATGTGATTTCAGATTTGTAAGTTTTGTAATGTAAGCATTAAAGGGGGGTGTTAGAGATAATGCTCACATTAATGCTATGTTCTAAGTTTGAGGATTGGATTGAGGTTTTGTAGGTGACTATTGAGATATTCTCTCAACCTACATCTCCATGTTTGGAGTTAGTTGGATCTCACTCCAACTATATATATGTGTTATATATTGATGTGTTATGATAATACAAAATATTATTTATGTGTATTTAATTCTTCCTATTTGTAATTTTCCCGTAGTTGTGAAGGTACTGGAAGTGGCATATATAATCCTAGATTTATGTTGCTAGGCTTACTTGTGGCACACATGACACACCCTTTTATATACTTGTAAATTGTCTTGTTCATTCGAGGCCAATAACAATACCTTTGTAGCTGTGCAACTATCTTACCAACCCCGAAAGTGTTGATATTATGTGACAGCGACTCCCGCTACCTCACAACCCGCAGGTCGGAAGGTCGGCGTGCACACAGGATCCTTCCTTCTTCACACTAGCCCGAAGAACTCTAAACAATTCCCCTATTTCTCTATCGGGAAATCTGCACCCACAACAATCCTCGTGGGATCCCCTTCTTTAAAATCGAGAGATCGGACTTCGCGAGGTCAGTGGTCGAGTGATGGACTCTTATATCCCCGAAACCCGATACAAGTCAACGCTGACCTTTTCCTTTCCTTTTCGGGATTTATTCTATCGCGATTTTGGCACTCGCGATGTCAAACAACTTGTCTTTTCGAATCTCGAACCCGATTCACCGAAACTCTGACACACGCGTGAGTTTTGAATTTTCAACGGTCCTTCACTCCCATCGGCATTTCGGAGTTCACAATATCGTGAATCCTAATACAATTGTTTCGGAACTTCTCACCGCGAAACCTCGAAATAGTCTGCCACCTGTCCACTCCGCTGACTCCTGTGGCCCCACACTGTTCTCTTTAGCCGTTGGGATATCGCGTTTTGCGATTTTGCGATTCCCGTTGAAATGTTCACGGGATTTCCACCCACAAAAATCCGATATAGGATTCCACGTGTAGATCCGACGGTCTTTACGGCTCAGATCAACGGCCCTGCCCCTCCTAAGCTTTGAACCTCCAGGAACACTCATTGTATCTCCCCTTCTCCTCCTGAGATCTAACGGTCCACAGAATGTCACAGATCCTCCTCGGGGAATACCGACCGTCCGTTCCTCCTTGGTGATTTCTGTGAATGACCAAGTGTTCCTCCATGGAACTCGTCCACCTGTGTGCAAACTTGTGATGCTTCTTACGAACTTCAAGTCACGGTTTCCATGTGTTGTCCTTCAACAGTCTCGAAGGCCCTATCCTTCCTAAGCTTTTCCACAGCTTCAAGTCCTCAGAAAGAAACCTCTTTCTCGCACTCCTTGTGGCAACCTTCAAACACTTTCAAGTGCTTGGATACTTCCTCCGAATCTGCTCACACCTGCAGCAACAGTCCTAAAATGCTTCTTCACTCAGGTTCGCAACCCTGAGACTTCACTCAGACTGTGCACTCCTTGCACGACTCCTGTGCCCAAATTCACTTCTGAGAACAAAAGCTAAAATATCTGAGCCCTTTGTTGACGCACTCCTTGCGGACACTTCAACTTCACTCCTTGCAGGAACTCTTGCTCAGATAGAGAAACAATTGAAATTCATTCCTTCTTCCTTTCAGATTTCAAACTCAAACCATGAAATCACATACACAACATGTAAAGCAAATGTATAATAGGAAGAAAACACTCATGAGCATATCATTCAACATGAATACACAGAGAACAATCACAAAACCATGAATTTGAATCAACTCCTTCTATTAATCCAAATATCTGTACATGGGTGTTCTTACACAGCTCTCTGCTTCTCTTCTATGCTCCAATGCTCAATCTAATGTTACAATACACAATGAGGGTGTCTATATCCCGTTTCCCTCTTGCACTCTAAAACTATCTAATCTAGAATTAAATTCTATCTACCTGCATTAACTACTTTAAATGCCTTCTACCTACTAAGGACGAGAGAAAATCCGCTCAAGGTCCGTTTACATTATACAAAGGCGCTCCTTCTTAATGGCTTCATTTAAGATTGTGCAACAATTTCAAGGTGTTTTCAAAATTTGTGTTGGCGCTGTCCAGCTGTCTTTTGCTTCTGCGTTGGCTCACTTGATGTTGGTGATGCTCCTGCATCATACTCCCTAGCTTGAAAAATTCATGGGCTCCTGTCGATGAGCTCACCTATAGTGTGTCCATGCTTTTGGATCTTTGCTTCGCTCTCCCAGCTGGCATCTTCAACTGGATGGCCTTTCCATTTGACCAAATACTCAAAGTATTCTTTCCTCCTGATCTTCTTACCAATTCGTTTGTCCAGTATGCGCTCCATCTGCGGCTTCTCTACAACTGACATTTTTTTTGTCTAGTGGATCAATGGCTGCTCACTTCCAGTCCTTGTTTTCTCAGCCTTATATGGGTACAAATCTGAGATATTGAATATCGAAGAAATTTCGATTCCATCGGGTAATTCAATCTCATAAGCATTCACCCCAAATTTTCTCAAGACCCTACATGGCCCGATTTTATTCATCTTTAATTTATTATACGTTCCTCTCGGGAACCTTTCTTTTCTCAAATGTGCTAGAATCAAGTTACCAACCTCAAACTGAAGTTGTTTTCTGTGTTGATCTTCTCTTCGCTTGTATTCCTAGATTGAATTCTGTAGTCGCTCCTTCACTTGGATGTGAAGTTATTTTATCGCCTCTGTGAATTCTTCTGCACTAGCACTCCTAGTAGCAGTCTGTTCTGAATCCATCAACTCAGAAATTCCTCTCGGCTACATGCCATAAACAACCTGAAATTAACTCTACCCTGTGCTCCTATTTACTCAGTCATTATAAGAAAACTCTGCCTGTGGTAATATATTGTCCCACTGGTTGTGGTTCTCTGTCACCAAGCTCCTCAGCAAGTATCCCAGACTTCTGTTCACCACTTATGTTTGTCCATCCGTCTGAGGATGATACGTTGAACTAATCAACAATTTAGTTCCCATATTCTTCCATAAGGTCCTCCAAAAATGCCCTATGAACTTTGTATCTCGATCCGAAACTATACTCTTTGGCAACCCATGAAGTCGAATGACCTCTTTGAAAAATAGGTTCACAATGTGAGTTGCGTCACTGGTTTTCTGACATGGAATGAATTGTGCCATTTTGGAAAATCTATCCACTACCACAAAGATTGAGTCAACACCTCTTTGTGTTCTTGGCAACCCCAATATGAAATCCATGCTAATTGCATCCCACGGCCTTTCAGGTATGGGTAATGGCTGATAAAACCCCGCATTTTGTCTTCTTCCCTTTGAATGCTGGCAAACTCTGCATCTGTCTACGAATCTTTTGACATATGTTCGCATTCCCGGCCAAAAATATGACTCGTTCAACTTTGCGAATGTCTCGTCGTGGCCAAAATGTCCTGCCAATCCTCCACTTTGTTTCTCCTTTAACAAGTTCTCCCTCATGGAGCATTTCGGAATACACAGTTGATTGCATTTAAACAGTCATCCTTCCTGGATCATATAGTCTGTCCAAGGGATTCTATCCCTGAGAAATGGATTCTCAACTGCTTCATACGCTTCCTTGAAATCCTGATCATTTGCGTACATGTTCCTGAGATCATCAAAACCCAACGTTTTGACTCTGAACTCCTGCAACAACAAACACTTCCTGCTCAAAGAATCAACAACTTTGTTAGCAGTACCAAAAATATGTTTTATCACAAAAGTGAAATTCTGCATATACTCAACCCATTTGACATGCTTCTGGTTCAACTTCTCCTATTGAGTCACAAACTACAATGCATGATTGTCACTGCATAAGACGAACTCTTTCAGGATCAAGTAATGCCTCCATTTCTCCAATGCCTGTATGATAGAATAAAACTCCTTATCATATGTGGAGTATTTCACCTTTTCTTAATTCATCTTCTCGCTGAAATACACTATCGACCTGTCTTCCTGACTCAAGACTGCCTCGATTGCAAACCCACTTGCATCACATTTCACCTGAAACGTCTTTTGGAAATCCGGTAACACCAAAATTGGTTGTTCCGTAATCTTCCGCTTCAACAGATTAAAACTTTTCTCAGCCTCTTCTATCCAGTGAAAAGACTTGTGCCTTTTTTTCACTGTATCCATCATCGTTGCACTAATTCCACTGAAATTCCTGATGAACTTTCGGTAGAAACTAGCCAATCCGTGAAAACTTCTCACCTCAAAGATATTCTTCGGTGATGGCCAATTCTTGATTACCTCCACCTTATCTGGATCCATCCTCAACTCATCTACAGAAATAACAAACCCCAAGTAAATGAGCTCTATCTTCATGAATGAGGATTTCTTCATATTTATCAACAACATCTCCTGCTGTAGCCTCTTCATCACTGTAGCCAAATGCTTCAAGTGCTCTGCCACTGATTTACTGAAAATCAGTATGTCATCTAAATATACAATGAAAATTTTTCCAATGAACTCCTTCAGGACTTTGTTCATCAACCTCATGAAGGTACTTGGCGCATTTGTTAAGCCAAACGACATAACAAGCCATTCATACAACCCTTCGTTGGTTTTGAATGTTGTCTTCCATTCATCACCTTCTCTCATGCGGATTTGATGATAACCGCTTTTCAAATCAATCTTTGAAAAATATTTTTCTCCACTCAAGCAATCCATCAGATCATCCATCCTCGGCAATGGAAATTTGTACCTGATGGTTATCTTGTTAATCGCCCTTGAGTCAGTACACATTCTCCATCCTTCATCTTTCTTCGGACTGAGTACTGTTGGAACAACACATGGACTCAAGCTTTCCTTGACCAAACCTTTGTCCAACAATTCCTGGACTTGTCTTTTAACCTCTTCATTCTCTTGCGGCGTCAATCTATACGCGGATTTATTTGGCAAACTAGCTCCTGGTATGAGATCAATATGATGACTCACACTTCTGATCGGTGGAAACGAACGAGGTAATTCGTCCACAACTATATCAACGAACTCTTCCAACAGTTCTTGAATTTATTCTAGTAAATCATCCACTCTTGTGCTAGTCAGAACAATGTTCAGTTTTCTGACCACAAAGAACTATGGATCCTTCTTCTTCTTGACCTCTGTAAGAAGTTCCTTCCCACTCATGAGAAGTAAAGTGTTGCTTACTTCCGGCTTCACCTCCTTATCCTTGATTCGAAGTAACATGTGTGTTCTCCCATTCTTTTCTAGGGTGTATGTGTTCATTCTCCCATCATGAATCACATTCTTGTCATATTGCCATGGTCTACCCAGCAATAGATGAAAAACATCCATAGGAATAACATCACATAATATCTTATCATTATATCCTCCTATCTTGAATTCAACTAAACACTGTTTAGTGACAGTTACCTAGTGTCCTTTCTGTAGCCATGAAATTCTGTATGGGCTTGGATGATCAATCGTCACTAGCTGCAGCTTCTCTACCATCTCTGTAGAAACGAGATTATTCGTGATACCACTGTCTACAATGACCTTGCATACCCTGTCCTTGGTCTTGCAAGCAGTCCTGAAAATCCTGGTCCTTTGGAATGAACTCTCCACCTCCTTCTCTGGTGTCAAAAGGGCTTTTTGCATCATCAACGATCCTCCGCCTTCAACATCTTCTGCCTCAACATCCCGCCTCTGTGCTTCGGAGATGTGAGTTTCTACAGTCTCCTTCTTTTTATATGGACACTCGTAAGACTTGTGCCCATTCTTTCCACATGTGAAGCATGTGATTACTCCACCTCTTCCTCTTCCTCTACCTCTAGTACGAGGAAAAGTATTGTTGTCAGCATAATCTCCTCTCTGCTCAGTATGTTGTCCCCTCTATTCAACATATTTCCCTCGCTGTGAGGTTCCACCTCTCTCAGTTTGAGTCTGAGGTTTCTTCCAGTCTTCCTTGGGCTTCTAATATTTGTACTGGGCAACTGATTTGCCTCTTGGCTGACTTCTGCCTCGGCCTCTCTGACCCTGTTTTTGGCTCAGCTTCTCCTCATCTTTCAGAGCCATCTGATAAGAATCTTCCACCGTCCATATGGTAACCATGCTCATCTCATATTGAATGTCATATCTTAGGCCATTCATGTACCTGGCAACCTTTTCATCATCATTCCTGATGACCTGCCCTGATGTTCAGCTTATAGAATTCCTCAGTGTATTCCTTCACTGTCATCAACTTCTGTCTTAGGTTTTGCATTCTCCCGAACAGAGTAATTTAATAGTCCCTGGGGATGAATTTTTCCTTCCATCCTGTCACAGCTCTTAATATTCTACTTGCCTTTGCAACGTCTGTCAGCTTGTAGTTCATCCCACCACAAGTCTGCATGTCCTTTCAATCTCATGACAACATGCTTGACCTTCTTGTCTTCTTCGACGTCTTTGTAGTCGAAGTATGTGTCTAGAGCTCTAATCTAGTCTAGAAGCTCCTCTGCATCCAAGTTTCCCTCATAAACTGGAATGTCCATCTTCTCTCTTGCACACATCCTTGCAATAGCTCTGATCAAGTGTTCGTTTGATGCATCTTCAGCTGTAACTTATTCTTCTCGTTTAGCCTCAACTTCGCTTTCGGAATCACTGAGATCCCCAGCACTGGCTGTGCATCTTTGCATTGTCTCCATGTCTTCGAGTCTAGCTCGTAGATCACACATCTCTTTCTCCATAACTGGATCTGTCATCTGCCTGCCTCTTCTTCGCGCCATTTCCCTATCCTCTGGATCGGGTGATTTTCTATCTCTTCTCCTTGGCAGCATGGTGAATTCTCTTTCTCTACTACAGAAAGAAAAGAACCTTTCTGTGCTCTGATACCACTTGATGGCGATGCCCGCTACCTCACAACCCATAGGTTAGAAGGTCGACGTGCACACAGGATCCTTCCTTCTTCACACTGGCCCGAAGAACTCTAAACATTTCCTCTATTTCCCTATCGGGAAATCTGCACCCACAACAATCCTTGTGGGATCCCCCTCTTTACAATTGGGAGATTGGACTTCGCGACTTCGCGAGGTTAGTGGTCGAGCGGTGGACTCTTATATCCCCGAAACCCGATACAAGTCAACGCTGAGCTTTTCCTTTCCTTTTCGGGATTTCTTCTATCGCGATTTCGGCACTCGCGATGTTAAACAACTCGTCTTTCCGACTCCCAAACCCCGATTCACCGTAACTCTGGCACACGTGTGAGTTCTGACTTTTCAACGGTCCTTCACTCCCATCGGCATTTCGGAGTTCGCAATATCGCGAATCCTAATACAATTGTTTCGGGACTTCTCGCCGTGAAACCACGAAATAGTCTACCACCTGTCCACTCCATCGATTCCTGTGGCCACACACTGTTCTCTTTAGCTGTCGGGATATCGCGTTTTGCAATTTCGCGATTCCCATTGAAATGTTCATGGGATTTCCACCCATGAAACTCCGATATGGGATTCCACATGTAGATTCGATGGTCTTTACGACTCAGATCAACGACCCTGGCCCTCCTGAGCTTTGAAGCTCCGGGAACACTCATTGTATCTCCCCTGCTCCTCTTGATATCTAACGGTCAACGAAATGTCGCGGATCCTCCTCAGGGAATACCGACCGTCCGTTCCTCCTTGGTGATTTCTGTGAATGACCAAGTGTTCCTCCACGGAACTCGTCCACCTACGTGCAAACTTGCGATGTTTCTTACGAACTTCAAGTCACAGCTTCCTTGCGTTGTCCTTCAATAGTCTCAAAGGCCCTATCCTTCCTGATGTTTTCCATAGCTTCAAGTCCTCAGAAAGAAACCTCTTGTTTGCACTCCTTGCGGCAACCTTAAAACACTTTCAAGTTCTTGGATACTTCCTCCGACTCTGCGCACACCTGCAACAACAGTCCTAAAATGCTTCTTCACTCAGGTTCATAACCCTGAGATTTCACTCAGCCTGCACACTCCTTGCATGGCTCCTGTGCCCAAATGCACTTCTGAGAACAAAAGCTAAACTATCTGAGCCCTCTGTCGACGCACTCCTTGCAGACACTTCAACTGCACTCCTTGCAGGAACTCTTGCTCAGATAGAGAAACAATTGAAACTCATTCCTTCTTCCTTTCAGATTTCAAACTCAAACCATGAAATCACATACACAACATGTAAAGCAAATGTATAAGAGGAAGAAAACATTCATGAGCATATCATTCAACATGAATACACAGAGAACAAGCACAAAACCATGAATTTGAATCAACTCCTATTAATCCAAATATATGTACATGGGTGTTCTTACATAGCTCTCTGCTTCTCTTCTATGTTCCAATGCTCAATCTAATGTTACAATACACAATGAGGGTGTCTATATCCCATTTCCCTCTTACGCTCTAAAACTGTCTAATCTAGAATTAAATTCTATCTACCTGCATTAACTACTTTAAATGCCTTCTACCTACTAAGGACGAGAGAAAATCTGCTCAAGGTCCATTTACATTATACAAAGGTGCTCCTTATTAATGGCTTCATTTAAGATTGCGCAATAATTTCAAGGTGTTATCAAAATTTGTGCTGGCGTTGTCCAACTGTCTTCTGCTTCCGCACTGGCTCGCTTGATGTTGGTGATGCTCCTGCATCATTATGGTAGTTGTGGGAGGTATTAACCTCTACGTGTAATCTTTGATGAGAATAGAATACTTTGGGAAGCAAGAGAAACCCTAGAAGACATGTTGGTTGTAACATCTCCAACATCCAACTGGGATATGCCACAAAAAAGTTTATGAACTGTATACCAATTAAAACATATACACATAGAAACTCTTACAGAACTTTATATATATAACTTAAAACAGGAAAATACATTCTGCAAATGCATAGATTCATACGGAAATAACAGTGAACATATACATGCAACAAAGACAGGAAATACCCATAAATATAAAGATAGGTATAAACCACACACAGGAAAAACCCATAAACATAAACACATAAATAATAATGAAACATGTAATTTAACACACAATTGACACTTATCTTGGTAAGAATATCACCAACTGTGTGCAGACCTTCCATGAATCTCCGAGCCTTAGACCACGCTGCTCATCACTCTCAGCAATGGGTCACCCCCGAGATGGGACCAAAATCCACCCAGGTAAAAGGATTCCTAACTAGGTTGATGTATCTCAGACAATAGGAAAGACTTTGTCACAGGTGCCAACTCAAACTAACGGCCTAGTGTCACTCATTCCACACATGCCTGCCCACCCTAGGAAGTGTGGCTCTTCTCTTCTCAACAGTCCTTCGATTGCCCCACTTCCTTTCTGGGCTTCAACAACAGGCCGGATAGGAAGCCTCAGAGCCCTGTAGTTGCAGTTTGGCACCTTCCGGAAATCAATTCCCAACAACTCTCTCACCTAGAGAGAAATTTCGAATAGGCATGACAACTCACCTCTTCAGTATCCCACGGGCCTGACAACCCGCTTCTTAAGCCCAGCTCCCAAGCTAACCAGGTACAGATATAGGTATGGGTATGAATACAGGTATAGTGACAGGAAGGTATGGAGGACAATTGAATGAGTAAGTGAATGATCATGGAATGAATGAATGAATGAATCCCCCCAAAATGAACTAATTCCAAGCTATATGTATGCATGTTCCCAACTTGACACTTGTCATGTTGAGAGCTACTTTGGTCCACTTGTCCCCATCGTTAGAACTTAGGATAAAATAATTATTCATACTTTATACTTTAAGGAATATTAATATAGTATTCATTTTTGGCTTAATCTCCCTAGCTTAGCCCCTACTCCTTATCTTTTAGCCCCCCCTTTCCCTAACTAGTGGATTTTAGTCCCCCATACTCTTTTGTCGTGGTTGTTCTACATGCATCGATGTATTATATTAATGATAAAACATATACAAAAATAGTCTCACTAGCCTTTAGCATCTAGGCTCTCTGGCCTAATTCCACACATAAGCCTCCTAGCTTATAATAATTGGCTCACCAGCCTATAAAACACAACATATACTCAAAGGCTCACTGGCATCAAAATTGTGTGCACTTAAGTTTGTTGCGCGTGGTATTCTGGAATGTGCACACTTCATCATTTTAGTGCATAGTACATGTGCACACTATACAATGGAAGGTGCATACGAAAATGATATCAAACATCTCACTAGCTTAAGTACATTTTCATTTACATTTATAGTTGGGGTTTGGTCTAGGGGTATTACAATCCCCTCCCCTTATTTATGCATTTTCCTCAGTGCATTATGTACACATATACAACAAAAAATTCAAAAATCCTCAAAAATATGTGTGTATTATGCCCACATTGCATCCTCATGCTCCCAAGTAGCGTCCTTAGGACCGTACCAGGTCCATTGGACCTTTACAAGCCCTATGGCTTGATTCTGGAGCTGTTTTATTTTCTGGTCCATAATGTGTACCGGATGCACTTGGATAGCGTCTTCTTGCTCCACTTGAATGACATTCCAATCAATTACATGATTAGCATTAGGTATATATTTCTTGAGCAATGATACATGGAATAAATTATCAACAGACATAGATGGAGGCAATGAAATCATATAGGTTACTGGACCAATCCTTTCGAGGATTTCAAATGGTCCACAATGTCTAGCTTCTGTAACGTTCCCCGACCATCAACCCACTTCCTGGATAGTGCCACTACGCGAAAATATTCTCATACTTATGTAGTATGCATTTAAATGAACTTAAATGGTTTAACAGAGTAAACATATAATTACTGCTAACATACAAAATTAATGGAATCAACAATAAATATCATTGCAATGGAATACATGATAATATTGCAAGCATCACAGACATGCATTTTAATTGAAATTAAATACATGCATATACTTATCTTTGAAACAGTAGTAACTCCACCAACCACGTGCAGACTCTCCACAAACCTCCCAACCTTAGACCTCACTTCTCATCACGCTCAACAATGGGTCACCCCCGAGCTGGGACTAAGCTCCACCCAAGGCAAAGGAATCCTAGACTAGGCTGAGGTTACATGAAAAACTGCACATAGCAATCGGAAGGATTCTCTCTAGGAGCCTTCTTACACCCACTACTCATGGACTCTCATTCCCCACATGCTTGTTCCGCTCGGGAGTATACACCTTCACAAGCATAGTCCATCGGTGCTTCACCTCCCCTCTAGGCCTCGACAACAGGTCGGATCAGGAATTCTTAGAGATTCGTTGTTGGTGCTGGACTCTCTCTGGAAGAATCCCACTCCCCAACAGACTCTCTCTCTTGGAGAGAGTTGCTCACAGGTCTGCCTCTTCTACCACGGGCCTGACAACCATGGATGATTTTAGGGGATAAATTTCGCTCATGGGCTAATTTTCCATGGTTTTTCCCAAAAAAATATTCGTTATTCTAAAAATGATTCGCCCAAATTCTATAGGATAAAGTTATTTTACCTTAAAAATAGCCATAATTGTATACAAACTATATAAAATCCTTAGAAATTTGAATAGTTTTTCAAAAATATCGCCAACATTTTATAGTTGCCATATGAAGGATTAGTAATATTCACCAAGGTTTCTACATTTTAAAATAAATTTCCATTCTTAAAATCATCCCTGCTGACAACCCAATTCTTCCACCAGTTTTCAGTTCAATTCCCACAAGTTCAAGATAACAACAACAGTAATAACATTTGGTTAACTCATAGGTGACAACAACAATAGGAAAACAGTGTGTGGAACCAAGAAACGACAACATGCCACTAAGGCACAACACGGTTCAGGTAACACCGGTTTGCAGGATGAACGACAAGCAATTCACGCAGAGGTCGAACATAGACTCAACGGTTTAGACAAAGAGTGTATCAATTTCTCAAGAAAACATCACAGTATTCATATTTCAGAGCTGTGTGAGGCTTACAAAACTCAAACACAGAGATCCCTTCGGTTCAGACAAAAGACGTCAGAATGGAGGAAGAACCCCCATCACGGCTCAATTTTTGGGTTAAATTGCATATTCCTGGGCTGACACATGTCGCCCATGAGGCTGCATGCGTTCCCTTTTTGCACACGTTCCCCTTTCCAAGAACTTAGGATAAAAACCTACATTTCACATAGATTTTGGAATGATAATAATTATTATTCCCAAGGATTTAAGCTCCTAATATTAGCCTCTCTTTCCAACCTTTCAACCCCTTTTCCCTTACCCACCTTGTGGAATCTTAGTCCCTCATCACTCTTTCTTTGTGGTCGGTCTGCACGTAGTGATGTTTAATTTTTATTAATGTTCTGCATATTACATATACAAAAACAAGCTATTGGCCTTAACACTTAGGCTCTCTAGCCTATAAACACATAATCCCACCAGCTTATCCATACTCGTCTCACAAGCCTACAAAACATGATTATAGTTCATAAACCTGATTACAATTCATAATATAACTAGGGCACTGTCGAAAGATATTACAATCCCCTCCGCTTATTTTTGCACTGTTCTGAGTGCAACTTTCACACAACATCGACAAGATTTCCAAAATCTGCAAAAAGATGCGGGTATTCTGCCCGCATAGCATCCTCATGCTCCCATGTCATGTCCTCTGGACCGTACCAGGTCCACTGGACCTTTACAAGCCCTATGGCTCGATTCCAGAGATGTTTTCTTTTCTGGTCCAATATGCGCACATGATGCACTTGCAGAACACCTTCTTGTTCCACCTGAATCAAATTCCAATCGATTACATGATTTGTATCAGGTATATATTTCTTAAGAAATGAAACATGAAAAACATTATGTACAGTCATGGATGCAGGTAATGCAAGCATATATGAAACTGGCCCAATCCTTTCTAGGATTTCAAATGGCCCACAAAATCTGGCTGCCAACTTGTTGCAGTTTCCCAGCTTCAAGGAACTTCTATTGGATATTACTTTAAGGAAAACATGATCACCCACTTTAAACTCTCTGTGGGTTTTGTTTTAATCAACGTAACTTTTCTGCCTATCTTGGGAAGCCTTTAAATTCTGCTTAATTTTTAGCATTTGTTCTTCCATTTCCTTGAGTAACTTTGGCCCAACTACTGCCCTGTCAGATAATTTATCCCAACTTACCGGAGTATTTCACTTTCTGCTATAAAGTGCTTCAAATGGGCTCATCTTCAAGGATGCTTGATACCTATTATTGTAGGCGAATTCTACCAAGTGCAGGTATTCTTCCCATTTTGATTGTTTGTCCATCACATACATCCTTAGCATGTATTCTATTACTTTGTTCAACCTCTCTATCTATCCATCACACTCAGGATGATAAGTTGTTCTAAAGTTCATATTCATTCCGAATCCTTTGAACAACCCCTTCCAAAATTTTGAGGTAAATTTTGGGTCACTGTCAGACACAATTGTCTTGGGAATTCCATACAATCGTGCCACTTCCTTCATAAAGATGTCAGCAACATCTGCTACCTTGTGATTAGTCTTTAATGGAATGAAATGGGCATATTTTGTAAGCTTGTCCACCACCACCATGATTGAATCATGTTGGTTGCCTGTTCTGGGCAATCCTGTAATGAAATCCATTGTCACCACTTCCCACTTCCACTCAGGAATGGGTAAATCTTGCAACAACCCTGTTGGGTGCCTATGCTCAGCTTTAACCTTCTTGCATTCCATACATCTGGAGATGTATTATGCAATCTCTTTCTTCATACCTGGCCAAAATTAATGGCTCATGACTATTGCCACGGTTTTTTGATATCCAGGGTACCCTGCATAAGGCACTTTATGCATTTCATGAAAAATCATACGTTTCAAGTCCTGGACATTAGGTACATAAATTTTGTTTTTGTACATAAGTGTTCCATCGGTTTCCAATTTATAATTTTCCACTTTTTGTGGCAACTCACCTTGTTGTAGCTTTACTACCAGCTCCATGTACTGCCAATCTACATTTGTAGCTTCCAAAATTATTCCCTTTATATCATTTTGGTACATGCTAATGGTTGTACCATGTAATTCATGTACTCTCCTACTGATTGCATCAGCGACTTTATTTTCCTTCTCTTTGATATGTTTGATATAAAAATCTTTCTCACAGAGAAACTCCAACCACCTGCTCTGCCTAACATTCAAGGTTAGTTGATTGAACAAATACTTCAGACCGTTATGGTATGTTCTTAGTTCAAACCTCCTTCCCATGAGGTAATGTCTCCATTTTTTTAGAGCGTGCCCTATGGATACCAACTCCAGATCATGAGTGACATAGTTCCTTTCATGTTCTTTCAACTTTCTGGTTTCATAACAAATTACAAACCCATTCTGACTGAGGACTCCTCCTAGTCCTTCCTTGCATTCATTTTTGCACACCACAAAGTCTTCATTCGGATCTTCAATCCTCAGGATTGGAGCATTGGTTAACAATTGCTTAAATTGCTAGAAGCTTCTCTCACAATCTTTTGTCCACTAAAATTTCTTCTCCTTCCTTTGCAAGGAAGTGATAGGGTGAGCTATCCTCGAGAACCCTGCAATAAAACTTCTGTAATACCCAGCTAGACCCATAAAGGATCTGAATTCTGTCACATTCTTTGACACTGACCATTCTCTAATGGCCTCAATCTTCTCAGGATCTACAACTATCCCATCCTTCGAAATAATATGCCCCAAGTAATGGATCTGTTTTTAATAAAACCATCATTTTCTCAACTTGACATACAATTGGTGCTCTCCTAGCACCTGCAACACCATTCTTAGTTTTTTTTCATGCTCTTCCTCCGACTTGGAATACACCATAATGTCATCTAGGAAGACTATGACAAACTTGTCTAGATAGTCCCTGAATACACCATTCATCAGGCACATAAAAAGAACGGGTGCATTTGTCAACCCAAACGACACCACTATGAACTTGTAATGACCATACCTTGTTCTAAAGGTGGTCTTGCTGATGTATTCATCGTTTATTCTTACCTAGTGATATCCTGATCTAAGATCTATCTTCAAAAATATCTTAGCATTCTTCAACTGATCAAAGATATTATTGATCCTTGGCACAGGATACTTGTTCTTAACAATCACTTTGTTTAACTGTCAGAAATCGATACACAATATCATTGTCTCGTCCTTCTTCTTCACGAATAGGACCAGGGCACCCCAAGGTGACACACTTGGGCATATGTACCCCTTCTTCAGAAGATATTCAAGATGAAATTGCAGCTCTTTCAGCTCTGGTGTACTCATTCTGTAAGGAGATTTTGACACTGGAGCTGCTCCAGGCATAAAATTTACAGATAAGTCAATATGTCTTTTCGGGGGTAATCCAGGTACCTCTTGAAATACATCTTCAAAATCTTTTAATACTGCATGATCTTCAATATTTGACACCTTATCCTTAGGTGTTTCCTCCACATGGGCCACAAATAATTGACAACCTTTCCTGTAGCACTTCTTCAGTTGCATTGCTAAGATTTCTCTATTAGAAACAACTTTGGGACTTCCTTGGACTGTTTTCCAATTTCCTTCATCATCCAGGAAAGTGAATGCCTTGTTACAATAGTCCAAGATGGCATGGTGTTGGTCCAACCACTCCATCCCAATCAGACAGTCATAAGACCCTAAAGGCGGGATATTCAATTTAATCTGTGTACTCAGTCCCTTAATATCCATTGGACAGGACTTAATTAACTCAATGACTTTTCTCTATGTTCCTGTAGCCAACTACACTAACCATAAATTTTCATGTTTGCTTCTCGACAAATGAAAACTTTCCACCACTCTAGGATCTACATAACTATGGCTAGCCCTTGAATCAATTAAAATAGTAAATGGTTGGTTGTTAATCATACCTTCTACTTCAATGATGTGCGATTGAAATTCAGCTTGCTTATTGTCCAGGGCTGCATAGATCCTTGGCATTCTATTGACCATGTCCTCCACTATTTCAACTTGCTGAACATTATGGACAGCTCTCACTTTGCCATTTTTATGGGGACAATATTTGTACTTATGGTTTCCCTGACAACCCCAACACGGAATGAGCGTTTGTCTTGGCCTTTGTTCTCCTACATCAGCCATTCTCGGCTCTCTAAATGATGGCTGTCGTTGTGGACTATTTCTGAAAAAGGGAGGTTTGTTTCCTTTCTTCCTCTTCTCTTTCTTAAACTTCTTCTGGTCATCCCAAGCCTTCCAAAAGGTAGGCTTTTCTCTTTTTTGTTCATAGAAGCATTTCGTTCTTCTTATTGTTTCTTCCATGGTCTTAGGGTCATCATACTAGATCTTGTCCCCAATGTAAGATGGCATTCCTCTCAAATATATTTGAATCTTGAGAGTCTCCTCTTTGATGAATGGAACATACTTCAGCAATTCCAAAAACCTACGTTCATACTCATCAATGGCCATGCTACCTAGCTTGAGTTCAAAGAACTCTTTCATCTTTTTGTCATAATATCTCTTAGTAAAATACTTCTCGAAATACCTCTTAAATTCTTTCCAAGTGATATCTTTCTCTCTAATGTGTTGCACCTTTACAAGTTGATCCCACCACATGGATGTTTTTCCTTTCAGTTGATACATTGCAATTCTTCCTTCCGCATGAGAGGAATAATTTTGTAGTTGGAAGTATTTCCTCATACCAAGCAACCATGTTTCGACATATTCATCCTTTTTATGTTCTCCATCAAACGTAGGAGAATTAATCTTGTTCATCTCTCCCTTCAATTCATCCACTCCAGATCTCCTGTGCTTTCTGGTAGGAGATGGGCTTGAACTACCATGTGCCCTTCTCTTGGAGCGACCTTGGGAGTGATGATGGTGTCTACCCACACTCCTTGACCTTCTTCCCTCAGAAGTCTGGTGACTCCCTGTTCTGCTCGAGTCACTCTCCTTATCCAAATTATTTTCTATTCTCTCCAAAATCTTTAACAACTTTATGTTAAATTAACCTTGTTTTTCCTGAGCTTTTCTGATCTTTCTGCTATCTGCTCGGTGAGTTTGGGCATCTTTTTGAAATCCTTCAATGATATTCCTTATGTTTCCTTCCTTATATATCTCTTCTCCATGGCCATTGGATTTCGATCCTGTAACTCCCAAATGAACATCCATTCCTTTTGGTTCGTCCTCAGAACCAGAAACAGTCTGTGCCCCTTCCATTGCTTTTACATTTAGTGGCACCTCTATTCAGTTCTGGTACTTGTTGAACTTCTGCATCACAATGTACAAACACACAGAATTTTTCAGGTCATTATTCCTTAACAAATCCCACATCATTCATAAACAACTTGATTCAAGAAAACGTTCAGTTTCCATGAATTTTTTGAGCTCTGCTCGGCTTTGCAGTGCACTAAGGCCTTAGCCATTTTCTCTTAGTCCGCCAACCTACGCAACCATGGTTTGTGACCAAGAGCTAGATCTCAAGGTTCTCTAATTGGTACTTCGAGGTTTCAGGTTTTGAGCTTTCAGAATTTTAGTCCTGGAGGCTCTCACACTCGCTTCCCTCTCCAAATTCTGACTTTTGAACTTTCGATATTTCTAGCCATCGGTCCCACAACACAACTGTCACCAACTAGGGTGGTGACATGTGGCATATTTAAGAAGGTCCATGTTACCTTAGGTGACGCCCTCTGACCCCACTGAGTTTACTTTTCCTTCTGGGCCCATTGGCATGTAGCACACATCCCATGGGTCCACATCCATCCAAGTGACGTCAAGTTGGCCCACTACTTCGGCTCTTCGAGATTTCACGATTTCGAGCTTCGGGAGTTTGTGCATCAACACATCCCACTTCTCCTGATAGCCGAAATCATGAAATTACCCTCTGCTCTTCCTTCTGATCCAACGGACGAGATATTTTTCCCATATCTATGGTGTAGATATTCTCAGGACTTCAGAGTTTCAAGTTTGGGGGTTTCGTGCCTCAATGCACCCCACTTCTCCCGATGGCCGAACTCTCGAAAGGCTTCTCATATATCCTCCCGTCACCTTCTCTAGATCTAATGGTCGTAAAGGTTTTTCCCTTCTTTCCAAAAAGATCCTATGGCTCCAACACCTTAAGTGTTGAGCACCTTCTCTCTCTGGGGTCAAATACCACGCCGGTCGCAGTTTTATTCTACCGCTACTTCTCCTTAGCTTAGTACATGACTAAGTAAACTATTGGCACTTAGAAACATTCTATTGTTTGAATTTATTCTCTAGACACAATTTCCTTTCGAAGCCTTGGGTCCAAAGGCCACTTATCCAACCCATCCAGGCCTAGCATTGAAACCTTGGGCTCTGATACCATATTGTAACGTTCCCCAACCATCAACCCACTTGTCAGACAACGCCACTACACAAAAAAATTCTCATACTTATGTACTATGCATTTAAATGAAGTTAAATGGTTTAATAGAGTAAACATATAATTATTGCTAACATACAAAATTAATGGAATCAACAGTAAATATCATTGCAATGGAATCCATGATAATATTGCAATCATCACATACATGCATTTTAATTGAAATTAAACACATGCATATACTTATCTTTGAAATTGTAGTAACTCCACCAACCATGTACAAACTCTCCACGAACCTCCCATCCTTATACCTCACTGCTCATCACGCTCAATAGTGGGTCACCCCCGAGATGGGACTAAGCTCCACCCAAGGCAAGGGAATCCTAGACTAGGCTGAGGTTACATGAAAAACTACACAAATCACTTGGAAGGATTCTCTCAAGGTGCCTTCTTATGCCCACTACTCATGGACTCTCATTCCCCACATGCATGTTTCGCTCGAGAGTATACACCTTCACAAGCACAGTCCATCAGTGCTTCATCTCCCCTCTAGGCCTCGACAACAGGTTGGATTAGAAATTCTCAGAGAATTGTAGCTGGTGCTGGACTCTCTCTGGAAGAAAACCACTCCCCAGTAAACTCTCTCTTTTGGAGAGAGTTTCTCACAGGCCTGACAACCTGCCTCTTCTACGATGGGATTGACAACCCAGTTCTTCCACCATTTTTCAGTTCAATTCCCACAAGTTCATGGTAACAACAACAACAACAATGTTTGGTTAACTCACAGGTAACAACAACAACAGGAAAATAGGGTGTGGAACAAAGAAATGACAACATGCCACTAAGTCACAACACGGTTCAGGTAACACCGGTTTGCAGGATGTGCGACAAGCAATTCATGTAGAGGTCAAACACAGACTCAACAGTTAAGACAGAGGGTGTATCAACTTCTCAAGAAAACATCACATGCTTTAGATTTCAGATCTGTGTTTGGCTTATAGAACTCAGACGCAGGGATCCTTTTAGTTCAGACAGAGGACGACATAATGGAGGATGAACCCCCATCACAACTCAATTTTTGGGTTAAATTGCATGTGCTTGGGCTGACACATTTCACCAATGAGGCTGCATGCACTCCATCAGCATGCGTTCCATTTTTGCACACGTTCCCCCTTTCTAGGAACTTAGGATAAAAACCTACATTTCACATCGCTTTTGGAATACTAATAAATTATTATTCCCAAGGAATTAAGCTCCTAAGATTAGTCCCTATTTCCAAACATTCAGCCCCTTTTTTCTTACCCACCTTGTGGAATCTTAGTCCCCCATCACTCTTTCTTCGTGGCCAATCTGCACGCAATGATGTTTAATCTTTATTAATGTTATGCATATTACATATACAAAAACAAGCTATTGGCCTTAACACTTAGGCTCTCCGCGCTATAAACACATAATCCCACCAGCTTATCCATACTTGGCTCACCAGCCTACAAAACATGATTATAGTTCATAAAACTGATTACAATTCATAATATAACTGGGGCAGTGCTAGGAGATATTACATCTTCCAACCTAGAATAGTTTCCCAACTTCATTGAAATTTTGTTGACCTTAACCTTCAAGAATACATGTTCCCCTACTTTAAATTCCCTGTGAGTTAAGCCCTTATCAACATAGCTTTTCTACCTGTCTTGGGCATCCTTTAAATTTTGTTTTATTTTCAACATTTTCTCTTCCATTTCCCTGAGTAAATATGGCCCAACCACCGCTCTATATGTTGGGTTATCCCATCTTACCGGTCTGTTGCACCTTTTTCCATAAAGTGTCTCAAATGTGCTCATCTTTAGAGATGTTTGTTACCCATTGTTATAATCAAACTCTACTAAGTGTAGGTAGTCTTCCCATTTTGATGGTTTATCCATCAAATACATCCTCAATATATCCTCAATCACTCGATTCACCCTCTCTATTTTTCCATCTGATTCTGGATGATAAGTTGTACTAAAATTCAAATTTGTTCCAAATCCCTTAAATAATCCTTTCCAAAAATTTGATGTAAATTTGGATCTCTGTCAGACACAATTGTCTTGGGTATACCATGTAGTCGAGAATTTTTTCCTCATATAAACATCATCAATGTTGGTTTCCTTGTGAGTGAGCTTTACTAGAATAAAATGGGTAGCTTTAGTAAGCTTATCCACCACTACCATGATATAATCATGTTGTTCATTTGTTCTAGGTAGCTTGGTGATGAAATCCATTGTTACAAATTTCCATTTTCACTCAGGAATGGGTAATGGTTGTAGCAAACCAGCTGGGTGTCTATGCTTAGCCTTTACCTTTTGACATTCCAAACATTTGGCAATAAAATCAACAACTTCTTTCTTCATTCCTGGCCAATAATATTGTCTCTTGACAACTGCAATAGTTTTTGATAACCTAGGTTCCCAGCATAAGGTACATTATGCATTTATCTCAATATCATATTTTTCAACTACTGGGAATTTGGTACATAAATTATGCCCCTGTATATGAGAAATTCATCATTTTCTAGTTTATAGTCTTCAATTTTCTGTTGCAAAATACCTTGTTGTAATTTTTCCACGGATTCCTTGTATTGCAAATCTGATTTTGCAGCCTTCAAGATTCCATCTTTGAAATATGATTGGTACATACTTATGGTTGTAGCATGCAACTCATGCACAATCTTGCTAAGTGCATCAACCCCTTTGTTCTCTTTCCTTTTGATATGTTTTATATCAAATTCATATTTACTAAGAAATTCTAACCACCTGCTTTGCTTAGCATTTAGAGTTGGCTGATCAAATAAATATTTCAGACCATTATGGTCTGTCCTCAGCTCAAACCTTTTCCCCATAAGGTAGTGCCTCCACTTCCTCAAGGCATGCACTATGGATTCCAAATACAAATCATGAGTGACATAGCTCCTTTCATGCTTCTTCCACTTCCTTGATTCATAACATACAACAAACCCATTTTGACTAAGTATTCCACCAAGTCCTTTACATGAATCAATGCATACAATGAAGTCTTCATTTGGATCTGCAATCGTTAGTATTGGAGAACTTGTTAATAATTTCTTCAAGTGTTGGAAACCCTTTTCACAATCCAATGTCCACTGAAATTTCACACCCTTCTTTTGCAAGGAAGTGATTGAGTGTGCAATCTTTGAGAATCCTTCAATAAATATCCTATAGTAGCCTGCAAGGCCCATGAATGATCTAAAATCTGTCACATTCTTTGGTGTTGACCATCCTCTAATGGATTCTATCTTCTTAGGATCCGTTGTCATCCCTTCCTCTGAAATGATATGCCCAAAATAACGAATGTGCTTCTGATTAAATGAGCACTTGATCAATTTGGGGTACAATTGATGCTCCATTAATACTTGTAACACCATCCTTAAGTGTTTTCCATGTTCTTCCTCTGAATTAGAATATATAAGAATTTCATCTAAAAATACAATGACAAACTTATCTAAGTATTCTCTAAAAATACCATTCATTAAACACATGAAGAAATCTAGTGCATTTGATAACCCAAATGGCACCACTGTGAACTCATAATGACCATACCTTGTTTTGAAAGTAGTCTTGTTGATGTCTTTGTAATATCCCACAGTAGAGATCCAGTTGTAATTATGAATTGTAAACATATTAGATAGGCTGGTGAGCCGAGTTATAATAAGCTAGGAGGCTTATGTGGTGATTAGGCCAAAGAGCCTAGGATGCTAAGTCCAGGAGCCTATTTTGTATATGTAATTATGCAAAATCATTAATAAAAATATACACATTGCTGCGTGTAGACCGACCATGAAAAAAGAGTGATGGGGGACTAAGCTTCCACATAATGGATAAGGGAGAGGGGGCTGAGAGGTAGGAAGAGGGGTAAGCTTGATTGCTTAAGTCCTTAAGAATAATATTTTATTATTATTCCAAACCATGTGAAATTTATGTTATATCCTAAGTCCTGTGAAGGACAGGTGACTCCCAAGGAGGAGGAGCGTGCCTCATGGGAGACATATGTCGGCCCAGGCACATGCAATTTAACCCAGGAAATGAATCGTGCTGGGGGTTCGACCTCCCATTCTCCATCCTTTGTCTGAACTCACAGGTGCCATCATCAGCCTCTGGTGGGTGTATTGTGATGGATCCTTTAGCTGAACCATTGAAGCCTATGGGTGGGATCTCTGTATACCCCTACACATTCCTGAACTAGAATCATGAAGTCATCCCTATTTGCTGGTTGGAAAACCCGATAGTCTCATACTTGCTGAGCCTTATTATGTTGTAGCATCTGTCTGTCACTAGTTTTGGGAAGCCCGTGTCTGTGTTCCCAGTTGATTGTTGTAGCTATGTGTGGCTTGCTAGCCATTGTATGCTTGCGCTGAGCCTCATGGATGCTCGACTATGTTGGAAACCTAGTTGAAGAGGTAGGTTTTCAGGCCTGTGAGCAACTCTCTCTAGGTGAGAGAGTCTGTTGGGAAGTGGTTTTCTCCTAGAAAGATTCCAGCACCAGCTATGGAGCTCTGAGAGTTCCTGATCCAGCATATTTCCGAGACCCAGAGAGGGAGGTGAAGCACCAATGGACTGTGCTTGTGAAGGTCTATACTCCCGGGTGGAATAGGCATGTGGGGAATGAGAGTCCATGAGTAGTGGGCGTAAGAAGGCTCTTGAAGATAATCCTTACGGTTTCACTGTGCAGTGTTCCTATGACCTCAAACTAGTCTAGGATTCCCTTGCCCTGGGTGGAGCTTAGTCCCAGCTCGGGGGTGACCCACTGCTAAGCGTGATGAGCAACGTGGTCTATGGATGGGAGGTTCATGGAAGGTATGCATGTAGTTCGTGGATTTACTCCAACTAAAAGATAAGTATCAGTCTATGCTTAATTTATATGTTAGTCATGTTTTTGCTACTGATGCTTGAAGGTTATCATGTGTTCCGTTGCATGTGGATTTACTGTTAATCTTGTTTGAATTTGAATGGTAACAATAACTCTGTGTTATGTTTTTTTGTAACATCCCCGACCTCAGAGCGCCCGAGAAATGCCTACTCCAGAACACTCTTTCATGCTCAAATACTAATTTTTAATGTCCCCGACCATTCATGTGGGGCCACGCAACGCTGGAGAACACATCTGTTGTCTGTGCGGAACATACTGTAACTTACATAGCATACTAACTAAGTTATGTCACATATAATTTTCTAACTGCATGCAATTAAAACATATGCACACATAGAAAATCTTGCAGAAGCTTAATATATATAAAACTTGAATAGACAAATACATTATGTAAATGCATGGATTCACACTGAAATAGCAGTAAACATATACATGCAATAACCATAAGCATACAGGCAGCTATAATCACACATAGGATAAACCCATAAAAATAACACATGAATAACAATGCAACATGTAAATTAATCACACAATTGACACTTATCTTTGTGAGAATATCACCAACTGCGTGCATACCTTCGATGAACCTCCCAGCCTTAGACCACACTATTCATCACTCTCAACAATGAGTCACCCCCGAGCTAGGACTGAACTCCACTCGGGTATAGGGGTTCCTAACCAGGCTAAGGGCTCATGAACTGCAGGAAAGATGCCATCTCAGGTGCTCACTCAACTAACAATCAATAGTCCCTCATTCCCCACATGCGTGTTCCACCCAAGGAAGTGTGCCCCTTCTCTGATCAACAGTCCCTCGGCTTCCCCACTTCCCTTCTAGGGCTTCAGCAACAGGTCGGATAGGAAGTCTCAGAGCCCTGCAACTATAGTTCAACACCTTTAGAAATCAATCCCCAACAATTCTCTCACCCATAGAATTGCTCACGGGCTTGACAACCTGCCTCTTCAATATCCCACGGGCCTGACAACCCGCTTCTTCAATCCCGCTCCCAAGTTAATTGTTACCCAATAGAAGGCTTTGGATACAAGTTCAGGTAAAATCATGAAGATACAATGGATAGCTCAATGGATGTGAATACTCCTGGATGATTGACTGTATATCTCCTTGATGGATGAATCAGGGGAAAGATGATGGTGAGATTGATGGAGAGTTCCCTGGAAATGAACTAAGTCGAACAATAAGTATGCATGTCCCCAACTTGACACTTGTCATGCTGGGGCTACTTTGGCCCACTTGTCTACAACTTTAGAACTTAGGATAAAATAATTATCAATACTTTATGAATAAACAAATATTAATATAATATTCCTTTTTGGCCCAAGCTTCCTAGCTTAGCCCTTTTCCTTAAATTTTAGGCCCCACCCTTTCCCTGACTACTGGAGTTTATTCCCCCATCTCTTTTATTGTGGTTGGTCTACGCACAATGATGTATTTTATATTAAATATGAGACATGTACAAAAAAAGGAGCATTGGCCTTTAACATCTAGGCTCTCTAGCCTAATCAAAACATAAGCATCCTAGCTTATAATAACTAGCTCACCAGACTATAAAACATATCATATACACAAAGGCTCATTGGCCTCACAATTGTGCGCACTTAAGATGTTGTGCACGGTCTCTGGAATGTGCAACATCCCCATTTTTACTGCGCAGTACATGCACACACTACACCATGGAAATGAAATCCAAAAGGTATAAAACAACTCACCAACTTAAGTACATTATTATATTTGTTGTTGGGGTTCTACCTGGGGATATTACAATCCCCTCTCCTTATTTATGCACTTTCCTCAGTGTATCATGTACACATATATAACAAATTTTTCAAAAATCCTCAGTGAATTATATACCATGTACCATTCAGATTCTTTAAAATCTCCAAGTTTTAGCTATTGAAATCTTGTTATCCATCTGGTGCTCTACTTTTCAGTACCAATTATGGTATTCATACTGCAATTTGAAGTTAATTGCTTTATTCCATAGAGCTACTTCAGGAAATAATTCAGCTCATTGTCCCTTATTACATGCTTCAATTAAACTTCATTGAAGCAACAAATAGCTGTAGATCCATGACGTTCCACCCAACCTTATATCTCACTGCTGATAAAATCTCAGCGGCATACCATTCCCAAGCATGGGATATGACTCCATCAGGACAATGGCTTCCTAAGATAACCACGGCCCACAATCAATATCCACGTAGTCTAAGCCAAGGTAACAAACCTCAACAACACTCCAACCAACAGTCTCTCTTCCCCACATGCCTGTACAACTCAAGGTAGTATGCACCTTCACTGTCCAACAATTCATCGGCTGCTCAACTTCCTTTCTAGGCTCCATTATAGGTTGGGCAGGAAGTCTCAGAGCATTGTGGCTCTAGGAGTTCCCACTTTAATCATTATCATCTCATCTGCATCATACACATGCAATTATCATGAGAGAGAATTATAAAAATTCCATTTTATAAATCAAATTAATTTCATAAGGAATTCAACTTTTCCCAAATACAAAATTCTATTTATATTGCATACAACCAACAAATTGTCAGTATTTTCTGTATATTGTAATTCATTATGCACATCACCTTATGCAATGATTCTTAGAATTGCCTGCACCTAGCAATTCAATCACAATTACCAAACAATTCAACCAAATAGAATGACTCATCTTTCTATTCATATGTATGTTCATAATTAATTACAGTAAGTTCGTTTCTTCAATTTTTTTAACAAAACTTTTCTGCAATCATTATTCCTGTGACAACCTCACTTACAAGTTTCCTATTACAATGTTTATCAGTTCCTAAAATGTTCTCAACTTCATGAGTTAGCAACATTTCAATCATTAGTATAATTATTTCCATGTAAAAACATATATACATGCACTCACAAAATGAATTCAGCAAAATACATTTAAGTATACAATTCCATCATGTATGAGTGTAACTTTGTCACTTACCAGGCATGAACACAACTCTCAATGCCTATTTATTCAATGCACCCTTGCATTGATTTTCAGAATGAGCTTTATCTAAGTCATGCATCACACCATCCATAAATTGGAAATCTAGCCAATGTCTTGACACATCTCCACACACTTTCCATTGTCTTCACAATTACTTGGATGCCTTCCTTTTTGACTTGAACACTACACCAAGAATACAATTCTGTAGTGTTTATTTGTGTTATAAAAAAGGTTGCAGTCCAAGTTTTATTTAAAGTAGTAAGATCATTGGGTATTTGTGTGGCACATAACCTTTATATAACCATACCTTTCCATATCCAACCCTGTCCTAGTCTCATACATGACTAGATTTCTTAGCATCATTCCTAAAACAAGTTCTTATCTTTTATTTTCTGTGGTTATTGTCTCATAACCAAATTAACATGACATGCTACTATGTCAGTGTGTGCATTCAAAAACTAAAAATCTTGGATAAGTATAATAGGCCTCTAGCCTTTACCACACTTAGTGGTAACCTAATCCTGTCAATTCACTTAAACAATACCATGCAATGTAGTTACATCCCAATTTTGGGAAATTCTCACCTGGATTTCCCTTTGGCAATTACACACGTAATTTCTAAAAGAGGGATACTTACCTGGAGGGCTTCCATTAAATGAGTTTAATGCTACCTGATCAGTTGATGACAATAGGAGCTCTTATGATTCTTTATCAGCCTTATGATTCAATATTCCATCCTTATGTTGCTTCCATCTATGTGCAACAACATTATCAACAACACTTGCAAACATGCAAGCATTATCAATTTATGGTTGTACTAACAAGCCATAAAATACTTGTTGCTATAGTAATTGCAACAAATTATTTCTTCCTGTATCTTGGTTCCTTGTTTATCCCAAAAGTCTTTCGTTCTCTTGGATTCATGAACCTTCAAGTGCTCTTCATGATTACTGTGCATGAATATTTCTGACCTGAGAACTTTCTAGCCAAAACACTCTTGGTTGCCTTTGTTTTTCCATCCGAATACTAAAATGATATCAACCTTTAGATTTATTTATTTCCTGGATCCATCTATCCCAACTCATACTTGGATGAATTATGATTCCAATCTTGTTGTCTTATAAACTTTGGATCTCCAACATCCATTTATTTTCGGATCCCTCTGATCCAACTCCTACATGACCCAATCCTATTTCTAGTCATGTTTTCTGAGTAACCTTGGACAATTAACACCAACTTCCTTCTTGAGGTACTTGATTTATCCTTTCCTTAATTGATCATATCAGTACTTGGAATTGCTTGTTGTCTATTACTTTCCTTGTCTTGACCAATCTGATTTCAACCTGCCTTGCACAATCCAATTCTATCATGCCATAAATAATGCCCTTCATACCATGCTTCCACTGCGCACTCTGATAACCATAAGGGAAGCATTACTCTAATTTCATAGCTAATCTATAGATATGATGCACTCCTCATCCAATATGAAACAAGCCTCTTTATTTATCTGATTACTGTCATTCAGGTGGTCAATTCCTTTTATAATAGATTTGACTCCCATGTATTGCTTAATTTGTAACTGGTTTCTTTGGGAGTGAATGCACTTTCACTAATGCCTTCACTACATGATCCATTCCTCTGTCTGGATTCCATTGAATACTTGAATAATATGAGAGGAATTTATGTTGTGTCTTTCAAAGACTTTATGGTTGTGCCAAGATTCATACCTTAACCTTTTGTAGTCTTGGCCTTTGATCACCTTCTGAAATATTTTTTCATAGCACTCTTTCTCTGAGTACCTCTGCTTAAACCACTCACCTTTTAAAAACTCAAAGTTTTTAACTCTGCAAAATCTTTTCAGACATGACGCAAGTCTTGAGAATTTCACAAGGACTATGTCATTGCAAATGCTTGATAGTTTGGAGAACTAGGAAAACTATCGTGGTTTTTTTTTTATTATTATTTTTAAACATATGCGCAGCATCTCCAGAGATACATCGGGGCAAACGACGGTTTTCCGAAACCCCTTTTGCCAAAGTCCCGATGTCACGTGTTTCAATATGTCAAAAACACTACTCATGGAACAGGGGACGACTATTCAGATCACCCCTTTTCAGTCGTTCAGTACTCCACAACTATTTGAAGTCAGGTGAACGTTGCCATGTAACGAACTCAAAAGTTAATCATTTGAAATGGATTAGCCAGGCATGGAAACCAACACACTTGTACGTAAGTTTTTTTGCGATTCATAATTGGGGTTCTATAATTACCAATTCTCAAGTATGGAAGCATCAACTTATCCATAAACAGAGTAATCTCCAATTTTTCTCGACCTTCTGGTTTTTGTAAAAGGAATTTCGGTGTCCACAAAGTTGAGGTACATGGACAATGCTAAATCTAGTGAGACTGGTTACTCAGGCAACATGGTAGATTTTCCTATGAGTAAGGAGGAAAGGGTACTTTCTCACATTCTAGAAACTAAATTCCACATAGATCCGGCTACAGACTCGTAGTTGGAAGTCATGTTGAATCCCATTATGAAGGATTTAGTCATCAACAGGGGAGTTGTTAATAAGAAAAGGAGCAAGCGGAAAAAGAAGGAAACCATAGCTGAAACAGTCGAAAGTGTTGGAGAGAATCAATCGGTCTAGTTAGATTATTTAAAGGAAGAGATCACTAAGATGAAATGAGTCCTCAAATTAAAATTAAGTACATTTCAGCAAATTTTGGACAACTGGTAGCAGAGAAAAAAAAAGAGCCCCAGAGGTGGTATCTGTTATTTTAAATCATTCCCTTTTTTTGTATCTTACCTCTACTTTTAGAAATATGCGAAGGTCTGAGCATTTCAAATTCTACAAATAATTCCTCTACACATATATATATTATCTCGAGGAAAAAAAAAGGGAAAAGGAACCTGTCCTCTAAGCAGGTGAACTTTTTGTAATTATGGAATTAAAATGAATATATAAATGCAGTAGTGGATTTTAGACTGTTTAAGAAAAGACTCTGACTGGTGGTGATATGCATCTTGTTTTATTTTATAGTATGTGCTCCTTGTAAGCTTATAATTCTCTTTCATCTATCTGAATCGGAGGAATATAAAACCCAACATTCATCTCTGAAATGCTTTCGGCTTAGCAATTTAGACTATATTATTTCTTCTCAAACCAACTCTGAATTCATTTTAAATAATGCTCCGATGCGGTTTTTTTTGTTTTTTGTTAATACCATGCGAATTTTCTATTAAACTCAGACTCGTCTCCTTAATTAGCATTCTCCTTTTGATAGTTCAATGTTCTGACAATACATCACTCATTCCAGAATCCATATCCCAAAGTTCATCTCCGTTCCTCCAGTCATTCAACAACAAATCCAAAACAAACCTAATCTAGCTAAAGTTTTCTATGGATATACCCAGTGACATGAGAGGGTCCTCAAAAATGCACTGCAAAAATATAACGTTCAAATAGTATAAAATGTCATGGAAATTCGTTGGTTTTTTGTTGTTGTTCGCCTTCCAATTGACTTTGCGCGCACAAAAATTTAGCCTGTACACCCATATTTATCGTGCACAGCAACACCACATTGTAAATCGTGCTTCCGCGCACCTATAACCATTAATAAATTCCTCTCTTTTGTGATAATAGCTACTGCACACAGTTTTTTTGTATTGTGCACTGATATTCCACATGTATTTCCCTCTATGCATTGCACCATGCCTAAGTTCAATTTTCCCTCACCGCGCACAATTATCTGTGTGCACCATTGATTATACTGTCATGAGACAACTTATACTCATACTGTGCTTTGCAATACTGTGCACACCATGTGCACCATTACTATGTGTGTGTACATCGTGCGCACCTTCTTATGCATGTGCACTCCGTGCAATGCTAAATTTATCGCACTCATCCACACACAATATTCTTTTGCGCAGTGCCACAATTTACCGCGTGCACTTGCACGCTAACATTTTTCGCGCGGTACCGAAATTTAGCATGTGCACCAACATGCCAATATCTTGTCGCGTAGTGCCAAATTTTAACTATCACACGCCTTTCACTGCGCATCATGCATTTTTAGTGTGCCCACCTATGCACATTCACCTTTATGTGCATCAAAACCTTTTGAATTCCGCTCCATCTGTCATGGCTTCACTGTAACTTCAAATTCGACCAATTCCAGGTTCGAATTTGCCAGGACAGATATTAAATCAATAATATTTCATCACTTGAATGAATTTCTCCATTTTCTCATGAATTTACCCACAGAAATTGGGGCTTTTCCCCATTTCTACCCAATTGTTGTTACCTTTTTCCATGGATGCTCTACAACTGAAAATTGGCCACTTCGAATTAAATCCTCCATGATATTTTTGCTTCAACTCAATTTTCTCGGCCAATTCAGGCTTAGTGTTGGAAATTGAAGCTCTGATACCAATTTGTAACATCCCCCGCCTCACACCGGTCAGGAAATGCCTACTCCAAAACACTCTTTCATTCTCAAATACTAATTTGTAACGTCCCCAACCATTCATGTTAGGCCACACTACACCGGAGAACACATTCGTTCTCTGTGCAGAACATACTGTAACATACTTAGCATCCTAACTAAGTTATGTCACACATAATTTTCTAACTGCATGCAATTAAAACATATGCACACACATAACTCTTGTGGAAGCTTAATATATATAAAACGTGAAAAAACAAATACACTATGTAAATGCATGGATTCACATTTAAATAGAAGTAAACATATACATGCAATAACCATAATCATATAGGAAACTATAATCACGCATAGGATAAACCCATAAAAATAACACATGAATAACAATGTAGCATGTAAATTAATCACACAATTGACACTTATCTTTGTGAGAATATCACCAACTGTGTGCAAACCTTCCACGAACCTCCCAGCCTTGGACCACATTGTTCATCACTCTCAACAGTGAGTCACCCCTGAGCTGGGACTAAACTCCACCTGGGTAAAGGGGTTCCTAACTAGGCTAAAGGCTCATGAACAATAGGAAAGACTCCATCTCAAGTGCTCACTCAACTAACAACCTACAGTCCCTCATTCCCCACATGCCTATCCCACCCAAGGAAGTGTGTCTGTTCTCTTCTAAACAGTCCCTCGGCTGCCACACTTCCCATCCAGGGCTTCAGCAACAGTCTGGATAGGAAGTCTCAGAGCCCTGCAGGTGTGGTTCAACACCTTCGAAAATCAATCCCCAACAATTCTCTCACCCAGAGAATTGTTCATGGGCCTGACGACCCTCCTCTTCAATATCCCACAGGCCTGACAACCTGCTTCTTCAATATCGTTCCCAAGCTAACAATTACCCAACATAAGGCTCTGGATATGGGTTCAGGTAAAATCATGAAGATACAATGGATAACTCAATGACTACGAATACTCCTAGATGATTGACTATATATCTCCATGATGAATGAATCAGGGGAAATATGATGGTAAGAATGATGGAGAGTTCCCTAGAAATGAACTAAGTCGAACAATAAGTATGCATGTCCCTAACTTGACACTTGTCATGTTGGGGCTACTTTGGCCCGCTTGTCTGCAAATTTAGAACTTAGGACAAAATAATTATCCATACTTTATGAATAAATAAATATTAATATAATATTCCTTTTTGGCTCAAGCTTCCTATCTTATCCCTTTTCCTTAACTTTTAGGCCCCACCCTTTCCCTGACTAGTGGAGTTTAGTCCCCCATCTATTTTATCATGGTCGGTCTGTGCGCAACAATGTATTTTATATTAAATATGAGACGTACAAAAATAGGTGCACTGGCCTTTAACATCTAGGCTCTCTGGCCTAATCAAAACATAAGCATCCTAGCTTATAATAACTGGCTCACCAGCCTATAAAACATATCATATACACAAAGGCTCGTTGGCCTCACAATTGTGCACACTTAAGATGCTGCACGCAGTGTCTGGAATGTGCAACATTCTCATTTTTACTGCGCAGTACATGCACACACTACACCATGGAAATGAAATCCAAAAGGTATAAACAAATCACCAACTTAAGTACATTATTACATTTGTTGTTGGGGTTCTACCTGGGGATATTACAGTTTTATTTCAATTAAAATGCATGGTATACATATATGTGAATATTACGCAGTGGTAGCCTTACCCGGTCTCTTTGGAGGGTCGGGTATGTTACAAATTGGTATTAGATATTTAAAGGCTAAGTTAAGGTTGTGTCGGTAGCATTGATTGGTATTTGGAGGGTCGGGGATGTTACAAATTGGTATCAGAGCATGGTTACAACACTGAGCCTAGATGGGCCATGTTAGTGGAAGTTGAAGCAAAAGTTTCGAAAGGAATTGTTGTCGAAGTAGACAAAATTCAAGTTTAGAGTCCAAGGTTTCAACGCTGAGCCTGGATGGGATAGATAAGTGGTCTTTGGACCCAAGGTTTTTGAGAAATTGTGTTTGGAGGACTAATTTCAAACCTTATATTGTCTCTGAGTGCCAAGGAGTTACTTGGTCGTGTCACGAAGCTCAGGAGGAATAGCAGTAGAATAAAACTGCATTCCTAGATCAACTATGCGGAGAATATTTGGATCGTCCAATCCACGTCCAGACACTTAGGAGAGCGTGCAAAAGAGATCATATCTGGGACATCAGATCTGAGCATGTGGACCAACAGCCGTTGGATCCAGGGAACGTGCACAAGGTTTAAAACCCTTTGGAGTTTCAGATGAGTGTGGATATAATGATACATGAAGTCCTGACATCATCAAGACTGTCTATCAGGAGGGATGCATGGAGAGCGATCAACCTTTTGCTGACTCGTGACTTGAAAAGGTCAAAGGGAAATTTCATGAGAATTTGCGAAACACGAATTCACGATTAGATCACAACCTATTACAAGGGAAAAACTCTCTATCACCAAGGGTAAACCACAACAGACAGGTATGATTGTAGAAATCAACTCAATTCCATTGTATGTTATATAAACTAATATGCAAGATAAGAAAGAGGCCTACCTCGATCCAACGTTTGATGATGTTCCACCATTGAGCACTTCAACCCAAAGATTTATACCTACAACAAGTTCTCAACAAACAAGCAGAGCAAGTACATAGTGATAATATAAAGGGGTTAGAAGATTAGATAACATAATCCATTAATAAACATTACAAACATGCCCATGGATAATAATCATATATTTGCACGATACCAATAGGACGAGAAAGGAGTATTTCTATTAATAATTGATCACCAGAACTGAGAACATTACAGACTTCCATGTCGGCATGGTTTGGAACCAAGAAACCAAGAAACCAATAACTAAGATGCGGAGAATAAGGCCTCATATGCATGAGTGGAAAATGAGGCTCGTCATAAAGTCATGTATCAAGTTATAATGGACCCTCATTCCTAAGGAAAAACTCGACATGGGAACCAAATGACAAAGGGGATCTAACTAGGGCACCCATGTTTGGTAAGTCTCTACCATTTATTAGCGACACGACTTATAACAGACGAAAGTTTATGTGTCACAACAAATGGGTTTGTACCTAAGGCATAAAAAACGGTAGTCGAAGGATAATGCAAAAATGTACGATGGAGTGGATACCTATCCTATATGCTAGGCTATGAAAATACCTTCCCGAGGTGACGAACGACCAATCATGACGTCGAAATCCGCATGAAAACTGAGTCAAAACTATAAAATCCATCTCAAAACCACTTTTGAATTAGTCCATTAGGTGAACAAATAACATGAAACTATATAAAGTGTGTAAAAATAGCTTATAAATAGTAATAAAATAAAAAATTACTGTATCATTTTGATTTTTACCGAAATAGTGCAATTTGGACCAAAATACCTCCAATATTCAAATGACGATTACAGGAGAATTAGGCAACGAAATCACGAACCATCTGGATCAAGTAACTCTTCATCTCATCCTCTTCAAATTCAGTGGATTACATTTTTTTTATTTAGGTTCCAATTTTTTAGTTTTTGAGGGCGTAAATTAGGATTTTCGATATACGCGGGCCACCTTCATTTAGGTAGAGTGTACGATGATGTATACACTCCTGTGTGAACCATAACTAGCTTGTATTAATCCCTACACATGACTGTGTGAAAAGAAAGTCGCGTACAGGTACGCAAATGGCCAAAAATAGGGGTTCTAACACAAAATTTGATTTTTTTTTTGCAGGATGGTCATGGAATGGAGAGAGCAAGAGCATGAGGAGATAGATGCAGTTGTGGATTGAGATCTGATGGGTCAAGCGGCTCTAAAAATATGTGTCTTGTACAAATTTTGGGCTCTCAAAGGAATGAGGGCCCAAGTGAAATTGTTGGAGATGTTGGTGGGTTACTGGGACCCTAATAGCAAAAGCTTTATCCTCGATGGACAACCATTGAGGATTGAAGTAGAGGAAATATACTTCTTGACTGGTCTATCACACCGAGGGGAGTTTGTAAACCTCAATTCATGTGGAGTAGGGAGTGGGATGAATATCGAAGAGTATATCAATGCTCACTATGTAGTAGGGACTCCCAAGGAGGGAAGCCAAGTCCCCGTCTGAGAAATAAGTAACCTCAGTTTGAAGATCATTGTGCTCGTGCTTACCAGGATCATAGGTTCAGCCTCATTCAATCAAGCATTGATACCACTTATGTTTTACACAGTAGAGTGTGCTAGACTCATTGTCTATGACTGGTGTACCTCACTGCTGACCAATATGAAAGGTCAGTTGACAGAGTGCAAACAAGGGAGTAAGAAAAACTTTGGGTTTGCCTCTATTTTTTGCAGCTTATTTTTTGAGAGGGTTCCAGGTCCGAGACTTATAGTGGATATCCTTCATAGAGGACCATGCAATCCAACCATGGTGCAGTGGATTGAGGTCATGAGACAACAGGGGGGAGGTAGGGTGTCAACACCCTACAACGATGTTTTTTTCTTCTAGTGGTGGTAGAAATTCATTGCTATGGATGAATATCACTATGCGGGGATCGATTTCAGAGGAGATCAAGATATTCCACTTCCACTACAGGCCGCCTACAGTGTCATAGGTAAAAAGTTTTTAAATATTTCATTTTTTTGTATTTTTGTATTTAAGGAACAAAAATATTTTTTTAGATGGTGCTTATATATTAACTAGACACTTGTGTAATCAAAGACATAGGTCCATGACGACCAGAGGTATTACTTCGACATAGATGGAGGAACTGGGGAGATGAGGTAGTGGGAGGAGAAGCAGAGAGTGTCCTACAAAACATGGAGGGAAACCTGTCTCATTTGACATAGAGGATTCATATGGTTCAGGTAGAGGATCTACTTGAAGCCATGAAGTGACAGGTGGTTGGTGTACCCAGAGGATGGGTATGACTCTTCAAATGTCTCACAAATGCCGTGGTTTGTTATCATGACACACATCCAGCGCCACGGGCGTATATGTCATGGGATATGTATACCGACTGTATATGTGTATTGAGGGTTTTAGCCCCAATTTTGTAATATAAACACCATATTTTGAAATATATAAAAAGGGATCTCTGAATTTACTTATATCTTACAATGTGTACATTGATTTAATTGTTTTCTTTTCTTTATTAATGTGACAAATGCCAATCTAAAATGTAATTAGCATAGGCATCAGATACATGATTAGAACTCCTAGGAATGTGATAATATGTAATAAAATCAAACTGTTGTTCTAAAAGACGTACCCGTAGGAATCGACAGAGTAAAGTAGGATCACACACACGATAATGGTCGTTCAATTGACATACTACTAACTGGGAATCCAGGAGAACTTCTAAAGTGTGAATACCATGCAAGATAGCATCGTGCAAAATTTCTATGGCGATGCTATATTCGACCACATTATTCATGGATGGCCCTATGTATATGCCACCTGAAGACACCAGCAAACCTTTGAGTGATTAAACCACCCAAGCGGCAGAAGCCAAGTTTTGTGTATGACAACTGGCTCCGTCTGTGAATCCTAGGTAGACCGAAGACTCCATTGGCATCTGCCAACAAAGGGAAAACTTGATAAGCAAGCCAAAGACAAAAGAAAAGGGGAAAAGAGATGTATATACACTAAATTAACATTAGTATACAAAGAGTTATGCCCAAGCCTAGGGTTCAAGTGTAGTAACTTTTCAAGTAGAGCCCATTTCTGGGCTCGACCAATTTATTCCCTTCATAATGTTCTAACTCGTAGGCTCCTTTTTCTAAAACACGTCGTACGATGTAAGGACTATGACACATGGGTTTAAACTTTCCTGCCCCTAGAGGTCCTTTGGCTTGATCATATCAAAGGACCAAGTCACCCTCAGCACACAACCAGGGACAGATAGATTTGTCGTACTGAACCTTGACACGTTTCTTGTTTGCCTCGATAGCCATAAAGGCATCCTGACGCTGCCCATCAAGACTCTCTAGGTGCACAAGGTGTCTCTCTAAATATGAAGTGTTAGGTAAGATCTCGACTGCTAACTTGAGAGAATTGATTTCTCATTCAATAGGAAGGATCGACTCCACACCATTCACTAATTGAAAAGGGGGAAAATCAGTGTCAGTCTTAACTGAGGTTCGGTATGCCCAAAGTACGAGATATAGCATGATGTGCCAATTGGAATTACTCTGACTAACAGTTTTTTGTAAAATGGTCTTGAGAGACTTGTTGATGGCCTCTACTTGCCCATTTTCCCGGGGGTAATAAGGAGATGAATGACCATGTCTAAACCCCGGCTTAGATGCTAGTCTTACCATCATTTCATTCTGAAAGTGACTGTCATGGTTAGTGAAAATCTCACTTGGGATACTGAACTGGGCGATAATTTGTTTGAACATGAAGAAGGATACAATATTCCCATCGAATGTTATTGTAGACATGGCCTCGACCCACATAGTAAAGTAGTCGATGACCACGATAATGTGTTGATTCGCCCTAGCCGAAGTTGGGTTGCAATCAACAAAATCTACCCCCCACTTGGTGAAGGGATCGACGATAATGACTGGGTGAAGAGGGGCTGGGTGTGAGCGCATTTTCCTAGTGAACACTTGGCAGGGGTGACACTTCTTAACCTCTTCGATACAATCTTTAAAGATAGTAAGCGAGAAATAACTAGCTCGCAGGATTTTTTGGGTTGTCGCAAGCCTGGATAGGTGACCAACACAAGCCCCTTTATGGTAATTATTTAGGATCGACTCAACTTCCTCATGAGTTAATAAACAATGAAATATATTATCTATTCCTTGGCGATACAAAGTGTCACTGACGATGGTATACTTTTTGGCTTGTATCTAACACATCGTTGATCATCTCGTAAGAGATGCTGAGCGAACTTCAAGGTTTGAAGATATAAAACAATGTCTCCATACCAAGGGTCAGATGACGAGACAAAGAAAATGTGTTCATCCGCAAACGAATCAACATTGATAACATCCTCTTCTAATCGTGGAAAATCAAATATTAACTCTGCAAAACTAGCGATTTCTTGGACTTGGCCAAAGCAAAGTCGAGATCGAACTCTTGTAAGATGACAATCCATTTATTGTATTTCCTCCCTATGATACACCTGGCAAGGATGTATTGAAATGAATTGACATCAGCAACCACAGTAGTCTTGCAAAGCAATATATAGTGAGGTAAACGTTGGAATGCATGAACAACAACCAAAGCTATCTTTTCAATGTGAGAGTAATTAAGCTCAGGACTGACTAAATTTCAACTAAGATAGTAGATGACATGCTCATGGAGCTCATCATCCTCCTGAACTAGAACCATACCAATCATCTCTTCAGACACAACAATATACAACAAGTAATCTCTGTTCGACAACATAGGTATTCCAATAGAGGATGAACACCTTCAATAACCACTCACATAACCAGATCAAAGATCAACACACCAATGTTTTCATGTTGTAAAACCCCTATGGGGAAACATCCACGGCCCCAGCCAACGTGGCCACTTGGAGCAATTTATTAATGCAAAGAAAAAGATTACATAGAGATTTTACAAGAGAGTTTCCCACAATCGATCATCGGCAAATGACCCTCCATGCTCTTTAAATAGAGATCATGGACCAATCGGGTGTTAAGCCATGGATCAATGGCCGTTAATATCGAGAAGAGTATGAACCATCGGATCACTCTATGTTGGGAACATATCGTGACCGTCGGATTTCCTAACTACAAATGCATACTAATGCATACTAAAGAAACACACTTTTACCTAATGACATATTAGACCAAGTAGATCTTAACTAACTCCTAAGTGTTTAAATATCCTAACAATCTCTACTATAATCAGGGGATTTCATCAAAGGGGTCGATACCAAGACTTTCTTCAAAGCGTCGAAAGACTCCTAGGTTTATTCATCCCAGATAAAAGGGGTGTCTTTCTTCAAAAGGCGCATGAAACCCTTAGTGATATTGGCATAATTCACTATAAACCGACATAGAAAGTTATCTTTCCCATGTAAACATTAAAGTTGTCTAATCATGCACGAGGGAGGCAATCAAAGTATTGCCTCAAACTTAAGAGGATCTACCATGATGCTGGTCTCGGAAACTAAAAACCATAAAAGGCGACCAGACTTAACGTAAAAGATTCATTTGTGAGGGTTTAACCAGATTCTATAGTAACAACATCTTTCAAAAACAAGCCGAAGGTGTGTAACATGATCCACTCTCTTGCGACAATGAGCAGTGAGATCATCAAAGTAGGCTTCGAATATGTGCTTGAGATCGTGAAAAGAGAAAGTCATGGCACGTTGGAAGGTTTCTCTGGCATTTTTAAGGCCGAAAGGCATTTTCTGGTACTGGCGTTTTTAAGGCCAAAATACATTTTCTGGTATGCAAAATTACCCCAAGGACATATAAATGTCGTCTTGTGTTGGTCCTCAAGTTTGATCTGGATTTGGTTATATCCTGAAAATCCATCCATAAAATAAAATATCTCGCTTCCCGCATACTCATTGAGAATCTGATCAATGAAAGTAATGGGGAAGTTATCTTTAGGACAAGCCTTGTTCAGGTCGTGAATGTCGATACGCATGCGGATGGTTCCTTTCTTTTTATTCACAGGAACGGGATTGGATACCCATTCAGTCAAGGGAACTAGGTAGATGAAGCCAATGTTAACTAGCTTCTCTACCTCTGCCTTAATAGCAAGGGCCTTCCTAGGATTTACAACTCTAAGATGTTGTCGAACAAGTTTAGCATCTGGGTAAGTTCTTGTTAGGGTCCTAACCCGTACATAGGTAGAACAATATATTCGGATGTAATAAAGGTCAATATTAATAAGACCTTTCAATAAAATAGAATAAGTTGAATGTAAGAAGACCTAATAGAAGCTTCTGCTTCTAGAAGGATCTTCCTCTAGATGCTTCTTTTGATAGACATATTTAGTATAAATAGGAGTCGAGGGTATGAGAACCCTAGATTGGATATTATTGTAATAGAGCTTTGCACAGTTGGAGGTTTCCCCCTCGAAGAGGCCCGTGAACATTGCTTTCAGAATCAAAGTGTTATTTATGTTGTTATTCTTATATCATTTCAGTTCTATTGTGGTGATTGTTCTGGTTATATTGTTGTTATTCTACCATTTCTAGCATTTTATTTTTGTTCTGCATACTTCTTATATCTGGTATATTACAAGTGGTATCAGAGCACTTTCCTTGGCAAAAATTGTTGGTTAATTTTTTTTTCCAGGGTAGATACGTATTCCGGTGTTTTTAAGCCATAAAGATCTGTTGTTACATGCATAAACCTGCTATTGAGGGATTCATACATGCAGGAAATACAAGTGGTACTTAAGTGCACATTTGTTGGCCACCCTTGTAACCCCTGTTGGTACCCCTTCAAGTGGTAGCGCATCAGACAACACCTGTGTACAGATCGTCCTAGATTACTTGAAGCCCTCTTTATATAAACCGATCGGCTACCTGAATGCTATAGTTCCACAGAGAATAACACTCGAGAAGATACTCTCTAGTACCTGGGTAGTCGGGTAGTACAGCTAAGGGTACGGTCTATCCTCCTTAGTTAGTGCCTTAAGATATTGGGCTGAGTACTACTGTTGGACCTCACACATATATCAGAGAATTATAGCACAGGGAAAACCCTTGTCTATAGAACCCTTGAATACCTAACCCTTGGGGACAGAAACATTAACAAATTAAAACAGACAAGATCTCTTGCCACGCAACTATGTTTGGGTTGCCAAATAACTACAAATTTCTTCTTGGTTAAGCATTTGGGCATTTCGTCACTGCAATATTCTTCAAGCTTAAAATTTTTGCACCATTATTTGATACCTATTCCATTGGATTCATATCTTCTCCCTTATCGCATTCCTACATATCATTTTTCAGAAAACAATTTGACCCCACCCGCCCCATTTCGGTTTCCTCATTATCATGGCCCATACCCGTAGCCAAGACCTGGAAGCTCACTTCAATACCTTGCAATCTAATTTCATTATGACCCAACAAGGAGTGAAACAACTCAGTGCCAATGTTTTCTCCCTCAATACATCCATGCAGTCTTCAATGGAGGAAATCAAGAAAGACCTGACTACCCATATTGAATCTCTCATTTCGATGCTCTGTACCAAGATGCATATCCCTACAGATAACCCTTTATCTGACCCACCTTCAGATACTAAAGCTGAACATTCCTCTAACTTTCAGAACCATCACTTTCAACATGACCTGTGCCTTCTGCGGGTGGATGTGAACAAATTTTATGGCTCGAATCCCACTGGTTGGGTAACCCAAATGGAACATTATTTCTCTTTATATGACATTACAAATGACTTGGCCAAACTCTGGTATGGTGTTCTCCATCTAGATCGAGAACGTTGGCAATGGTGGCAATGGAGAAAAACTTCCCGTCAAGGGTATATTGCTTGGACACAATTTGTGGCATAGCTTTATAAACACTTCGACATTGACACTAACCATTTGGGTCGTTTGAAAATTTTGAAACAATCAGGAATAGTGGAATACTTTATAGCTGCTTTTGAGCACTTGGCTTTTCGGACAAAGGGCCTGTCTAATGCCTTTTTCCAAGAGTGTTTTATCAGTGGCCTCAAGGATGAGATTCAGGCCCATGTTCTCATGGCTCAGCCTCAGAGTTGGGTGGAGGATACTAAAAGATATAAATAAGCACAACAAGTTGTATCTTCTCAAAACCGGAAACCCTCCTTTATCCCTCGCACTAAACTAGTAAATCCCACTACTCCCTCCACTCCACTAAAGATCCAAAAATTGACCAGGGATGAAATGGTGGAATGAAAAATCAAAGGCCTTTGTTATAATTGTGATGACAACTATTTCTCGGGCCATAAGTGTAAGGAACAAAATCTTTTTATGGCCATCTCAGAGGATATTTCGAAAGAGGATGTTGAAACTCCCCTTGTGTTTGAGTCACCTGAAACCACTGACATACCCCTCCCTCATATCCTCCCAAAGTAGAACCGGTCATTTCCCTAAATGCTCTCACTAGATTCTCTACTCCCCAAACCCTCAAGCTCATCAGTTACATCAAGCATAGGAAGGTCATCATTCTAGTTGATAATGGAAGCACCCATAATTTTATTCATCATCGCATTTCCCAAGAAAATCATTGCTACATCCATGCCATCAATAATTTCCAAATCATGATTGCCAATGGTGGCTCCATGAAATGTGAAGGGCATTGTGAAAATGTGCGTCTCCAAATTGGTGACTACCACCTCAAATCTCATATGTTTGCTATCGACATGGGTGGTTGTGACATTGTGTTGGGTGAAAACTGGCTAAGGAATTTGGGTCCCATTCTCATGGATTTTAAGGAATTAACCATGCAATTCAACGAGGAGGGCCAACAATATAAGTTCCAAGGAATCATCACCAGTTCACCTGAGATCATTAGTTCCCATTGCATGGAAAAGCTGCTCAAAAAAGGTCATTCTGGTGTTATTTGCCAACTCCATGCCATACAAATACAGAGATACCCTCGATGCCACAAGACCTCCAATCCATCCTTTCTAAACATCAAGTGGTCTATTCCACTCTCCAGGGACTCCCTCCTTCCCGTGGTGTTCATTATCATTACATTCCCCTTGTACCAGGAAGCCTTCCTCCCAATATCCATCTGTATCATCACCCCTTTTCCCCAAAAAAAGAAATTAAGAAAATGGTCCAGGAACTCCTTAACGCATGCATTATCCACCCTAGTACGAACCCCTATTCCTATCCTATGGTCATGGTCTCGAAGAAAGAAGGTTCTTGGCGAATGTGTCCTGACTTTCATGCCCTCAACAAACTTACCATTAAAGACAAATTTCCCATCCCTATCATTGATGACCTCTTGGATGAATTGAGTGGTGCCCAGTGCTTTACTAAACTCGATCTTCGTTCTGGCTACAACCATATATGTATGAAAGAGGAATACATTCCCAATATTTCCTTTAGAACTCATGAGGGACACTATGAGTTTTTGGTCATGCCCTTTGGCTTGTCTAATGCCCCCTCCACCTTCCAAAGCCTCATGAATCATGTATTCTGTCCTTTTCTCCATCATTTTGTCTTATTTTTCTTTGATGATATCCTCATCTATAGAAAAACCTAGACAGACCATCTTGCCCATGTGGATCGAGTTCTCCATCTACTCTCTCAGCACGAAATTTTCTTGAAACAATCTAAATGTTCTTTTGGCGCCTCAGAAGTCGATTAATTGGGTCATCTAGTTGGCAAGGATGGAGTCAAGGTGGATCCTAAAAATATTGAAGCTGTGCAAGACTAGCCTCACCCAAAGAATATCAAAAGCTTGCATGGATTTTTGGGCTTAACAAGTTATTATCGCAAGTTTTTAAAGAATTATGGAAAGATTGCAACACCTCTCATTGTACTCTTAAAAAAGAACTCTTTCACTTAGATAACAACCGTAGCTCAAGATTTTCAAACCTTGAAGATGGCCATGTGCACCACTCCAGTCCTGGCCCTTCCTGATTTCACAAAGACCTTTGTCTTGAAATGTGAGGCTTCAGGGAAAGGAATTGGTGTTGTCCTTATGCAAGAGGGTCACCCTTTGGACTTTACCAACAAGCAACTTTCTAAAAGAAATCTAGGCAAATAAATCTACGAAAAGGAAATGTTGGCTATTCTACATCTTGTTGATTTGTGGTTCCCTTATCTATTGGGGCAACGCTTCCAAATTAAGATAGACCATCAAAGCCTCAAGTATTTTATGGAACAACATGTTTCCTCCTCGGAGAAACAAAAATGGGTGACCAAGATATTTGGATATGATTATGAGATCACTTACAAAAAAGGAAAAGACAATGTGGCTACTGATGCACTTTCCTGAAAGTATGAAGATGATGGATCCCTTTTTTCTCTTTCCTTCATTGTATTAGATTGGCTCCAAGCCATCTGCCAAGAATGGCTACACAATCCCAAAAGTTCATAGTTGATCCAACAATTGCAGTCCAATGCTCTAGCTTCCACAGGGTACTCTTGGCTCCATGATGAGCTTCTATACAAAGGCCATTTGTATTTAATTAAACAATCCAAACTTAAATCCACGGTACTTTTCGAGCTTCATGCTACACCCACAGTTGGGCACTCCAGGTTTACCAAAACCTATGACAGGGTCAAACGCTCTTTTTTCTGGGATGGCATGAAACAAGACATTCATAATTTTGTAGCTGAATGTGATGTGTGTCAACAAAACAAGGGTGAAGCAGACAAATCTCCAGGAACACTACAACCTCTTCCAATTCCACCTTCTATTTGGAGGGATATCTCTATGGATTTTATTACAGGCTTACCCAAATCGGGAAATAAATCAGTCATCATGGTGGTTGTTGATCACCTTTCCAAGTATGCTCATTTTTTTCTCTTAAACACCCATTTACAACATCCAAGGTGGCTCAATTTTTCATGGATCATGTCTTCAAGCTTCATGGCATGCTGCATTCTATTGTTTCTGATCGTGACCCAACTTTCACTAACAATTTTTGGAAAAGAATTGTTCAAGCTACAAGGCACCCAAATGCATCTCATCATATCTTATCATCCCTAGAATGATGGTCAAACAGAAGTCATCAATAAGTGTTTGGAAACATATTTGATATGTTTTTCCTCAAAAAATAAAAATCAGTGGGCTCAATGGTTACCCCTAGCTGAATGGTGGTACAACACTTCCTACCACACAACTACACACATGACTCCTTTTGAAGCGGTATATGGACAAAATCCACCTTCAGTTCTCTCATACTTACCTAGTGTCTCGAAGGTCCAGGTAGTTGACCAAACGCTTACAGTTCGAGAGGCTATTCTCCATACCCTCAAAGAGAATTTGGTCATGGCACATAATCACATGAAGCAACAAGTAGATCAAGGTCGTTTTGAACGTCAATTTGCAGAAGGGAATCAAGTGTTTCTTCGACTGCAACCTTACAAGAAAAATTCCCTCAAGGCCGAGCATTGTTAGAAGCTATCGCCCAAATTTTATGGTCCTTATACAGTTCTCAAGCGTGTGGGACAGGTGGCCTCTCAGTTAGCTTTTCCTAGTAATTATAAGCTACACCATTTTTTTCATGTTTCATGCTTAAAGAAGGTGATTGGAACTAAGTGCCAAATTCAAACCAACCTTCTCGAGTTAGCCGAAGAAGGATCCATCTAGCTACAACCACAAGAAGTTTTGGACCAGCGTGAGCGTCGCCTGCGTCAGAGAACCATCAAGGAAGTGTTAGTCCAGTGGAAAGATACAACTTCAACAGATGTCACTTGGGAACCAACTAAAATTCTGTAGCAAATTCCACATCTCAAGCCTTGAGGACAAGGTTGTTTTTAAGGGGGAGGACATGTTAGGGTCCTAACCTGCACATAGGTAGAATAGTATATTTAGATGTAATAAAGGTCAATATTAATAAGGCCTTTCAATAAAATATAATAAGTCGAATGTAAGAAGACTTAATAGAATCTTTCGCTTCTAGAAGGATCTTCCTCTAGATGCTTCTTTTGATAAACATATTTATTATAAATAGGAGTCGAGGGTATGAGAACCCTAGCTTGGATATTATTGTAATAGAGCTTTCCCCCTCGAAGAGGCTCATGAACATTTCTTTCAGAATCAAAGTGTTATTTCTATTGTTATTCTTATGTCATTTCAATGCTATTGTGGTGATTATTCTGGTTATATAGTTGCTATTTTTCCATTTCTAACATTTTATTTCTATTCTGCATACTTTTTATATATGGTATATTATAGTTCTAATCTCATGTTTGAAAATACGAGGGTCGATCCCTGGCATCTCTTCATATGACCAAGTGAGTACATCTCAAAGTTCTTTGAAGATTTCAGTGTAGATCAAAATTTCTTCTAGCGAACAATCCACAGATCCATCCACTATGTGGATGGATCTTCTTCTTTCGATCCACATGACAGGTGTCAGTGTTTGGAGCATCATTTTGAGTTGGTTATTGGGTTCCAAAATCTTCCACGGGGAGTTCACATGAGAACTTGGACATGGGACACGAGATTACAATGGTGGTTGGACTACTTTAGCATGGTGGATTTCCTTTCTACATGGGACCTTGGTTATCCAGTCTTCTTCAGCATTATGGTCCACAATTATCCATGGGACCCTAGTATATCGGTGTACAACAAGCGTTGAGGACAATTCTTTCATAAGGGGGATGGCATGTAAGGTAGCGAGAGAGGTAGTGGGGGGGGGCAGAGGTCCCATAGTGATAATAGTGGAGGCCATTCAATGTAAGGTGGAATAGGTCCACTATATTATTAAATAAGGCCCACTATGGAAGTTGGATATAATAAATGGCTAGCTAGATATAATAAATGTAAGAGGACTTCTTAGAAGGTTCTACTTCTAGAAGATTCCTCCTCTAGAATTTTCTTAGGTGATGGTAGCACTATATAAAGGGGATCAAGCAATGTAATGGGATATGAAGATAACTATTGTATTGGAGTTGAAGCTCATTAGTAGGATTCCCTCTCGAAGAGTCAAGTGAACAGGAGAGAATCTCTTCCATAATAGGATCCATTGTATGGTGTTTCCCTACCCTAAGGGTTTGATAGTAATAAGAGAGATTTTGCATATTGTTCTTCTATATCTATTATGATGCATTTGTATATCTACTCAGGTACTTAACATTTGAATTTCAGAGCATCCAAAGGATAAAAGCGAGTGTCTCGAGACTGTACTAACCCTCATATTATCAAAACCAAGTTAAACAATTCGTAGAGGTATGTGTTCAAGTTTGTCAATTCATTGGTCATAATTTATATATATGCATCTGATTTATTTTTGCACAGTCTCTAAACTATGTTATAGTTGCAAGTAAGATTCCACCGAGAAACCCAACCACTAGATTCTCTCCAAGGGCACCCAAGATAAAAGAAGATCAAATAGGTGAAGGTTCTTCTCTGGGGACCATGAGATAGTTGGAGTATGCTCCTAGGGTGAAGATTGTTATTAAAACATCAAAAAATAAATATTTTTTCCATCATCTGTCCTTCAGTGATATAGAAGAAAGCACCGAATCCAAAGAAATTCTCCCACAATGGGGGGACCTCTTCAACAAAATTAGCCAGGAAGAATACCTGGAGTATATCCCACACAACAACCCGGATGTACGGTCGCTCAATGACTAGGTGTTCTAGAACATATGACGGTCGTACCTACACATGGTGTCTAGCCGAACCCTGGTTCTCCCTTTCATAGAGGTTCTAAAATGGCTAATCGACCATACAGATGGAAATAAGTGCTTTATCAATGATGAGAATGGAGGGTGTGTCAGATTTTTCCTCCCAACATAAGTCCAGAAATACTAAAATCTCAAGGACCTAGAGGAACGGCTAAACACATACTTCATGGTGAAGTTGTATGAATTCCATGACACTAGCTGGTTGATGGCCTCATGGTGGAAGGAGGACAATAATTTCACTGACCGTAGCAATGGATTGTATGGGACGATTAACCTGAGGGAGCCATACATCTATTTGATGGCTCTCATCTGCTGACTATATGTAGAAAATGATTTCTCCAAGTTTTCAAAAGCATGGATTCCTTTGGTGTACACAATGGAAATCTCCAAGAGCAGCTTCAACTAGGGAGAAATAATTTATAAACAATTGAGAATCTATTTCCAGCAGGCTCAAACGTCGAAAGAAGGGGAAGCACCCACTTTCTACATGGCCTTGTACCTGCTCAATGTCATTTGTGCAAGGAATGTCTTCACCGCCATGAATTTAAGATGGCATGTTGTAGAGATCCTAGTCCACATTTATTTCATCATACTATGGGATAAGAGGTACAAAAATTCTTACGCACTCATTTGCAATGAATTCATCGCTCATATTCATTTTATTATTTTTAAGAAGGAATTCCCAAGTTTATCTACAACATCCAAGAAAATGGTGGCAAAGGTAGGTCATTGGTATTTAGACGAAAGCTTAACCTATATCAAGGTGTTCCGGGCCACCGGAGCACCACATCCCCTACCCGATCATGTCCCAAACTAGCACGTTGTGGGAGAAATCTGTTATTAGACTATCCTACAAAGATATAATGCCACATTAGTCAAGGACAAGAAGCAAGATTTCATACCCTACAGTTTCCATGTGGTGTTTTATCTGGTAAAGGATATTGCTCAAGCCAAACAAGAAGATTCGAGCCAAATTGAATTCATATTCCTGACAGGCCGATTTCGTAAGCATGACCCTAAAGGCTTGGTCCTCCAACATGCTTCGCAAGTATCATCATGTTGGTCATACACTCATGATAAGTTTGAGGACAAATTTTTTACAAAGTGCACCTAGGACTAGGATGAGGTGGTATAGAGAATGGCCAACCCAAATATGACCAGGTTCAAGGCCATGACCATGGATGAACATGTGGAAACAATAGAGCAGTCAGCTCAAGAGGCCCTCAAAGCCAGGGAATAAATCAGAGCGGAAGAGACGACAGAGGCACGAAGATGGGAATTACTCTTACTAGAAGGGGCACAAATAATCATTGACCAATTGCAAAATGACCGTGATATGATAGAAATGATGAGGATTCCCACTAATGACCCAATAGGAAACTGAGGAGGACCAAGTGAACTAGAGCCAATGAAACTTGAAGAAATCACCGAGTTAGAAAACCCTGAAGTTCCATCACCACAGATTAGATCACCAGGGTAACTTTCAACCTAGCCCAAGATAGCGAGGACATCAGGGAGAAAAAGTGTACCAAATCCCTTGTTCAATTTGATAACCATCTATGATGATGAGGAGAGCTCATAGGTGTCCCTAGTGAATCTAGTGTAGATTACAGAGGAGAAATAATCTAAGAGAGAATCTAACCTAGATCCTGATGCTCCAGTTCAGAGTCATCCATAGAGCGAGCATGAGGTAGAAAGTTCCTTTGACACTGAGCCACTTGACATACCGGGAGCCCCAATGGACAACTTGAGGGATGATCTAGGATCAGGCAGACTGGAAGAAGAAATTCCACAACAGGAAATAGGGATTTCAACAGTCTATTATCAACTAAGTACCAAACCTACCCCTGGTTCCTCAGTTTTGGCTGATACCTTAACAGTCGATGAGAAACAATTGGAAGTCGAGCCATCGGGACATATAGAAAAGGTTCAGGAACCCAGCCTATAAAAAATATATACAGTCAAGAGCTTGGGAAATACTCTAACTTGGGGAGAACAACAAATCCCCAAACCTGTTGATGAGGTTGTCGATATACAAGAAATATCCTACGACCGAAAGAGGAAAGCCATCATGAAGAGAACCATTAAGAAGAGGATTCTTATGTTGGACAGTTCGATCCTCATCACCACAAAGGAAAATTTGATCAACACAAAGCACACTAAGACATCTGAGCTTATCGACGTAGGGATGGCTATCACAGATGCCACCCTGGATAGAGAAAGAAAACATGAAGAGGAGTTTTCCACTGCACTAAAGGAGTTGGAGCATCTATGCCATCTGGAAAAATACTATCAGGACTCCACACAATCCATGGTGTTTTTCAGAAGTGAGTTCCAAGACACCTATGACAAATTCATGAATGAATGGTACCTTTTCACTGCAGTGATAGCTGACTTCCAAGAAGACGCCCTTATGGTGCTAATGACCTACAAATATGTGGAAAGATGGTACGAGAAGGCCCACCAAGAAGTGGAAATAATTGATTACATAAACATGGTTCAAAATGGTCGAGACGTCGAAGAGCATGGCATTCGATTGCTAAGGGACAACAACATAGATCAGATAAGGAAGGTAGTCAAATACTAGGTAAAAATGGGCCAATAACCTCAGCAGGAGATTCAAGAAAAATGGGTCTATTGTGAAAGGAGCTGGGTCAAGATTAATCGGGAGATGAAAGACATCGGTCTCCCAAAATTCAGCTCACATGAGGACTTTTCCGACTTGCATGACATAATTAAACAACATTTAGAATAGGACTCGGCATGGACTGCAAATATAGAAAAGGTGGCGAGCATGGTTCCAAGTCAAGTACATCAATTTATGCAGCACTCGATCAAGTCTCAAACAATATTACAACAATTAAGTTTCAAAATAGTTAAGTATTGGGCATGAGCAATAGAAGTGAAAGAAATCATTTCATTCTTGATGGACCAACACAGATTTTTGTATGCCAACACATGTGAGGAACTCTTCTTCAAATGGTTAGAATATGAGAAGAGTCATCCACTTCAGTGAAACTATTTGATGACTCTTAGAAGACAGAGATTTGGAATCTGCACGTGGTGATGTTTTGTTTTACTTAGCTTACACTTTTGATAGTTATTTTTAGTTAATGAGTCATTATAAATAAGAGGACTGACCTTTT
>ML779491.1:251943-264206 GCA_009831015.1 Picea engelmannii | reverse complement strand
CGAACCAGGAACCCTCTTTTCCTGCGAGTTACCTTACGCTCTGATACCAGTTGTTAGAAAAATAGGACCGCGGAGAAATAAAATAAAACAAATGCAGAAACAAAACACAGAAGACACACAATACAAGAGAGACACAGATTTACGTAGTTCACCTAGTGTGGGCTACGTCCACCAGAGAAATTGCCAGGTCCTTCCTTTGTTATTATCCATCAAATGAAGGGATACAACCTACAACAAAACCCGTTGTAACTTCCTCTTCTTTCTCTCACAATCTCCTCTCTCAGAATACAACATTCACCATCAACCATAGCCGCAATACATTTCCCTCATAAAAGAGGTTTGCCTTCTAGGGAAAAAAAACCCTAACATAATCTCTACCGTTAGATCTGTGACCTTATAATGAATGGTCCAGATTTACAATGAAATTACAATATACTTTTATAAGGAAATTTTTTCTTCGGGGGACGCTGCCCCCGAACCCCCATTGGGGGCCCGCTTGCCCACAGCCGGGGGGATAGGCCCCCTGGACCCCGTAGAGGGGGTACCCCCCCTCTGCACTCCCCCGTGTGGAAGAGTGTACATACTTTTGGGGTGTAAATACTTCATGGGGTATAAACACGGCTGAAAGCAAGGACCTCTGAATCAGGAAGATAATCAGGCTCCACAACCAACATATTCTTCTTTATTAGCTTCTTCAATGGGTTACATGCACAAAGCCTCAAAAACATACTCCACATAGGACAGGAGATCTGCACAGCTCTCTAGATCCTCCTTCCCCGAGTAGATATAATCACACAACCTTCCATGGCCTCTTACAATGACTTTCGCTTAGGTATGAAAATCTCACACAGTATGCACAGAGCACTTACGGTCCTTCAATCACATAGATCTATCACTTAGACTAATATCACAAAGATATGCCTTTGCACATAGAAACAACTTGCAACTGCTTTCTCTTACATTTCCTAGACATTTATTTATACTTTACAAAATAGGCCTAAACATGGGTAAACCCATGGGCCGACATCCCATACCTGTTACATAATCCCAAATCCCAAAAAGGACCCAAAATGGGGTCGAGAGCTCGCGATCTCTGCTTCGTCTTGCGCTCCTCCTTTTACAGGTTGTCGAAGTCCCAAAATAGGTCAAACTTGACCAAGGATCTCCCAAAAATTGGTCATGGCACAACACTATCCCCTTTAGAAGACTATGAAGCCTCCTGGTTCACTATGGAACTGCTCGACATTCCATTGTTGACCAACAATATTTCTAATTGGAAGGTCTTTGAAGGAGATGAACAGATCCTAACTTCTTAACCAATTAGGAAAATCTTAAATACTTGGCTATTTATGATGAAGTATTCCAAGAGAATCTAGTAGAAATCGATCCCCATGATCAAATAGGTGAAAAAGATCACTCGACTGACAAACCAAGGTTTCACACGATAACAAAAGGGGTAGCCAATTTGGAGAACCTCTTTGACTTAAGGGAAAGATTTAAAGGGTCAAAAAACACAAATACAAGGAATTCATGTCCCATGTACGAGGCTATAAATACAGGAACCCGGGAGAACCATAAGAATATGAATCTTGGAAAGAAAGTATCTAAAGAAGAAAGGAAATCCTATCTCAAAATTTTCAGAGAATATCAAGATGTTTTTACGTGGTCCTTTCGAGATTTGAAGACTTATGACACTCGCTTTATTCAACACACAATCCTGCTAGAACCCGAAGTAAAACCCTTCCAACAGAAGCTATGGAAGTACCACCCACCTCTGGAACCCCTCATGTGTGAGGAGTTAAAGAAATTACTAGATGCTAAAATTATCTTTCAAGTTAGACACTCTCCCTGGATAGAAAATTTGGTTTATGTCAGGAAAAAGTCTAGGGAGATCCGCCTGTGTGTGCATTTCAAAAACCTCAACAAAGAATCCAAAAATGACAACTACCCAGTCCCACCAATGAAGAAACTGTTACAGACCGTGTCTAGTTCTGATATTTTCTCCCTGCTGGATGAGTTTTTAGGTTATAACCAAGTTCTAGTTTCAGAGGAAGATCGATTTAAAACTACCTTCCAAACCAAGTGGGGAACCTTTGCTTATAAATGCATGCCCTTTAGGTTAATCAATATAAGGTAAACCTTCCAAAAGGCCATGGACATAGATTTTTGGGGACTAATCAACAAATGTGTAGTAGTTTATTTGGAAGACGTCACTGTTTATTCAAAGAATAGAAAAGTTCACATCCAACACCTAACTCAGATTTTCGAAAGGTGTAGGAAATACGATATATCTTTAAACCCTAAGAAAACAATCTTAGGTGTCGAGGAAGGGAAACTACTAGGTCATATTATATCTCAAGCAGGAATTCTCATAGACCCAGAATGAATTAGGGAAATAACTCAGCTTCCCTTACCTCACAACAAAAAGGCTATGCAATCCTTCTTAGGGAAAATCAATTTTGTGAGGAAGTTCACCTCCAATTTCACTGAAACTATCAAACCCTTACAAAAAATGATCCGCAAAGATGTTGAATTTAAGTGGGATGACGAACAAAAAAGTTCTTTCAGCAATATTAAGAGTGCAATATCTCAAGCTCCAGTGTTGGGAAGTCTCGACTTTAGTAGATATTGTTTCCTCTTTAATTTTGCCTCCGACCAATCGTTAGTTGCAGTATTGACTCATAAAGATGATGACAACAATGAGGTGTTGGTATCATTTATGAGAACTAATCTCCAAGGGGTTGAACTAAATTACCCTGCCATAGACAAACATGCTTATGTGGTGTACAAGGCAGCAAAACATTTCATATCTTACATCCTAAAAAATGACACCAAAGTCATTGTGCCTCATCGTGCAGTCTAATCCCTATTCACTCAATAGGATATGGGGGAAAGAAGAAAAAATTGGATGGCAGTGGTCCAAGAATTTGATCTATATATAAAACCATCCAAACTAGTTAAGGGACAACGATTATGTAAACTTTTCGTTGAAGCCCAAGACCAAGTAAATGAAGACTCTGGGTGGGAGAATGAATTGGCTTTATGGTGTAGTGAAGTTTTATATGTTCCCCCAAGGCGGGAGTCTTGGTATGGGAAACTAATTTATCTCCTGCATCAAGGGAATTTCCTAGAAAACCTAAACCCTAAGGAAAGGAGAGCTCTCAGATTAAAATCGGCACAATATCGCCTCATAAATTCGGTGCTCTTCCGCGTGAATTATGATGGGGTACTTTTAAGATGTCTTGAACGTGAAGATGCAGACAAGGTTCTGAAGGAGCTCCATGATGGTCCTATAGGAGGACACTTTGCAAGGAATACGACTGCTCACAAAATACTAAGAGATGGATATTATTGGCCTACTCTATTTAGAGATGCTCACACATACGCTAGAAACTGTAAAACTTGTCAAATGAGCACGGGGAGGGAAAAGAGAGAAGTTGTCCCATTCCAACCTGTGGCCATCTCCAGACCATTCGAGCAATGGGGGTTAGATGACATAGGATAAATTACACCGAGTTATTGAAAACAACAAAGATAATTACTGACTAGTATGGACTATTTCATGAAATGGGCAGATGTCATCCCTCTAACTCATATAAACAAGAAGGTTGCAATCCAATTCATAAAACAATAGTTGATCAAAAGGTTTTGTATGCCTTATGTTCTTGTTTTTTATAATGTTTCTCACTTTTCTTCCACCCTATTAACATAGTTTTCTCTAGACAAAGGAGTCATAATCAGATACTTTGCAAACTAATATCCATAGGGGAATGGAGTGGCAAAATAAACCAATAAGAACCTAGTGAGGATATTGAAGAAAACAATTGCAGAAAATCATAGGATATGGAATAATTCACTTCATAATGCCTTATGGGATGATAGAGTAACACCCAAATAAGATATAGGGAGCTCCCTATACTTTCTGGTATACGGACAAGAATCCATTCTCTTGAACGGGCTATACCTTCCATATCTTCAGCTTGCTCAGGGATCTAGAGGACAACCATCATCGGTTATTAAACAGAGAAATGATACCCTCATCATGCTGGAAGAAGGAAGGGATAAATAAAAATCAAATTTCATCTCTCATCAACAGATAGTTAAAAGGTGGTTTGGCAACCATAAGGCCAAAGAGAAGAATTTTGAAGTAGGAGACTTAATCCTAAAATGGAACAGAGCGAATGAGCCAAAGGGAAAACATTCGAAGTTTCAAAATATATGGCTCAGATATTTTTAGGTAGCCACAAAACTCGGGGCATGAATGTATCGGTTGAAAAATATAAGGGGGGGACCTAACGCCTTCCCAGTGGATGGCCAGGCCCTAAAACAATATTTTTGTTAAAAATAAATAAAATTGTGTGTGTTTTCATGATTTTCTTAGGTTGGCTGATTGCAGAGTCCTTTATTTCTATTTTCTTTTTTGTATTATTTTTCACACTTTGAATTTGTGTTTCACAAGGAGTTGATTGACCTTAATTCATATGGTATAGAAAACTCTATTCCTAACTCATGCTTACATACAACACAAGAAACGTTGGGTGAATTGTTGCTGTTTTAAATGAGTTATGTATCTAACCTTTGCAAACAAACAACCTTGGAAAGTGATGAAGTTTCTGCTTGGTGCTCTAGTCAAAATTAAAGGAAAAGATGGTAAGCTGGAAAGGACCACATATACCTCAAGACAAAGCTATAAACATTTCACCTTAATCATCTCATCTTGCATATAACATACATCTTCCTCTCCCAATCGCTTAGGGCATCTCTGTCGAAAATAAATCAATTATATCAAATGAGTGCAAATTAGGAGAGGGTATGAAGATAACTTCGCCGGGGCTATGGATGCTTGTTGGTAGTGGAGTAAGGTCTGTGATGTCAGGGTGACTTTGTCAGGGCTATGGATGCTCACTGGAAGTGGACCAACACCACAACAAGTGAATGATGATAACTAAAAGTCTTGGTGCCAGTGAATACTTTACTTGAATATTGTCAAAAGAGGGTGTGGTTCATGGTTAAAGGGAACGAAGGTGGAATAAAGGTTGAAACCCCGCAGGCAGGCACAAATTCACAAATCGAGGGAAATGCAAGCGCAAGGATAGAAGAGACTATGATAAAAAATAAAAAAAATCCAGTTAAGTTCTTAACCAGCTTCTGCATCAACTAAGCTCGGGGAAGTAACATAGATTCTTCTTTCACCTACAAGTCACCTTTTGTTGAGCACTCAACACACCCTAAAAGCCTTATGAAATTTTATCAGTTTTTGGATACCACTTGTTTTCTTCATTTTATGAATCGATTTCACTTTGGGAAATGGTTTATATTTGGTTTTTTTTCATGACTATTATCATCAAGTCAGGTTTCTTTGAACTTGTGAAACCTCATGTCTAAAAATAAATTGACACCTGAATTGAGAATCAACAACTAACACTGCACCTAACGCACTGAGGTTCGGCATCAGAAAAATTCAAGAAATTAAAGGAACCACACTTACAATAGTCGTCGAGCATCGATCCCCATTGACATCGACAGAAGGTCGAGTTGGTTTGCATAAGTTATTCGCATAAAGTTTCAAGATATAGTCTATCCCATTTGGCATCAAAAAAATATGGGAAGGATAGACATTGACAAAGTCATAAAGAAATCACCAATTTCTGATGACCGATGCATTTCATCAGGGTCGGGGAAATCTAGAAAGGTTAAAACCATCATTTTTGTCTGCGACAAGCATATCGTCGATCGTCGATCATCGATCCCCAAGGTGTTTTCAACATCGAGACTTTTTCGAGAGAGTCGATCTGAGAGAACTTGGGTAGGTTTATCGTCGACCATCGATCCTTGATACTTTTCAGCATTGAAAATATAGGATTGTGTTTTAGAACATATAGCTTAAACAAAGCCCTAATTCTGATGAACACAAACAAATGAAGTCACTGGTCTCGAATGCCACGTGTATTTACCACGTAAGGAGGTCATACAACCTAGTTTTGTCCCAAGTCATATTAAGGTTCCCTTGGTCCTAGTTGCCTCCTAGTCATCATTTCCATGTCATATCTATACAAAAAGATCGATCGGTGTCGAAGATTTTGCAAGAAGATATCAAAAAAAAGTGTTTGAATCACAATCCCAACCCTCAACCCACCAACTGGACTAGAAAAATGATGGGTTGTTTGTGGGATAATATACAATCATATTTGGACATTTAATAGACCAGTTAATGCTTGATCCCACATTTGTTGCTACCTCATGCGTTGATTGAACAACAACAATTTGAAATCTCTTATAGGCCACATTACCACCCATGCTCGCACCGTCAAACCGCGATGAATTTAATTTTAAACATCTTTGAAGATCTAGCAAAAGATTTAATGAAATTACACTCATAACCCGAATTGAATAGCGGATGCGACAAGGTAAGTTCATCCTTGTTTAAATATCTAGAATGGTTTTGAACAAATCCATTATGCACACAAGTTTGAATTCCAGAGAATCTGAAGGAGAAAAGAGAGTGTCTCGAGATTGTACTAACCCTCATATTATCAAAACCAGGTTAAACAAGCCACAAAGGTATGTGTTAAATTTTATCAAATCATTGGTCGTAATTTATATATATGCATCTGATTTTTTTTTGCACAGTTTCTAAACTATGTTATAGATGTAGGTAAGATGTCGCTAAGAAATCCAACCACCAGATGCTTGCCAAGGGAACCCAAGCTAAAAGAATTTGAAACAAGTGAAGGTTCTTCTTTGAGGATCAAGAGACAGATGGAGTATGCTCTCAAGGTAGAGCTTCTCATTAAAAAATCAACAAAGAAAGATTTTGTCCAACCTTCGGCCTTTGGTGATACAGAAGAAAGCACCATATCCAAAGTAATTCTCCCACAGTGGGGGGACCTCTTCAACAGAATTAGCTAAGAATAATACCCGAAGTATATCCCACACAGCGACCCAGACGTAAGGTCACTCAATAACCAGGTGTTCCCAAATATCTGACGGTCGTAGCTACACATGGTGGCCAACAAAACCTCGGTTATCCCTTGCATAGAGGTTCTGAAATGGATAATTGACCATATGGATGGACAGAAGTGCTTGATCAATGATGATAATGGAGGGTGTGTCAGATTTTTCCTCCCGACATAAGTCTAGAAATACTAAAATCGCAGGGACCCATAGGAATGTATAAACATGGACTTCGTGGTGAAGTTCTATGAATTCCATGACACCAACCAGTTTATGGCCTCATGGTGGAAGGAGGACAAGAAATTCACTAATCAGATCAATGGCTAGTATGAGTGTGTTAACCTAAGGAAGTCATACATATATTTGATGGCTCTCATCTGTCAACTATATGCATAAAAGGATTGCTCCAAGTTTTCGGAAGCATGGATGCCTTTGGTGTACACAATGGAAATCTCTGGGAGCAGCTTCAACTGGGGAGAAATATTTCTAAACAGATGAGCATATGTGTGCAGTAGGATAAAACATCAAAAGAAGGGGAAGAACCCACTTTCTACATGGCCTCATACCTGCTCGATGTCATCTGTGCAACGAATGTCTTCACCGACATGAATTTAAGATGCCATGTTTTGGAGCTCATGGTCCATGTTTATTTCAGCATACTATGGGAGAACAGGTACAAAAATTCTTACGCACTCATCTGCGATGAATTCATCACCCATATTCATTTATTATTTTTAAGAAGGAATTCCCAAGATTATCCACAACAGCTAAGAAAATTGTGGAAACGGTATGGCATTGGTATTTAGACAAATGCTCAACCTATATCAGGGTGACTAGGGCCACCGAAACAATACATCTCCTACCCGCTCATGTCCAAGACTGGCTCGTTGTGGGAGAAATATGTTATCAGACTATCCTGGAGGGCTATAACGCCACATTAGTCAAGGAAAAGAAGAAACATTTCATACCCTACAGTTTCCATGTGGGGTTTTATCTGGTAAAGGATAATACTCAAGCCAAACAAGAAGGGCTGAGCCAACTTGAATTCAGATTCTCGACAGGCCGATTCCACAAGCATGACCCTAAAGGCCTGGTCCTCCAACATGCTTTGTAGGTATCATCCTATTGGTTGTATGCTCATGATAAGTTTGAGGATGAAATTTTTATAGAGTGCACCCAGGACTAGGACGAGGTGGTACATAGAATGGCTAGCCCAAATATGACCAATTTCAAGGGCATGATCATGGATGAACATGTGGAAACAATTGATCAGTCATCTCAAGAGGCCCTCAAAGCCAAGGAAGAAATCAAAGAGACAGATACGACAGAGGCACAGAGAAGGGAATTACTCTTGCTAGAAGGGGCACAGAGAATCATTGATCAATTGTGAAATGGCCCTGATCTGATAGAAATGACTAGGATTCCCGTTGATGACCCAATCAAAAGCCGAGGAGAACCAAGTGGACTAGAGTTAATGCAAGTTGAAGAAATCACCAGGTCAGAAAACCCTGAAGTTCCACCACCATAGATTAGATCACCAGGGTAAATTTCAACCCAGCCCAATATAGCGAGGACATTAGGGAGAACAAGTGTACCAAATACCTTCTTCAATTTGATAACCATCTACGATGATGAGGAGAGTTTGGAGGTGTCCTTGGTGACTCTAGTGCATATTACAGAGGAGAAATAACATGAGAGAGCATCTGCCCCAGTTTCTAATTCTCCAGTTCATATCCGTTCGCAGAGCGAGCATGAGGTAGAAATTCCTTAGACGTTGATCCACATAACATACCAGTAACCCCAATGGATAGCTTGAGGGATGAGCTAGTATCGAGTGGACAGGAAGAATATATTCCAAAATAGGAAATCAACATTTCAACAGTTGATTATCAAGTAAGTACTGAACCTGCCCCTGGTTCCTCAGTTTTGGTCGATACCTTACCAGTCGATGAGAAACAACTGGAAGTCGAGCCATCGAGACATATATAAAAGGTTCAATAACCTAGCCTAGAACAAATATATATAGTCGAAAGCCTGGGAAATACTTCAACTTGGGGAGAAAAACAAATCCCTCAACCTGTTGATGAGTTCACAGATATACAAGAAATATCCTAGGACCGAAAGAGGAAATCCATCATGACGAGAACCATTAAGAAGAGGAGGCTTATGTTGGAAAATTTGATCCTCATCACCACAGAGAAAAAAATGATCAACATGCAACACGTCAAGACGTCTGAGCTTATCGGTGTAGGGATGGCTATCACAGATGCCACCCTGGATAGAGAAAGAAAATATGAAGAGGATTCGGCCACTACACTAAAGGAGTTGGAGCATCTGCATCGTTTGGAAAAATACTATCAGGACTCCACACAAGCCACGGTGTTTTTGAGAAGTGAGTTCCAAGATGCCTATAGAAAATTCACGAACGAATGACACCTTTTCACTACAATGATATCTAACTTCCAAGAAGACACCCTTATAGCACTAGCAACCTAAAAAGACGTGGAAATATGGTATGAGAAGGCCCACCAAGCAGTGGAAATAATTGATTACATAAACGCGGCTCAAAAGGGTTCAGACACCGAAGAGCATGGCATTCAGGTGATAAGGGACAGTAGCATAGATTGGATAAGGTAGGCGACCGAATACTGGGTAAAAATGTCCCAAGAAACTTAGCAGGAGATTCAAGAAAAATGGTCCGATTGCGAAAGGAATTGGGTCAAGATTAATGAGGAGATGAAAGACATTGGTCTCCTAGAATTCGGCTCACCTGAGAACTTTGTTGACTTCCATGCCATAGTTAAACAACATGTAGAACAAGACTTGACATGGACTGCAGAGATAGAAAAGGTGGCGACCATGGCGCCAGGTCAAGTACAACAATTTATGGAGAACTTGATCAAGGCTTAAACAATATTATAGCAGTTAAATGTAAACATAGTTAAGTATCGGGCACAGGCAGTAGAAGTGAAAGAAATCCTTTCGGCCCCGATGGACCAACATGTATTTTTGTATGCCAACACATGCAAGGAAATCTTCATCAAATGGTCATAGTATGAGAATATTCATCCACTTCAGTGAAACCATTTGATGACTCTTAGAAGACATAGAGTTGAAAGCGCCATGTGGTGATGTTTTGTTTTACTTATATTACATTTTTGATAGTTATTTTTAGTTAATGAATCATTATAAATATGAGGATCGACCTTTTAGAAAAGGTCGATGGTTTTTGCAAAGACCCTCATTTTGGGAATTGTAAAGAACTATTTCCGAACTACCTTAATTGAGAAATCTTGTTTAGGACTGGAGACAAACTTATGTTTTTCATCAAAGGCATGTGTGATTGGATTTGAAGAGGAATTACATCCGAATTTATTTCATGAATGGATGGTGTAATGAGTAATATTTTCTGAATCTATTGATAAGTTATTCGATTCAATATTTTTGTAATTCTTGTTCTTAATGATGGAAAGCAAGTCATTGTGTTAATGTGTGATTAATGATTAGAGATAAGAAAACTATTTTTTTTTCCATCGTCTTATTACATGCATATTTTCTTTTCAATAATTGTATCTCAGTCAATAATTGAAATACCATGAAGTTGATGTATTAGTAATAGGCTTGTCACAGGTGTGAAAATCTTTGTTTGCATGTTTGAGAACAAGGGTTATCCCAAGTTCAACCTTCTTCATTAGTTAAGATTCCCCCTTTTACCTGATGGTTTATACCAGCACACGTCTTTTATCAAACCCATCCAATAAAAGAAAATACAAAAAGAGAATGTTTAAACTAAAAGAGAAACTTTCACAAGAATATATCATGTCAATCACTACGTATTTCCCATCGATTATTTGGCTGCATCAGAATATCTGGAGAACCATTCCATTATCAAATGTTGTAGATTCTAATTGGGCCTCGGTGGCGAGTTTGGTTCCTGTTGTTGAGTGTTGGAGGCGGAAGTCACTCCTGGATTGCTAGCAGCAGCAGAGCCCGACGCCCATCAGTTTTAATGTCACGGTTTGTTTAAAAGGGGTGATCAAATGGAGGAAAACTCAAAACAATATCGTCCCAACTCAGATACTAGGCCAGGCATGCATGGACGAATGAGGTCTTGATAAACTTCGAACAGTGAGTCGTAGTAAAGGGTGAGTAGGGGGACGACTTGCATTAGAAGAGTGCGACGGTCTATCACAAACATCCGGTTTGTAACAGACTGGAGAAGAAAGCATTCAAACGCAAAATCCTTTTACATCCAAACACAGAGGACCAGAGGGCACAACAATGTCATAATAAATCTGTTATCATAACAAGATTTTTCAATCCACACGAATCCTTCGACTGTGGACTCTCTGGTATGAGATGGAACATAGATGGAAAAGAAAACTGTTTGTCATAAACCAAGAAATCTCAAACACAGAGGCATAACCAGGAAACCAGAATATTTGCTGAAAATTTACAGTCGGGAGCTTAGCTCTACCATCGATAGATACAAAAATGGCGAAAACGCCTACATATACTCAGAACAATCAACAGCAGCGGAACCAAGACAATGCATTGAAAGCTTTGTGTCCGCATGGCTTCTGACAGTCAACCTCTGAAGGGTCGTGCAACTTAAGTCAGACGCAATCTAATTCTTTGACAGTTCCAACGGCGAATCAATGTGCCTTTAATTCATGGTCGTGCTTTCCCATTATGGTGGAGGCAATGTCTAACCACCACCAACCGCTTCAATAACTACTTCACCGAGATCGAGGATAGCCCAGGCCAACTCGACACTTTCAGGACGTGGAGGACTTCACATGCCACCACCTGGAATAACTGATTGGCTCAAAGGATATGCATGGAGGCCAACACAGAAGGTGGGGGGTATGGGAATGGAGTGATGGGGCCGAAACTGTGAGGACACGAAAGAAGTGGCGAGGCATGAGAAGGGTTTCAGGGGAGACACATGGCGAAAGATGATAAGCGGAGGAGGCAGGGAAGTGGATGTGATGGACACTTTTTAGTGGGAGGCTGACGTGGAGGGAAGGAGACATGGGGTAGGTGGTATGTGGATGATGAGAAAGAAGGAAGGACCATGTGGACCGAAGAGGGGAGGTGGATGGATGACATGCGACAGCGGGTGAAAGGTGAAAAAGGAGGATGTCATGATGGGAGAAGGGCCCACGCCGGTTAAACCCAGAGTGGCTGAGAAAGGAGAGGCTGTCCAGGCGCCGTTGATCTGGGCACTGTAATCTCAACCGTCGGAAAGTTGCACCCACAATTCTGGACCCCCCCCTCCGCTTAAAGGTAGAAAGGCGGGGGGGGGG
>ML779491.1:237954-251771 GCA_009831015.1 Picea engelmannii | reverse complement strand
GCGCCATTGATCCGGGCGCGGTGATCTCTATCATCCGAACCTGGTCGTGACTTACCTTGGGCACATTATCATCCGAAACTTTGGATAAGTGGGTTTTTAACCCATTGTCTTGCGTTCTAGCCCCCCTTACAAGAAATATCGCTAACATTTGGCTCCATGGGGGATAGAGTCGTCCCTGTGATGCTCTAAGAACTCTTTTGTAGACTTAGTGCCTTAGCTATTGGGCTATGGAGTCATTTATTAGTCCGAAACACAAAACAGAAACATTATTTACAAAACAAAACAAAAAGAGCCGACTGTGGCTCACAGAAAACACTTTTTTAAGAAATGCCCATTGACTGGGCCACCAAAAAATTCATTGCCTTCCAGATCCTGCAACCTGTAAGTGTTGTTTGAACATACTTCAAGGATCTTGAAAGGCCCGAACCAGAGGGCATCAAATTTACTATGTTTTCCCTTTTCCTGTCTCGGTGCATCCCATTTGAGCACCAGGTCATCCTGTTTGAATTCTTTATTTCTGTTCTTCTTGTCAAAGGCCTGCTTGATCTTCTGCTGATGATTGTAGGCTCTGTCCAAGACCTGTTCTCTGATCTGATGCACTTCCGCCATCTGGTGAATTCTTCTGAGCACATAGTTGGGTTCCCCCTCAAAGTCCTGGAGGAGATTTGCCACAGGTAAGGCGAGCTGAGTGGGGAAAACGGCCTCCATTCCATAGACCAGTTGGAAAGGTGAAATGCCCAGTGATTTCTTTGTTGTTACCCGATCAGCCCAAAGAGCAAATTTGAGCTTTGAGTCCCAGGCCCTTTTATTGTCCTTCAGGAGCCTTTTGATGAGCTTGATTAGGCTTTTATTGGAGGACTCTGCCAGTCCATTTCCTTGAGGATAGTAGGGAGTGGAGTGAATTAGTGAAATCTGGAACTGTTCACAGAATTTGACCAGAGGCTCAGACCTGAAGGGGGAGGCGTTTTCAGTGACAATCCTTCTTGGGCAACCAAATTTGACTATGATGTCCTCCAAGAGGTTGATGATCACTTTGTGAGAAGTACTCCTGGTAGGGACAGCCTCTATCCACTTGGTGAAATAATCGGTTGCAGTGAGGATCCATATGTGCTAGCCACTTGAGGGAGGATGAATCTCCCCAATGAAATCCAATCCCCACTGCTGAAAAGGTGTCGAAACTACTACAGGATTTAATGGTAGATATTTGAGTTGTTGCTTACCTAAGAACTTCTGGCATTTGATGCAAGCCCTGACTTCCCTACAGACATCAGGAAATAAGGTGGGTCAATAATACCCATCTCGGAGGATCTTGTGAGCTGTGGTCTTCTAGAAATAATGGCCACCGCAGAGACCACTATGGAAATTGGTCATGACCTTATGGGCTTTCCGCGGGTCCAGACACCTTAGTAATACTCCCAGAGGGTCTTTCCAATACACGGCTTGGTCAATATGGCAATATCTGGCTGCCTTGAGTTTTAGAGCCCTGGCCTTACTTTTTCCCAATTCATCAGGGGGCTTCAATTCTTTCAGAAAGTACAAGATGTCCTTGTACCAGGGGCATGCTGTTAATGGTGTGATGGTCTGAGAATCCTTGTTGGATGACTCAGCTTTCTCATTCATGAAGTTAATCCCCAAAGTCTTACAATTAGATTCAGCCAGCAGCTTGGCTAAACCTTGCCCCTTTATCAACTTGGTGGGCTTAATCTCCAGGTCAAATTCCAGGATCTTGGCGATCCATTTACCCCTTCTTCTGTCTATGTCAGGCTGTATAAGAATGTCCTTCACAGAGGTTGAAGGGACATATGCGGTGATCTTTGAATGCAAGACGTAGACTTTGAAAGCTTTGAGAGATTTCACCAAGGCATAGGCCTGCTTCTCCATGATCTCGCATCGCAGTTCCGCATCTCTCGGCGCCTTTCTAAAGAAAGAAATAGGTTGTTCTTGCCCTTCATCATTTTTCTGCAACAAAACTGCCGCTACTGTATCACAGGAAGCAAAAGAAAATATTAGAAAGTCTTTGGAATAATCGAGACAGATTAGCACAGGTGCTTCAGTCAATGCCTTCTTTATTTGGACAAAAGACTCTCTGGGTTCAGAAGTCCATTTTATTTCATGGCCCTTCCTGAGCATGGCCGTAATATGTTTCACCAACTCAGCAAAATTTGAAACGAACCTCCTCAGGAAATTAATCCTCCCCAAAAATGCCTGAACCTCTTTCTTATATCTGGGAAGTGATAGGGCCTGAATTGCTTCTACCCTGTCAGGATCAATTCTCACCCCCTCTGCTGATACTATATGGCCTAATAGTTTTCCCTCCTGCATATCAAACAATGATTTTTTGGGGTTTAAAGATAGGCCATACCTCCGACACTTCAGGAAAACTCTTTTTAGGTGGCAGCGGTGCTCTTTATCAGTCTTGGAGAAGACTGTGATGTTGTCCAGATAAATCACCACGAACTTATCTTTTTCTTCGATGAAGGCTATGTCCATGGCTCGTTGAAACGTTGCTCCTGCATTCATCATCCCGAAAGGCATTTTGGCATACATGAATGTGCCCCAAGGGGTGGTGAAGGTTGTTTTTTCCCTATCCTCAGGCATGATTGATATCTGATTGTAGCCAAAGAAACCATCAATCATGGATATTCAGGAAGCCCTGGTGACCTTCTGTAACATGTGCTCCATGTTGGGCAGGGGGTAATTATCCTTCCTTGAGCTCCTGTTCAGGTTTCTGAAATCAACACAGAGTCTGATTTCGCCACTTTTCTTTCTTACTGGGACCAAATTGGCCACCCAGTCAGAATATATCAAGGGGACAATGATCTGGGCATCCAACAACTTTTTCACTTCCCTCTCCATGATAGGTAGCAGCATAGGATTTATCTGTCTCAGCTTCTGCTTGAATGGCTTGGCCTCTTCTTTCAATGGAATCTTGTGCTCAATGACTGATGTGTCATACGTCTTGAGTTCTTCATAGGTCCATGCAAAAACATCAGCAAAATCCCTCAGCAACTTAGTATATTTGGCCCTCTGCTCCTCAGTCAAACTTCTTGAAATCTTGACCAATTTAGGCTCCTCAGGTGTGCCTATGTTGCACTCAGCTGTATCAACATCATCACCTGAGATTCTTCCCCTTACTGCCACATGATTTCCATCGAACAATCTTTCTAATGGGATCAGACCTCTTGGTATGTGATTGCTCGGTAGTTGAATAATCTAGTGGTTAGCCATTTTATTCAAAAATTCCTCAGGGTGGTGGTCACCTCCCACGTCAGGATCCTCATCTATGTGTGACGTAGAAAAGTCATCAATGGATTGGAGGAATTTCTCGATCTCCGGATCATCTTCAAATACCTTCCAATGTTTGACATTGTCTGGTACAGAGGGTCTGTATCTTATTTCTGTATCGGATCCGGCAGTGGGCAGCGCAGGAACTTCGAGCAAACTAGCTGAGAAAGATAGGAAATCGGCTGGAGAATTTTCTTCCCTTGGAATGAAAGAGATGTTGAAAGCCAAGAAGAAACTATCAATCAGATCCCATACCTCGTTCCTATAATTCTTGAGTCGAGGATGCTTGGCTTGATAAACGCCTTTGACCTGCTGGACAATTAGTTCTGCATCTCCAAACACAACCATCTCCTTTATTCCCATCTCCTTTGCAGCTCTTAATCCCAGAACTAGGGCTTCATATTCTGCCACATTGTTGGTGACTTCGAATTCCATCTTGTATGACAGAGATATGGTCTCTTGAGAAGGGGATTTGAATACCACTCCGGCACCTACACCTATACTGGAAGAAGCTCCATCAAAGAACATCTTCCAAACAGAGGTGGTAGGAGGGGTGTTCTCCTGATTAAGAATGGGCTGCTTTCTGATCTGTAAAGGAGCCTCAGGGGTGTGGGTAGGCTGTAGTAAATTGGAGCCTAAATCAGTGTCCAAAGCATAGATGGGATGATTGGTTGGGTTGGCTTCATCACTGATTATGTAGGCCAGCTGGGCTTCTTTGTATAATCTCCTATGTTCCCCTCCAAAGACCGAAATGGTGGCATATGTGAGATCCATCTGTAGGGTTCCCCCCAGCCTTTTAATCCAAGATCTTGACAACAACATGCCAAACTTGGGGGGAACATCAGCTACCACAATATCCATGACCATACTCTTCATGGGCAGCTGAAACAACGAAACCACCAGGTCCTTAATGACTCCCAAACATTGCACCCTCCTAGAGTCAAAAGAATAGAGGTCATGATAGGCTCGAGTGACTTCTAGTCCTAGTTCCTCCGTGACAGTTTTGGGCATGAGGTTGTAGGAGGCCCCTGAATCCATAAGGCAATTATGCAGCACTTTGTCATGTATATTCAGGGATGTGTAGAAGGGAAGGGATGAATCATCTCTGTCTTCTACCATAGGACCTAGGACAACTGCAGGCCTTTCATCTTGGAGGTTTATGAAGTCTGCAGTTGGGCCTGAGGCTTCAGATTTCAAAAGGTCAGAGAAACACTTTTTTAATTCCTCATGTTTGATAAGTTCAGTGAGGGGCATGGGGATCCTGATATTTTGAATCTCATTCTCAAAATTAAAAGAGGATGTAGGCTTTGGAATTTCTCTAATTTCAGGAACATGATTTTGGACAATAGGAGAAAGGAGTTGGGCCTTCTTACCTCTGTGACTATATGCTACCTCATTAGCAGGCTTCTCTGCCCTAATGGGCGGCTCCAAAACATCAGATGTTACTTCCCTTTTGTCAGATCTCAGGTTATATCTGCCTCGGCCACCACTAGCTTTGTCTCCCTTGCTCAATTCGTTTAGCTGATTGTTTATGAGAGACTCCTCGTATGATGATTGAGTCAGATGAGGGAAAGGAGGAGTGACTTCTATAGAGTGTATTTTAGGTTCAGGCTCGTCTACTTCTCTTTCTTGTTCATCGACCACAAAGTTGTTCTAGAAGGGAGCCTGAATTCTTTGGTCGTCTTTGTCTCTCTCCTTTTCTCTGTGCATAGTTGGAGGAGTAAAATTAGTTGGCCTTCTGAAACCTCCTCTGTTCTCGGTGGTTTGAGGGACCTTGTTCATTTGTTTCCTTTCCACCTTTAATCTCTCCATCTCTTCCTTCAGAAAGTTCACCACCTGGGTCAGCTCATTCGCTTGAGGGTGGGGCAGTGATGGGCCAAAAATTGAGGCTTCTGATTTTCCCTTTCTTATATCTGCGTCAGCCTGGTTCCTCAGTCTATCAGCTGCTAGTATGTTGGATTCCACTTCTATAGCTGCATCTTTCATCTAAGCTAAAGATGTGGCTCTTCTTTCTCTTAATAAGAGACAGAAATCAGGGTCAAATGCACCCGCATAGGAAATCTGAGCAGATGCTTCAAAGGGCTTTACCTCTGCAGGAATCTTGTTATACATCTTATTGAATCTTTTGGAGAAGTCAGAGACCGGCTCTCCTTCCTGCTTCTTCAGAGACCCAAACTGAGTCATGTAATATATGTAATCTTTTCTATCTCCCCACTGCCTCAGGAAAACAGTATCCAGAGCTTCGATTCCAGCAATAGATCCAGGGGCTAGTCCCCTAAACCATTTTCTAACTTCACCATCCAAGCTCTGAACAAAGACTCTCATCCAGACATCTTCATTTTCAATGTTCAAATTGTTTGCATAACTGTAGAAAGAAGCCAGGTGCTCTTCTGCAGTTATGTCTCCTTCCCCAGTGAACTTGGGCATGTACTTCAAGTAGTCTCCAGCAGGGAGAGGATTCATAGGATGAGGTAAGATTAAGGGAGCATATCTAGCAGCGACTATGGCATCCATTCTGGTCGGAGGGGGATTAATACCAGCCATAGGGATATTAGGTGGAGGAGAACTGGGAGGAGAAGGAGTATGAACGAGAGAAGTCGGGAAAAAGGTTCTCACGGGAGACGAGGGGGAAAATAGAGAGAAGTCTAATGGACCAGAATGTGCAGCTGCTTCTCTCTGTGCAACAATAGTAATAAACAGAGGGGTAGTGAAACCTTATGAGAAATGTTGGTGTGGAGGCACAGCTTCCAGGGAAGGGGGAGTGACAAGGATCTCTCCCTCTGACACTAGACCAGGAGGAGAAAACTCAGTAGGAACACTCCCGAAATTCAGAAAACGAGAAACCTCAGAGGGAGGGTGACTAGGAAGCTGAGAGGAAGAAAGTGGAGTCTTTACAGAAGGAGGTGGGGAAATACCTATTCCGGCGATGGAAACTTCTTTCACAGATCTCTTTCCCTTTCTTCACGCTGCTTCTGAGTCAACTTCAGGTGTCGCTAGAGGCAAGTGTGGATTAGACCTCGTGTGTCTTCCCCTCGAAGCCATAGTTGATAGAGAAGGTTCTCCCCAGCGGAGTTGTCACAATGGAGTCGCCAGGTGCACAGTAGCAATGTTCAAGTTCTGATATCTGATGAACCTTCAGAATTAGTTGATCTTTGTCGTTCAAATCCGGGGAAAATATTCAACTTTGTCCCCGACAACGGCGCCAGAAATGTTGGAGCCTAAAGTCACTCCTGGATCGCTAGCAGGAGCAGAGCCCGACGCCCATCAGTTTTAATGTCACGGTTTGTTTAAAAGGGGTGATCAAATGGAGGAAAACTCAGAGAAATATCGTCCCAACTCAGAGACTAGGCCAGGCATGCATGGACGAATGAGGTCTTGATAAACTTCGAACAATGAGTCGTAGTAAAGGGTGAGTAGGGGGGAGACTTGCATTAGAAGAGTGTGATGGTCTATCACAAACATCCGGCTTGTAACAGACTGGAGAAGAAAGCATTCAAACGCAAAATCCTTTTACATCCAAACACAGAGGACCAGAGGGCACAACAATGTCATAATAAATCCTTTATCATAACAAGATTGTTCAATCCACGCGAATCCTTCGACTGTGGACTCCCTGGTATGAGATGGAACATAGATGGAAAAGAAAATTGTTTGTCATAAACCAAGAAATCTCAAACACAGAGGCATAACCAGGAAACCAGAATATTTGTTGAAACTTTACAGTCGGGAGCTTAGCTCTACCATCGATAGATACAAAAATGGAGAAAACGCCTACATATACTCAGAACAATCAACAACAGCGGAACCAAGACAATGCATTGAAAGATTTGCGTCTGCATGGATTCTGACAGTCAACCTCTGAAGGGTCGTGCAACTTAAGTCAGACGCAATCTAATTCTTTGACATTTCCAATGGCGAATCGACGTGCCTTTAATTCATGGCTGTGCTTTCCCATTATGGAGGAGGCGATGTCTAACCACCACCAACCACTTCAATAACTGCTTCACCGAGATCGAGGATAGCCCAGGCCAACTCGACACTTTCAGGACGTGGAGGACCTCACACGCCGCCACCTGGAATAACTGATTGGCTCAAAGGATATGCATGGAGGCCATCACAGAAGGTGGGGGGTATGGGAATGGAGTGATGGGGCCGAAACTGTGAGGACACGAAAGAAGTGGTGAGGCATGAGAAGGGTTTCAGGGGAGACACATGGCGAAAAATGATAAGAGAAGGAGGCAGGGAAACGGATGTGATGGACACTTTTTAGTGGGAGGCTGACGTGGAGGGAAGGAGACACGGGGTAGGTGGTATGTGGATGATGAGAAAGAAGGAAGGACCACGTGGACCGAAGAGGGGAGGTGGATGGATGACATGTGGCAGCGGGTGAAAGGTGAAAAAGGAGGATGTCATGATGGGAGAAGGGCCCACGCTAGTTAAACCCAGAGTGGCTGAGAAAGGCGAGGTTGTCCAGGAGCCGTTGATCCGGGCGCTGTAATCTCAACCATCGAAAAGTTGCGCCCCCGATTCTGGACCCCCCCCTCCGCTTAAAGGTAGAAAGGCGGGGGGGGTCTGGAATTGCTCTTATCGTCGTTGATCCAAGCGCGCTAATTTTGGCCGTTGAAGAGGTGTGCCCCGGATTCCAGACCCCCCCTCCCCCCCCGCTTAAAGGTAGAAAGGCGGGGGGGTCCGGAATCCCACCTGCGCTGTTGATCCGGGTGCGGTGATCTCTGTCGTCCAAACCTGGTCGTGACTTACCTTGGGCGCATTATCATCCAAAACTTTGGATAAGTGGGTTTTTAACCCATTCTCTTGCGTTCTATCCCCCCTTATAATAAATATCGCTAACATTGAGTTAAATGTATTTAGGACCCCTCCACACCTCCATAGTGTAGGATTCTAAAATTGAGTGGGGTCTTCTTCAATATATACATTTCCCCTTGGGGGCATGCCCTTGAATGTATTACAATAGGAAATAACGAGACCCAAATAAGAGGTCATGTAGAACCTCTTAGTCTAAAGAAAACTATGCAATTGATGGGAGATCTCATTCGATATGACATGGGAACAATTAAAGATGGTGTATATATTTATTGAGGAATGGATAATATAAAGGACGTACCTATGGATACACACTGATGAGCCTTCACCACCAATCATGCAAAAATCCATGTGAATTGTTTGAATGGTTGAGCCAACATGCATTTTTTTATTTCACTGATGTTTGAGGATCTGACCAAGGGTTGAACCATGAATTCCTTAAGCAAACCCATACCACCACCTTGAGCATCCAAAAAGGAATTTACTTCAAGAAGCTTCAAGACTTTTTCTAGTGTTAGGATACGTAGTATCCTTTTGAACATATTTGGTGTCAAAGGGATAGGGTTTCTTCCACTTTCCTTAACCTCAATGAATCGATTCTTTGAATCAAATATATTAGCACAGTAGGTGATTAGTTCTATGAATTTGAATGCCTCAAGCATGCATATTACTTTTACTATCGCTGACATCGAGACTATGTTCCCGGGATTGTCTTCCAAAGGTAGTTTTGAATACCATTTATATGCTATAGAACACTGAAAATCCTTATTTTCATGAGCCAATGAGTGCACAATGTCTCCATAGAATTTTTATCTCTTATTCTTGTTCACCATCTTCTTTTTCACTTTCAATGCACTTGGGTAAGTGAGGATTACAGGCATAACTTTGATTTCCTATTTGATAGGTACCCCTTAATCGCATATTAGGGCCAGTTTACTTTTCAAATTTCCCCTTTGTACGTTTGGTGCATGTGACTCATTAAATGGTAACTTCCATTTGCATACATGGTGATCAGGGGAAATGTGCAAGAATTAATCCTCATTTATTAACATTATTTTTTCTCATCATGTGGGAATTGTGTGATAAATCTGACAAGATCACCTCAAGAAAACCAATCGCATCCTACGTGGAAAATGGGTGGCGGGTCACATAGGATGCAGGCTACGGGAGGGAGGAAAATGTAGATTGTGGGATGTAGGAAAATTTATAATGGTTTCACTCCCTACATCCACATTACTAAAGTATTATAGGAGTGGAACCCTCAAGGGAAAAAATATGTATAAGTAGAATGAGGTAATAATCATCAACATCTCTATAAATATGAGTATAGATGGCCCAAAGGAACTAATTAGATATTACCTTTAATTGATGTTCTAATGGAAGGAGTGAATCATTTTATACTTGGAGGCTTCCTTTCATCCAATTAATTACCATAGGTGAATCACCCATGACCTAAAGCTTATCAATCTCTCTGTCCAAAGAATATTTTGGTAAGTAGTACAAGGTGTTGAATTCCTCTCGGTTATTTTTTCATCCTCTTATATTACCTTTGACTTGCAATATATGTATATTTGAAAGATATAGAATGAAACCAATCCCACTGATGAATCTAGGCTTTGAAAATCCCCATCTAAATATCCCCAATCTAAAGAATTGTTCATTTGGATCATGCTGAGAACAAAACGAGACAAAAAAAAAATATAGTAGAGAACACAAAAATACAGTGAAACCCAACTTCTATTAATGAATAAGATAGAAAAAAATTGTAGAACAAAAACTGGCAGAATGGGGTAGCTAATATTTGAAAAGAAAGATATGTGGCTACACTTAATTCACAACAAGATTTACATCACACTCCATTGCATGCTTAAAGGGTCTCCTTCACCTCAATTATATATCAAAGCATGAGAGGAGAAAAATTCCCATGATGCATGTGGGATAAATTGTTCTAAGTTTATAAAATTTCATAGGCACATAAAATACTAGGACTTCCCGGGTGATCATCCCGCCCAATACTACTCTATCCCAAGTGTACTTAACTGTAGAGTTATAATGGGATTCAATGCATTAACACTATGTTGTAAGCATGTACATAAGACCACTAGGAAATCATTACATAATTTCTGTAATTAATAAATGAAGATGGCATTACATTCCATTCCCCATAAAAAGGGTGAATATCATGGTTTATCAAAACCATATGCTTGAAATTTCGATTCGGCAGAAAGGGTGGATCACCACCGAGATCCACCTTGATCATTCCTACCCCCTTAGGAAGAAATGGTCCCCATTGCTTCAAGTTCACTTGAGAGATGGATAAAATTTTGTTGAATCTGAACCTTGGTAAGCCACTTGTAATTTTCCTATGGAAGGAATTCATGAACCTATTGGAGGTGTTGGATCTATTCAACAAATCTAGCTACTTTATATTCCTTGGTTTGAGTGTGGGAGGAATCTATCGATGAAGATGTAGCAAGAAGAAATATATCAATATTGGGGGATAATGGTTGGAACCCCAAGCACACCTGAAAAAGGGTCATGGAAAATAGAGCTATGATGAACATATGGAAGACTCTCATTCTCTTTGTGCTCCTCCACAATCTTGTTGACATGTTTCTGTTGGACAGAAATATCTTTGGCTAAGGCTGTAGTGGTCGTAGTGATATTTTGTTCACCTTTTGACTGGATCGTGAAGAGGGAAAACTTTGTGGTCTGAGAGATTACTTTGAGGCATTGTTTTTCTGATATTTATGAAGTGGCAGTAATTGGAGCTACCTCTAGTACCCTATAGATCCGACCTCCCATATTAACAATGACACTACAGGGTTGAGACTCATAGATAGTGTGACATTTCCACATATATGGTTGTCCTAAAATAACATCACATACTTCAAGTGCAGAAACATCACACACTACTTCATCCTTGAAGGGATTTATGCCATAGGACAGGTGACATTATTGGATGACAGATGTGTCTCATCCTTGGCTCAACCATTCGATGGTGTATGGTTGGAGGTGTGGCATCATTGGAAAATTCAATATCTTGACAAACTCAACTAAGATCAAATTCTTTTGACTCACGTTGTCAACAATGAAATGCAGTGGGGTCCCCTTTACCCACATTTTTGAGTGGAAGAGGTGCTCTCCCTCCTCAAGATCCTCTAGTTATTATGGTTGTATTGTTGTGGTTGTGATGGTAGCAATGGGTTCTACATTGGTGATATGTTTCCCTTTATTGTTCTTTGAATCAGAGCCCAATTCAAGGTCTGATTCTTTTTCTTTGAACTGAGCCACCAATGACTGTTTCAAGCGACATTCATCGATGTTGTGCCATGGGTTGTTGTGGAACTCACACCACTTTTCGGTGTCTTTATTATCCTTCATGTTACCCTTCTTTTCCTATGTATTAGGTTGGATATCTTGAGTTTGAAATTCCTTTCTCTGTCCTTCATTCTGTGAGTTAGGGTTTCCTTTTCCATGATTTTGTTGTGGCGTATTTTCAACCCCGAACTCCTTCTTACTTTGTTTCTTGAATTTATGGTCAATTTTGACAACATATCAATAAGAATCACCTAGTGTGGTGATTTCCAATAAATCCATATCTATTTGGATGTACCTATATAGACCACTACGATACTTCAAAACCAAGTGTTGCTGATCCGGATTATTTTCGGCACGAAATGAGAGAGGAGATATAACACATAAATATTCAGAGATATTGCAAGAGAGACAACAATATAACAAAGATATAGTGGAAATATAAAAAGAGTCACAGATATACAGTAATACACGATTTCTATTAATGAAATAAATGTACAGAGACTGTAAAATATAGAGTGAATGACTCGCTATAATGGTGGTAGCTTATCTCTGAGAAGAGATGTGATGACTACTCGCATCCGTAAGAAGATGATTACAATGAGGCTCTGAAGGCATTTTTACAATAAATGGGAATGCCAAAAGTCCTAGACATCCAAAAACCTAACCCTAGGAGATGAAGCGCCAAAAGTCATGTGGGCCCCGTTTGGGTAAGTGAGTACATCAATTTCCCGGGGTCGTAACTTTTGCATACGATCTCCGTTTTAGGTGTGTGATAGCTCATTGGAAAGGTATCGTCGAGGAGATTCATTTTGGGGGATATATCATGCCTTCGACTATCATTGAGAACCTCTATCTAGAAAAACCTTCATTTAGGCCCTCAAAATGGCCCCGAAAGTTAAAACCTGCTAAAAATAGTAAATTGTCAAAATTGCCAGAAAACAGTTTTGAGCTAGTTGGAAAAGGTGGGTGGCCACCGATATCCACCTGGATCAATCCTCCCTCCTTAGGAAGCAATGGTCTCCATTGCGTTGAGTTCCCGGGGGAGAGGGAAAAGCATTTGCTGGATCTACATCTGGGTGAGCTGCTTGTATTGCTGGAGACGTCGCACTGCTTGGTTTGTGGAAGTATGTCATGAACCTGTTGAAGTTGAGGCTGTTCAACAAGTCAAGCTACATGAGAGGAAGGTGTGCAGAAGGAATGTTTGTTCTTTGCTGCAACCTTGTCGACCTACTTCTGTTGGATAGAAGGTGCAGGGGGAGAAACCGTAGTGGTTGCAATGTCCTTTTGTTCCCCTTTCGAGTAGATTGTGAATAAACTGAATTTTGCAGTATGAGATACTACCTTGCAACACTTTTTAGGTGGAACAATAGTTGGAACTACCTCTGGTATTCTGGAGAGATGACCCCCCAAATTAACAATGACACTACGGGGTCGAGACTCATAAACAACATCGCGCTTCCACATATATGGTTGGCCCAAGAGAACATCACATACATCCAGTGGGGAAACATCACATAATACCTCATCCTTGAAGGGCTGGTTGACACGAAGATCTTGTCCTTAGCGAAGCCACCCGATGTTGTATGGCTACGGGTGTGGTGTTGTTGACAATCCCAACTGTTTGATGACCTCTGCTGAGATGAGGTTCTTCTGGCTTCCGCAATCAACAATAAAATGCAGCGGGGTCCCCTTCACCCACATCTATGAATGAAAAAGGCACTCCCCCTCTTCAGGATCTATTGGTTCTTCTGGTTGAATTGTTGCGGTCGCAACAATAGCAGTGGGGTCTGCGTCGATGATCTGTCTTTTACCATTATTTTCAGAATCAGATTCTGAATCAAGGTTTGGCTCCTTGTCTTTGATCTCGGACACCAATGATTGTTTTGAGCGACATTCATCGGTGTTGTGCCAAGGGATTTTGTGGAACTCGCACCATTTTCCGGTGTCCTTCTTTGTCTTCCCGTGACCCTTCTTTTCCTGTGTCTTGGACTGATTTTCAGGAGACTGTTTGTTCAGGCTGTCTTTGTCATACTTTGGTTGTTGCGGATTTGCAGACCCGAATTCCCATTTGTTCTGGTGCTTGAATTTCTGCTCAATTTTAATAGCATATCGATAAGCAGCATCGAGTGATGAGATGTCCAGAAAATCCATTTCAGTTTGGATGTATCTGTGTAGAGCCCCACGGTACTTCAAAACCGAATTTCGCTCGGAGTCTTTGATACCCATTTTGGTGCGCAAGGTATGGAAGGTATTGGTGAACTCCGAAACTTCTTGGCCCCTCTCTTGCAGCAGTGTGGTCCATCTCATGTACTGGTTCTCATAGTTTCCAACAGGGTAATATTGTTCCTTCACTGTATCCACAAAAAAATCCCAAGTGGGATCGGCCCCAT